>PVKZ01001127.1:0-478310 GCA_004027375.1 Macroglossus sobrinus | reverse complement strand
TCTAACGTAAAGACTTTTAGAAAACATAGCAACAGTATCATATATTACATCCACAAAATCAACAATTTTTTATTGTCCCTCCAATATGTGATTCATCTGTTATTTTCCCCAATGATCTCAAAAATATTTTTTGAGTTGATTTATTTGAATAGGGATTTAAATAAGGTGTACACATTGCATTTGATTGCTATCTTAAATCTCATTTTTTTCCTCCCTCTCTAAAAATTCATTTATTTGTTGAAAAAGCCAAGTCATTTGTCCTGCAGAATTTCCCACGTCCTATGTTTGACTAGTTGTATCCTCACGGTATCATTTGACGTGTTCCTCTAGTACTTCTTAGATTTAATGCTTGCTTCAGTCAGATTAATTTTTTTTCAAAGAATACTTTGTTGATGGTGCTGAGTACCTTCCATTTGCATTAAACTAGGGGACACATGATGTTTGCTGGTTGTGATAGGCTGAATTGTGTCCCCTCAAATTTATATTTTGAGGAGTTAATTTCTAGTTCTTCATAATATGACTGACTATTTTTGGAAATAGGGTCATTAGATAGGTGATTAAGTTAGAATGAGGCTGTTAGGGTGGGTCCTAATCCAATCTAACTGGTATCCTTATAAGTAGAGGAAATTTGGACTCACAGAACTTTGTGGAAGTACATGGTATACTAGGACAAGCATTCTATTTCAACCAGAATTATATGAGAATTTAAATCATAATTTAGTCTCTGAATTGGGATTTTTCGCTGTATAATGCAATATAATGTACTTAGATGTTTGGCTTGTAGGTGAATTTAAATGAAATGAATACCTGATCTGTTAGAATTTCCTTTTAATGCCCAACGTGAGAGAACAGTAGTTCTAGTTGCCTATAATTCAGTTCAACGACAAACATAATCATATCCAAGTTATTGGGTGGTATTGTAAAGGACTATAAAGACTTGAAATGCCGCTTATACCCTTTCTTTGGGAGCTTACAATTTAGAAGTAGAAACAAATATACACATTTGTGTAATACCTGGTGGTGTAGTGACATGAGTACTAAACAGAGGCTTAGGTAACAAATGAACTGTTCAAAGGTAAAGACTGTTTAGGGAAGACAAAGTGCCAGGAGCTTTAAATTCTTTTGCAGGTGGGTGACATGATGGGTTATATAAGTAAAATAAGCCCAAATCTTTCAGCTTCCAGATTAGTGATTTACGTACTAGGAGATACCTACTTCTTTTTTTGGCTCCTTTATCTAGCAATCTTTTGCAGTAACCTAGTAGAGTTGCTTCTGTATCCAACAAAAAGCCTCCCTGTGTAACTATTTTGCACAGAAGAGAAGAATTTGAAGCCAGGTTAGTATGCTTATCTTTGCTGCCACTTTCTCATTGAATCCTTTCTTGATTGATATTTGACTCATCAAAAAGAATGTAGCTATCCAATAAAAACGGCAAGACAGACAAGTTATTATTCATTTTCAGTTAAGACTAAGCTTTATATTATGTTAATATATATTTTCCATAAAATAAATATATTTTAGCCCTTATATACCCTCCTAAGAAGTTAGCCTGAGAAGCTTTTGGAGAAGGAAGGCTCCATTTGGATCAATTTTTTACTTAGATGTTTCTCTCTGAGAACCCTGAAAGTTTTTGTCTGCTTTCTCCCCCGCACCTGGCTTAGAACCCCTCTCACCCTCTCATGTACTTTCACACAGTACAGGTATTTGTTATTCTTTGTGTTTCCTGACAAAAGAGTAGGTGCTTAGCACATACTTATCAAATTAAAGAATAGCCTCAAAATATCACTTAAAATGAATTTTAAAAGTTCACCTGATTTTGTTTTCTTTTTGCTACTGTGTCTTTGTGGTCCAATAAGGAATATTATTGCCACTTCTATTTAAGATACATTTAGATATATCCTAGATTGCTCAAAAATCTCTAAAAATGCCTAAATCTATCCCTTGAAACAAGAACTTGCACTCATCACATGGTAATTTCTAACATGTACATATTAACATAAAGGTACACACATGTTTTTTAAAAGTATATTTCAGCTTTGCTCACAAATATATTAATTCCGTATGTAATCTTATATTTTCTCCCTCGGTAGTGTATGAGAAGTAGTGTGTGAGAATGGATCCTACAAACTATTACATTACCTTCATTCATTTTTAGAATTCATTTCTTCTTTTACCAAAGAGTGGTAGCTGTTAAAATGGACAAAATTAGTCAAAATAAAGAAGTTGCGAAATGTCTGCATTACTTTAGTGATATTTCTTTTTTTAACGATTCTTAGAGGTGTCACTTGGATTGAAAGACTGAAGTGAGCATTCAAGACTGAATGAAGTATGTTTGTGAGAGAAAGGAAAGAGAAAAGGAGAAATTTAAAAGAATAAAGAGGTGGTGTTCCTCTTGGTGTAGCTTAATCTGTGGGAGAGGGTGTAAAGTACCTGGCAGAGCGGTAGCATCAAATCATATTACCTTTTCTCCTTAAGGTGAAATATGCATTGTGTCATGCCTAAGAAAGAGGTCAGCAAGCACTGAGAAGGTAGAAGAGTTGAGGGAAGGTAGGTGAGAGCTGACTAGGTGGTAATAAGGTAGTTTGAACTATTGAATACTTTTTTTAACTACAAAAGTTGAATGCTTTCCAAGAAAATATTTTTGGGTGTTAATACTAAAGTGTATGCAGAATCATTTAAACTAAAAACGTTGTCGAAGTTGACTTCAGTGTGTTCAAACCCCAAAGTGTATAACCTCAGTTTTGTCTAAAACAAACTGTCATGATTTAGATAGTTTTAGAGTTAATAAATGGGAGGCTTCGGTTGCCATTTTAGTCACTGCAGCTAAGCCTAGAATTATAGAATTGGCAGTCTATAATTGATCCAGTCTATGTCATATAAAGTATCTGAATCCCTTGACGAAGATTGAAAACTAATGTGAGAGGAATTCTGAATTACAAGCCACCTTTCACTAAATAGTAGATATTCTAGAAATATCTGTTGAACCACATAAAGCATGTAAATTCCACAGTAATCTAGTCATATCTAAAAAGACAGTGGTTTAATTTCTGCTTAATGTAAGATTACTTTTTGGGTCCTGGTATGTTCTTATGTGGAATACAAACAAATGTAGTGACTGTTATTTTGAAAATTCAGTCATTTATAATTTTGCAGTTTTTCACAGACCACTGATTTCAGTGTTATTAATATTTCTTTTCTGTAACATGCTTGGATTTGGACATGTTTTATTCCAGTTCTTCTGTGTTCATAACATACATAAAAAATATTGAACATTGGCAAGGAGAGCTGACATGGTATCAGTTTTACAAAATCTCTGCAACTTATTCCCAACACAGTTATTACATATGCTGTTCTGATCGTATGAACAGTCACTGGTTCCTGAAGCCACTTCTGCAGAACAGTTGTGGATTACTCTTGCAGTTACTGTGTCCTGCAAAGCAGTGAGATTTCTCTTACGTTAACAATATGCTATTTCTTTATATTATAAGAGGAGTACTTTTCATTCCATGGAGACGCAAGCATTTTGCAGTATATAACCTTTGGTTGACTATGACTCAGTTCAATGCCTACAAATACAGAGTGGTGCTTTTAAGCAATGTGTATGCATGTATGTGTATATATATATGCATGCATGTATATGTATACTAATATGCACACACACACATTATATGTGTACATGTGTATGTGCATGCACACAAACACATGTACATATATGCACACCTATATGCACATGTGTACGTATACATATACACACATGCATACACACACATACACATATACGTATATATGTGCACACACACACATTTTAAATTTAAGCCCCCGGAGGGTATGGACAGGATTTCTCAATCAGTAGTAGACTATCCCTATCATGTAGGTCATTTTCTCTCTGATTTTAGTAGCAATTCCCCCCAAATTTCTGCCAGAAACCAGTATGCCTTTGTTAACCTTATATATATTAGAAGAGTATACGTATAAAAGAAATATTCAAATTTTCTTAAGTAGTTCTTTTTTTTTTTTTAACCACTATCTTCATTGCAACAGAGTAAGACTAACAGTCTGTCTTTGTTTTTCTCCCCAGCATCATTCCTTTGAAGAACTAATGTCTGTTTTGGTTGTATGTTAAAGAGGAATCCCAAGTCATCAGCATTAAATGTGCTCCTGTTCACTTATTTATCTATAGAGCTCCTGCTTGCAAGGCCAGTGTTCAGCAGACATAAGAGATATAGATGCTGTATCACTTAGGTATAGTAACATGATTTATAGTAACGTGGTTTGCAGTAACACGTTTGACATTACTCCTTATCTGTAGTGCAGTTTCATTAGCTTTTTCTTAAAAAGAAATAAAAAAGACAAAAGTGAAAAATATTATTTGCTCTAAGATGTTCTAAACTGGCAAAGTCAGTTTAGTATTTTATATTCTAATTAAGTACAGATTTCTTCTTTTATACTTTTATTAATTTTACCTCTTGGCTTTTTATCTTTATCTTGTTCCAATTTCTAAGAAATATATCGATAATTAATAAGGGAACTCCAAATTTTTTGGCCATTTTACTTCTTGATTTTTCTTATTCACTAATAGATGACTCTTACCTTTGAGAAATTCTGAACTCAATATTTTTCTCTTTTATGACAGTGCTTTTATTCTATGTATTCTACAACAGGAAAAAACAATATAAACAGTATTCTAATGTCAAAATTGAGATGACTGGCTTGAGGTCTTTAGGTACTGTAATGGACTGAATTGTGTCTCCCCCTGCCAAAAAAAAAAAAATTCAAATGTTAAAACCCTAACCCCCAACATAACTGTATTTGGGGGTAAGACCTGTTCTTTCTGTTTTCTGTCTTTCGGAATGGGAATGTTCATCCTATGCCTTTCCCAGCATTTTATTTTGCAACCATATAATTTTTCTGGTTTCACAGGTTCACAGGAATTTTGCCTCAGGATGAGTTGTACCTCAAGTCTCACCCATTCTTGGTTTAGATGACACTTTGGATTTGGAGTTGATTCCAGAATTGGTTGATACTTTGGGAGTGAATATATTTTGCATATGAGAAGTACATGCATTTTAGGGGCTAGAAGGATAAATGTTATGCACTGTATTATGTTCCCTCAAAAATGCATGTGTTGAAGCCCTGCCCCAATATGATAGTATTTGGAGATAGGGATTTAAAGGAGGTAATTAAGTTAAAATGAGGTCAGAAGAGTGGGATGCTAATCCAATAGGACAATTGTCCTTATAAGAAGAGAAAGAGACCAGAAGTGCACATACACAGAGGAAAGGCCATGTAAGGACACAGTGAGAAGGCAGCTGTCTGCAAGCTAGGAAGAGAGCCCTCACTAAAACTCAAAATTTTTGGCACCCTGATCTTGGAATTTTATCCTCCAGAGCTCTGAGAAAATAAATTCCTGTCATTCAGCCACCCAGTCTATGATATTCTGTTATGGCAGGCCAAGTAAACTAACACAGGTATATCATATTGACAAGGTAGAAATTTTTCCTACATGTAAAAAACCAGTGTTGCTAAATTTCAAAGGTAGAGCTATTTTTAATTAAATAGCCAAGAAAATGCAAACTTCCTCTTTATTGTTAATAAATATTAGTAACTTTGAATAGATAATGCTATTGTTAGATATCAAAATAATATATATATTTTTTATCAACAGAATTTATTTTTGGAGCAGTTTTAGCTTTAAAGAAATTGAGCAGAAACTATAGAAAACTTCCATATATTGTCTCTCCCCCTGCACAGTTTCTCCTATTAAACATCTTGTGTTAGTGTGATGCACTTGTTAAAAATGATAAATGAATACTGATGTATTACTTTTAAGTCCTTAGTTTCCAGTAAGGTTCACTCTTTGTGATGTAGTATAGTTTTATACATTTAAACAAATGTATAATGTCATTAATTTACGATTAAAGTATCATAAACTATGGTTTTATAGCCCTAAAATTCTCCTATGTTCAACCTATTCATCCCTCTCTCTTGTTCCCCTAATAATTGGAATAGCTGGAAAACACGTTTAAAGTTATGTGCATGAAATACAAATATACAAATCTGTGGTCCCTTTGTGAAAGGTCTTTATGTTAGATTTTTTCCATTCCCACCTGTTCAAGATTTGGATTCTGAAAGTCTTCTTTAGTGTCTATCCAGTCCTTTGACGGTGAAAAGGTCTGGGACTATTAATCCACATATAAACTCATCTTTGACAAATATCACTTTTATAATGGGAAAGCAGCAGGGACTCATTTCTACATCTACTCCATTCTCCATTTTTTCCTTGGTGATGGATAAGTAATCTCTCTATAGGTAGAGGTAGGAAAATACATATATGATTACTCGTCTCATTGGAATTCCTTGACTTCCACCTATCACAAAATACTGACCTTGTATCCGGGACAAGATGATGCACATTGTAACTATAGACATTGCTCCATGTTTAGTATTCTTTATCTACTGTTTTCAAACAGAGAAGCACGTGGTTATATTGACAGGGTGGGAGACACAGACACACACAAACTTTGAAGTCACTGCAAGTTTTTTAAAGTAATTTTTAAATTGAAATAAGGTAAATATAGAAAACAAACTGATCACAAGTGTATAGCTTAATGAATTTTCACAAAGTGAGCACACCCATGAGTACCTAGAGAAACAAGTAGTACATTAGAAATTAGTACATTATTAGTACTACTCAGAAACTTACTAGGTACCACATTATTTTATTTTATTTTATTTTTTTATTATTATTTATGCCTACAGCACCTGGTCTTTCTAGATGGTCTCCCATCCAAGTACTAACCAGGCCCAACCCTACTTATCTTCCGAGATGAGACATTGGGCTTGTTTAGGGTGACGTGGTCGTAAACTGTGGACTGTGGCTCCACTGGGGCACAAACCCAGAACCTTCTGCGTGTAAAGAAGACATGCTAACTGCTACACTATGGAATCACGTCCATTAGTTTATTTTTTAATTTAACATTATGTCCCAGCATATTTCTTTGAGCAACACAATATTCTTAAATTAAGGATAACAATGTGGAAAAATAGTGTGTAAGATTTTGTTCTTATCATGTAAACTAGTGAGATATGTACGTATTGGGGTGTCTTTGCTCATTAGTGGTACCAGAAATGTTGAATGGAAGTCTAAAAGTTGAATTTAAATATTTTAAACCAAACACATATACCAACATGTGAAAGTTTTATACACTAAGTAAATGAAAATGATGTAGTTGAGATGAAAATCAACAGTGAGCCCCGTGGTAAGGGATTGAAGAAATATCACATCAAAGGTGTTAGGGGTGTGCGTGTGTTGTAATGCTGTAAATATTCTTTATCTATATATGTTTTCTACTCAGGATCAGGGAAAAAAAACTTACTACCCATTGTGATTTATATGGTTCTAAGAAAAAAGAAAAATGGTGTCTTGTATTTTAATAAGCCCTTGATTTCTTATTTACTTATTAACTCTTTTCAGTTGTTATACCTCTTATTTACTTTTTTCTATTGCATTAGCTAGTAGTACTGGTACACAGTTAAATAATACAGAAAATAGTGTGCATAATTGTCTTATTTTTGTCTTTTTCCTGATTTTCATGGAATGCTTTTAACATTCCACCATTGAGTATTACAGTTGTTGAAGTTTTCAGTAACTCCCTTTTAATCAGATTAAGGAAATTTTTTTCTATTTCTAGGATACCATGTTTAAGGATAGACTCTGATGTATCCTTAAATATTTTAAAGGATATTGGTGATAAACAAGATTTTCATAGGCAACACTTTGGGGACAGCTCTTTTACATAAAGTAGGAGTTCTCAAAATGTGATCCCCAGCCCCTGGTGTCTCTCAAACCTTTCAGAGAATCAGTTCAAACTATGTTTTTGGTAATGCTAAGATGTTATTTACCTTTTTTATACTGTGTTAACATTTTCATTAATAATGCAAAAGCAACAGTGAGTAAAACTCACTGTAAACAGTGAGTAAAACAATCAAAAGCATCAGTGAGTAAAACTCACTGTCATCAGTGAGTAAAACAGAATCAGAGCAGTGGTGACAAACTGTACTAGTAATTATTCTTCACTGCCATACACATGCAGTTAAAAAACTTTATTGAAACAGTAAATATTAATTTTATCAAATTTTTACTGTTAGTTACATATCTTTTTAATATTCTATGTGAAAGAATGAGAAGAATGAGTAAAACACTTTTGCAGAACACTGAAGGCTGATTGATGGTAGTCTTGAGGCAAAGCCCTCATTCAGTTGTTTTAGTTTAGAGCTATACTGCCCATTTTTCCATGATATACCATTTTTACTTGAATTGTTGACAAACTGCTTATTCAGACATGGATATTTATCAGTATTTGTTACAAGAGATGAAATTTGAGGTTTAAACAAAAATTAGCACTTTAGAAAACTTGTATCCACCACTATGAACTTGACTATTGCCTAATAATTAAAGAACTTTTTGCTGAGGTTGGTGATATTAACAAATGTGGCTTTTTTGATAATCTGCAATGAAATGTGAAATGTGTCACTACTTGGGAGATACACATAACTCAGGAAAACATTATTTTTAATATGCCTGGTGTATTGAGGAAATACCAGAAAGTGACAAGAATATCAGAATAGGTAGTGAAGTACAGCAAGAGAAAATCTATGATCAAGCAATATGGACTATATCAAGCCAATAGTAGCAGCTAGTATGGTCTGTCGTTACCTCTCTTTCTAGAACCCATTTGGGTACTAGTTGGGGATGGATTTGAATTAGCAGCCAACAACCATGCTGTATTTTCATTCAAAGACTACTTTTTTGTTAATAGGTTCTTTTACTGTCTTTGACCCCTTCTTTTGACATAAATTTTTTAACAGAAGCTACTTCAGCTATACTATAAATTTATCATTGTTGGGTAACCTCCAGTCCTTTCAAGCTCAGATATGTATACACATAGATTTATTTCTTCCCTCAGATTCCTCATGTCCCTTGCAAAAGGACTTCTATTTGGTTTGTCCCACTAGTTGGCTGGATATACTTATCTCTTGGTAATGGAAAAAGGCTCTCTGCCAAATCTTGTTCATTTGATTTCAGGAAACATTGTTGACTGCCTTTTTTGGTACCAAGTACCATGTTTGATGGTAAGGATACAGAGTTTAATGGAATATGGTGCTTTTTAAGAGCTCATTTTTAAATCAGTAAGACTCAAAACACACAGGAATGTAATACAACATGACCAGTGCTACTGTAGAGGTATGTTCAGAGTACTATGGGAACACAGAAAGGGGAGTAATCATATTTTTATGGGAAACATCTGTAAAAGAAAACTTTGAGCTCAACCTAAAAGGATGAAAACTATTTCTTAACATGAAGTCAAGAGAAAGGAAAATAATATTACAGGGAGAGTGAGCAACAAATTTGAAAGAGGGAAAGCAGAAAAAGGTGTTTTTTCTGGAACTGCACAAAGATCTGCGTAGTGTTGGTGTGGTGTGGTTTGCCTTTGGAGGGGATGCTAAAACTTTAGAACCAGTTTGGAGTCAGGTTTTTAAAGGGTGTGAAGGACCACTTTTTTTTTATATAAGGGAAGAGTAAACGATCTTTTTCTTCTCTTTATAGACAGTATTTCAAAATTATTGTCATAGGAAGAGGCAAATGAAAATATACAAAAAAAATACAGAGAAACGATATAGAGGATTATACATGTAGTCAGGACAGTTAATTGGTAAAGATAGTGTGACTCTAAAATGTTGAGTTTTTTATGTATATAGTAAACTTTCTTGTAAAACTTTCCTTTGAGATAGTTATAGATTTAATAGCAAATTGTGAATTACAGATCTCAGAAAGATCCTGTGTACCCTTCATACCGTCAACCCGTTACATGCACTAATTAGTGCGTGTGTGCTTGCATGTGTATATATCGTTCTGTGTAATTTTATCACACATGTAGGTTCGTATGGGCATCACCACAATCAGGTACATGAAAATTTCATCCTAAGAATCTCTTGTGCTACCTTAAAGGACATTTTTTGACATAGTAAGGGGCTTAGACTGAATTCTATTGATTGATGTCTCTCACAGTGTGGTCTTCAGATGACCTGTAACAGAATCACCTAGTGTGCTTGTTAAATATGTAGATTCCAACCCAGAAACCTTGAATTAGAATCTGTGTATGCAGTCTTGTGACCTACATTTAAATAAACTCCTCAGGTGCTTCTTATACCACACCTATGAGGAAATGACTTTGAGCTGATACTTGAATGAGGAGAAGGAAGCCCACCATGCAAAGACTTACAGCAAGGATGTCTAGACAAGTACTGTTCAATAGGGGTATGATATAAGTCATATATGTAATTTTAGAAATTCTAGTAGGCACATTAAAAAAGTAAAAAGAAACAAGTGAAATTAATCCTTACAGTATTATTTTACTTAATTCTGTAAATTAAAATATTACCTCAACTTGAAATTAATATAAGAACTATTGAAATATTAGCATTTTTTTTCTACGAAGTATTCAAAATTCAGTGTATACTTTACATTTACTGTGCATCTCAGTTCAGATTAGCCACATTTCAGATGTTCAGTAACACATGAGTGGCTGCCATGTAGCGTAGCACAAATCTAGACAGGGTGAACAGCCAGAACAAAGGTCCTAAAGGAGATTCATATAGAGATGTGTATTTAACATCTGGAAGTTGAAGATACTGGTTTAGAGCTTTGGAATAAGATCAAAGCTAGGTATATAGATTTTTAAAATCATGTATATAAAACAGATGTCACACAGAGTATAATTTTTAGTGATTTACAGTGAATACTTATTAGAATCACCTACTGGGCTTTTTCTAACTACTTACTTGCACTCCAACAAGGCACGGAAAAATCTTGGAGGAGAGGTTGGAATGGGGAGGTGTGTATGGTTTTCTGGGAGAAGGGGAACATAGGCAGAGACAGAGTTTCCATTGCTGATTCTGATATGACTCCTCCCTGCAGTCAGGAACTCCTGGCTGAGAACCATTGATGGTTAAAAGGGAGAGGAGGATAGAAGACACTAAAAATATAGAAATGTGAAGGGAGTGCTACAGAAGTTAAGTAAAAGAGGGGGTTTCAACAATGAAGAAAGATACATCAAGCTGGAGGAGGTCAAGACATTTGCAAATTAAAGTATTACTGATAATCATTGAGTAGTAATGGGGCTAGATTGGCTGCAACAGGGACATGCTGTGCTTTAAATCTAGTTAAGGTCCTCTTTTATAGTCCTTATAGCTGTTGAATTTTACTTAATTGTCTAGTACATCTGACTCCTCACTGTGACGACACTATAGAATCACCTGGGGAACTTTTTAAAAGTACTTATTCCTAACTCCCTCCCCATGTCAGAATAAGTCAAAATTTCTAAGAGTAGAGCTTTAGCATTATAATTTTTTTAAAGCTTCCCAAGTGATTCTAATGAGCTAGGGTAGAAAACTGTGGCTGTATATCATAGTGAACAGAAAATTCACTATGACAGAAAATAAGTTTTATTTATCTTTTTGTCCCCAGAGTTTGACTCACTGTGTAGCTTATGGTTAGCTCTCAGTAAATGTTTATTGAATGAATGCAAAATGAAAGAGCTAACAAATGAAGAAATGTGGCTAGGGAACAAGACAAGAGACTACTGCACCTATTTTTGAATCCTTATTAGTGTAAAACTGGTTTCATAAATTCGGCCAAATCACAGTATTGATATAAAACCTCAGGTACAAAAGTAGACCACAAATTGATAGGGCTGTTCTCTAAGTCTTTTTGTTTGACTACACATATTACAAGATGCAGTTAACTGTTATACTGAATACAACATATAAGAAAAATTATTGCATTCAAGGGATTTTTGCCATCAATTTAAAGTAAGTTTCAGTGTTCACAAAATTAACTACAACTCAATAAATTCTATTTAAAATTTAATGCTGTGGCTATTCAGAATGCCATCCTATTTATAGGACTATTTATAGTTCTTTATTATGACTCTTAAAGCCGCTGTGATAACTTATTGGACTCTTCAGCAGTTGCCTTTTACCATTTTTAGTGAGTAATGGAAAAAATAGACATAAAATGTTCTGCAGAACTAAAATAAGGTGGCAGTCACTAACATAATGCATCATCATAATAGTTAAATGAAATTTTCAGTCCCAGACAGTTTATAGGGTGCTCCTGACCTAAGAGCTGGTAACTAGTGGTACCTCAGTAAAGGATAATTCTCTTATTTCTGCTCCACATGTTACTAATGCTGTACAGAGGGTTTAGAAAATCAAGTTTAATGTGATACAGTTTAACATTCTAAAATTGAATTAATTTTCCCACAGATGAAAAAAAGTAAAGAAGTGATAACTAAAAATCATAATCAAGAAGAAATATATATTCTTCGTTGTTGGAAATGTAGAAAATGCATAGCAAGTTCTGGTTGTTTCATGAAATCTCTTGAGAATCAAGTGATTAAGGTAAGTACTGCTAATTCTAATCTTCACAGTTTCCAGGTGTAGAAATGCTGTGGGCACATCCACAAATGACCAGAAATCCTTCTATATGTGACTTAGCTTTTACCTAATTACTGGACCCACTGAAAACATTTCAAAGTGGAAGGCATCCCACCTTCCACAGTTAAAGTTTATTTTACCTTTAGCTGCTAATATTAACTTGACCTTTAAGGTTTAATTGTAGTATCATAACCATAAGTAAAATATAATCATTTTTTTATCCCCACCTTGGGTGAACCTTAGTCATCACCAAACAGTTAAATTCAAGAGTCTATCAAGAAATAGAAAACCTGTTGTATAGTAATTTTTAGTATTCAATATGAGCCTAGAAAACAAAAGTTCATGTATAAGTTGAAAGTCAGTAGGATGTTCAAAAACATTCAATAAAGTACTTTTTTTATTTAACAAAAATAAAATCCCTGAACTTCTCTAAGAGCAATATGAAAGATACTATCAAGGAGGTGCAAAAACTATATAGTAATCCATGAATTTTGCAGGGAAGTCTCAGTGCAACAGAGAGTGGCTGTAATCACCTATCATTTTCCCCCTTCCACAGAGACACTTAGTTTGTTGTTGTTTTATTTTGCCTCAGCCACATTTGATCATGGTTATTTCCTCTCTATCATCTTATTCTCTGAGGCATTTGTGTTTTCTGTGAAATGTCTTTTTTTCTTGCATGTTTTTCTATTAGTTTTGTTTTGACTTGGGGGAGAGTTCTTTATTCTAAATAGTAATTCTTTCTTGGTTATTGTATTGCAAATACCTTTTTCCAGTTTATGTAACTTGTAATTCACTATGGTATCTTTTAATGAACAAAAGTTGATAATATAAATGAATTTATTAATCATCTCCTTTGTGTTTTGTACTTCTTGTTCAAGAAATTCTTTTGCACCCTGGGGGAAGATTTTTTTCTTTCTTCCTTCTAAATAACAGAGTTGAGATACAAGTTTCCTTCTGTGTCCTGAGCAGCAGTATTATTTTTATTTTTCATTCACTCTTATGCTGAGATTGCAACCCAGTTTTACGTAGGGGTTCCCCCTTGGGATTTTCCCACCCTGAGCAAACCCTGTTCTTTGTCTTGTCTTCCACACCTCATGCAGACAGAAAACAGATCTCAGAACAACATAGGCTATTAGGAAACTGAGGAAGTAGCATTTACAGCTATTGGCTTCAGTACCAGACTTTTTTTATCCCTGTCTTATGCTAGGAAATGCATCTCACCCTTCAGAAAACTAGGAACTAGACACTGGAATCACTGTAATTTTAGCTTCAGAAGTACTCCAAAACCAAGCTTGCCAGAAGAAACAGCACAAATACAGTTATCATGTCTGCTTTTATAATATTGAGCAGGTGTATCAGCTTGCTAGAAGCTATGTCATGGTGTGGAACTTGAGCTTTAGGAAATCTAGGACATTTGAGCTTTAATTTTCCAGCTACTGGCATGTACTAAGGCATGTGACAGGGAATTTGGAATGGAAGTTTGAAACAATCTACAATGTCTACCCCTTGTTCAAGCCTGAGAAACATGAAATGTGGGCAAATACCAAAATCAAAAGCAAAATAACAAAAACCCTAAAATCATAAAAATAACAGAAATGGTTTCCATTTGTGAAATCAAGGGTGGTAGGGGAATGTGGCCTCAATTTTAGTTTTTTAGTTAGTTTTAAAACTTTTGGACACGTCAAGTTTATGTGGCCTAGAGAACATGCAAACAGATTTGGTGGAGGCTGCTGGTTCTGTGGATATGGAATTCAAAACAGAGATCTGAACTATATAGTAGTTACCCATGTAAGTGGTGAGTGAATCTGTGAGAGTAGATAGATCACCAGAGTGTGAATAAAGTGAGAAAGAAGAGAGCCTAGGAACATTTAAAGGATGGACAAGAAAAGAAGAAGATCAAAAATTGGGGGAGCGGGTAGCAAGAAAGATAAGACTAAAAAGTAAGGCACCATATTATGAAAATTAAGGAACAAACATCTTCTAGAAGGCAGGATTGGTTAGAAGGTAGTATAAACATTGTGGGGAATGTAGAAGACCAGGCACGACCTTCAATGTGCACAATTCTGGAGGGTCCTAGCCTGTGAAAGGTGCCCCCCAGATTTGTACAGAGTTGGCATGCAAACTATGACCATATGTGGAGAACCTAAATGAGCCCTAAAAGTGCACATTAGTTTTAGCAAAGAGGAGATCACTGGTCAACACTCATTGTAGTGTGAGAGTTGTAGGGCAGATATCAGATTCCAGTAAGTCGAGGAAAATGGAAACTGAGGAATGGTCCAACACTTACTATACAGCATTGTAATTATTGAGTTATAACTCTTTTCGTTATCAGGTTATGACGTGTTTTGTCTCTGTAACACCATTGACAATACAATGGTGGCCATAAATATGATCAATGAATGTTGAATTGATTATGGATTAATACTTCCTCCTTCACCTTTTGACTAGATATTTTGCTCATTATCTCTCTGGCTTTATTATCTTTGCAGTATCTTTCCTACAATGGCTATAATATCAAAATAAATTATTCTTTTATTATTACATTTTAGACATTTTTATGTTCTCTTAGTGCCGGAGCCCGCCGACTAAGATCGAACAGTTCCTGAGAGGGGGAGTGAGGATTGAGAAAATAAAGAAAGAGAGATACAGAGAGAGACAAAGAGATAGAGTCTAGAGTCGGGAGGGCTAACAGTAAATACTGTGCCCCAAGTTTATTAAGCACAGTATTTATTTATACTGTTGGAAATGCATGGGAAGCAAAATCCACAGATATTCTAACAATTGCTGATATTTACATAAGTTCTCTCAAAACCTCTTTCATCCTGTTCTCTGTCTCCCATTCCCTGGGGCAAGGATCCTTCAACTCTTTACATTAAGCCAAACTTCCTCCTTCTGCATAGAGCTCACCTGCCCTGCAAACTTCTAGCTTGCAGGCAACTTTAACCCTGTCTCAAGACAGGCAGCAGAAATGGCTCCCAACATCTTAGTGTCAGCCTATATTCCATATTAGTCTTACCACATGCTAGGGACTGCATTGTGTCTCCCTCCCCTCTAAAGCATATGTTGAAGTCCTAACCCCCTGTATGACTATATTTGGAGATAGATCTTTAGGAGGTAATTCAGGTTAAATAGGTCATAAGGATGGAACTCTAATATGATAAGAGGCTGTGCCCCAGCATATGAGGACACACAGCCAGAAGGCAGCTGTCTGCTAGCTAAGAAGAGAGCTCTCACCAGTACCTAAACATTCTGGCACTTTGATCACCAGAATTGTGAGGAATATGTGTCTGAAGTTTAAGCCACCCAGTCTATGGTATTTTGTTATGGCAGACCAAGCTAAGACAAACACTCCCTATATTAGCATTGGAAATTCAAAGAACAGCAGAAGAAAGATGTTCTATCCTTGTGAAGCTTTCAAGACAGTGATCAATCATAAATATTTTAGCTGTGTAAGCTGCAAAAGCAAAATGTATAGGGAGCCATAAGAATAGGATATAGTCAGAAGATTAGGCCTAGTTGTGAGGGTGAGGTTTTCTGAGGAAGTGACTTGTGTAGAGATAAAGTGATAAGGTGGATGAGTAGCAAAGGTGGTACAGGGAGGATAAGACGCCAAGCTTTGGGATCAGCATGTTCAAAGGTCCTGTGGTGGAGAGAATGTGGCATATCCGTGGAACTAGAAGATTTTTATGATTGGAATCAAGAGATCAAAAGGAAGTTTGGGAACATTTGAGGCTAGAAAGGTGAGTATTGGTTAGATCATTTATGGTCTTCTAAGCCAAATTGAGGACTGATCTTTATCTGAGAGCTGGGAAGTCACTGAAAATGAATGACATGACCATTGAAATTCTTGTTATTGTATGAAGAGTAAATTACAAAGGTAGCAAGAATGGATGCAAGGAGACACTCTGTCCTTAAGTGAGGCTCTCAATTTTCTTTATTCATTCTGACCTTTGGGGTAAAAAGTTTTTACTCTTGAAGTACTTTCTCAAAGTACAGCTAGAAAAACTAGGCACTCTGATAGAATTTGATTCCTCTACATTTGTAATACTTTAAATATTTAATTAATAATGCTATTCCAAATGACATTTTTGTTAACCTGATCTTTCACCCGTAGTGTTTATAGCTGCAGTAGTTAAATAATATAGTTGACTTACTTTTAATGAATCTGCTAAGGGCATGTTATTGCTAACATTGGAAATGTTAAATATTAAACATCCTTCAAAATATTTCTGCAATAGATGATTGGATAAAGAGCGCTGCATATATACAATGGAATATTACTCAGCTGTAAGGAGAGGTGAAATACTGCTATTTGTGACAACATGAATAGATCTTGAGATTATTATGGTAAGCAAAGTAAGCCAGACAGAAAAAGTTGAGAACTATGAGATTTCATTTATATGCATGATATAAAATGAAAGCAATGAACAAACAAGACAAACAGATTCAAATAGTTCAGTGGTTACCAGAGGAAAAGTGAGCAGAGGGGAGGTAGATAAGGGTAGGATCAAATATAAGATGATGGAAGGAAACCTAACTTTGGGTGGTGAACACACAATAATATATATATGGCATATTATTGAACTGTACACTTGTATAATTTTATTAACCAATATCACCCTAAAAAATAAAAATACAAACTGTACTACTGCATTCAATCTGAAAAAGTTATATAATACTATTAAATTGTTTGTCAATTTTTTATATTTAACCTGTTCTGCTTAATTAAAAATCTTAAATGTTATTAAATGATAAAAAGATAATGCATAAAATTTGTAATTTTAAAATTAAAAAGTTCTTGTACACAGCAACTGAAAACATTTCAACACTTAAAAAAAAAACCAAAATAATGCATTAGCTCCACCTGCTGCTTGAACAAATTATTTCATTTACAAAATATTTTGTCAACATTTTCCTAACAACATTAGATGAAATTGTGAGTTACTTTCTCTGCCCTTCCTCTTCCACCAAAGTGATAAATTTGAGACATGAAAATCTGTCTAGTAAGGATTTTTTAAATCCTAATAATACAGTTTTTCTAATTTTTAGTTTAATTTTTTTCGGAGGAGATACCTGTTGAGCCACTATAAAGGCTTTAAATTCCTTAATTCAGTATTTTAAGATGAATGATTTCAAATGATTCCAAATGAATCATTCATCTTAAAATACATCCATTAGAACTTCTTTTACCACATATATTCGATTTTTTAAGTGCTTGTACACTTACATACTTAATGTACTATTTTATCTGTAAAATTATTTTGGAAGTAAATGTCATGAATATCAGGTATTTTTTTCTAAGGCTTTGTATTTGTAAATAAGGTGAAGTAGTTGGCAGTCTCATTTATAACTGAGGTGCCTGTGTTTACCCTGGTTGTCTTTGTTTACCATATCTAAGTTTTCAGAAAAACAAAATACTATCTATACACTCTTAACCCAGTCTTTTATGCTTCTCTCACCAGTATCAATTGCTGTAAGAGATTTTCCTGTTGTTTTTTGTTGTTGTTGGCAAGAAAGTATGCTTTAACTGTTAACAATTTAGAAGAAAATGTGTGTTTGCTTTATATTAATAGTTCTCAAATGAAAGAGATTGGGTTGAGGGTCACCTATCAAAATCAACTGTGTGATTTTTTCTAAACCTACCTTCTGTATAATTTAGTATATTGTTTTTAGTTAATTTAAAAATAAATTACACCCCAAGTTTTTGTTTTGTTTTGTAAGCTTAGGGAAGAATAATAGTATCATACCTTAAAACATACTTGTGCTAAAGATGTAAGAAAGTTGATTGCCCTAAAAACTGTAAGGTTCGCGCCGCCGAAGGAAAGAGCAAAATCAAGAGAATTAGAAAATATAGCAGGCTTTATTAGGGCCAGCGGGCGGGTTCACGGGCTCGGGGTAGAAGGAGCCAGAGAAGCCGTGCGTGGTGAGGCTAGCGGAGGGTTTTTATAAGGGTAGTGGCGGGCCGGCCATTATGGGTGGAGTTGGGTAGAGTTGGAAAGGGGAACTAAGGGTAGTGGCGGGCCGTTATGGGTGGAGTTGGGTAGAGTTGAAAAACAGGCTATGGCTGAGCTGACGTGGCTGTTCCTTTTTGTCAGAGTGGTGAGTTTGGGGACTTTCTAGAGTCGCCACCTGAGGCCTGGGAACTACCGGACAAAAACAGTAGTATATATTTGATATAAGAAGCTCAGTCACTGAGGGCATGAGTACTGAAGCCAGACTGCCTGGAGGGAAGTACTTGCTTTGCTGCTTACTATGTGACCTTTGACAAGTTACATAAAAGTTATTTAATTTCTCTTGTTTCAGATTTTTTATCTGTAAAATAGTAAAACACTTAAACAGTGCCTGGGCATAGTAATTACACTACAAATGTTCATTACGTAGTAAAAATTAAGTATGTTATCAAACTTCCTTCACCTGCCTGGAACTATGACTCCAATATTCTTGTAGGAATGTTCGTAGAGCATCTCTAGATTTTATAGTAAATAGTGTTTCTTAATATCATGATCAGTCTTATGTGATTAAATATTATGAACACTTTATATTATTAATTGAAATAATGGAATTTGTACAATGAAACAATAAAATGAAATAATAAGGTACCCAACACAGTCCCTGGCATATATGTTTCTTCACTCTCTTTGTATGGCCAACACTATTTAGTAATCACCCACTATATAGGTTGATTACCATTATCTTAGTCTCACATTAATAGTCTATTCTTTGTAACAATGTGGAAATATTTATTTAGCTCATATATAGGTAGTACCTGGAAAAGTCAGAAAAAATTTGGATTTAATTATGAAGTAAAGATGACTATTTGTCAATTTTAGTCTGTATTCTCTGAGAACCTTTTTCAGAATTCATTAGAGTTACATTAATCTGCATAACCGTCAGCTAGCTTCTAATGGAAAGAGCTAATGTGTTTGTGTATCGTGACTATCCTGTTCTTCAAAAATTTTATCTGTATCTATTTTGTTTCTGAGGCAAAGTATTCAGATAAAGCTACACTGCTTATTTTTGAGTCACTTCCAGTTTCCCAAGGTTCTTTAAAAAAAAAAAATAGATGTGTACAGTTTATTAAATTTGTCATAATGTACCTTGGCTCATATATACAACCAAATAGTTAAGAATTCAGATTTTTAAATAATTTTTTCTAAGAATACCGAAAATAAAACAAGCACACTGTTCGATGCACTTTTTGGCAGTCTTCAGTAGTTTGAAGAAAATAAAAACCATAGGGCCTAGGGAAGGTAAAGAGTAATGATTGCAGTAAAAACATATATAAAATTTTAATCTAGTATAACCATTTTTTATTCACCAAGCATTTATAAAGTACAGATTTTATTTCAGGCACTCATTTTCTTGTGATCTGTGGGTACAAAGAGTACTAAAATCGTAGTGCATGCTTCATGGAGCTTACCAACTAAAATAAACTTATGATTTTCAGCTGTTGATCACTCTTTAAGGATATTTTTATTATTAATAAAATTGAAAATCAATTTTATTATGGTACAATTTACATGTAATAAAATGCACATTTTAATGAGTTTTGACAAACATATACGTACTTATGCACCTGCCACTATTATCAAGATGTACAACATTCAGTCTTTTCTAGTTTCTTATAAATGTAATAATATAGATCATATAGTATATATTCTTTAATGTATGACTTTTTATGCTCAGCATAAAGTTTTTGAGATTGACTTGTGTTGTTGTATATATCAGTAGTTCATTCCTTTTTATTACTGAGTATTACTCTACTGTATGGATCCCATAGTTGTTTATCCATGCGTGGATGTTATAGTTGTTGATGGACATTAAGGTGTTTGCAATTTTGAGCTATAATAAAGTTTCTATGGACATTTGTTTATATATTGTTATGTAGATGCATATTTTTATTTCTTTTGGTTTTTACTAGCTGCTATGTCTCATGGTAATCATAGTCATAACTTTTTAAGAAACTATTTGTTTTCTAAAATGACTACACCATTTTGCATGGTGTAGGAATATATGAGTTTTGGTTCCATATCTTTGTCAGTGCTGATATTGCCAGTTCTTTTTTCTTTTTATTTCTGCATCTCTTCCTCCTCCTTATTCTTCTGGCTATTGTAATAAATGTGCAATACTATCTTATTGTGGTTTGAATTTACATTTCTCTAGTGACTAATGATGGTATGCCTTTTTTCATGTAGTTATTGAACATTAATATATCTTTTTGTGAAGTGTCTGTTAAAATCTTGTACTTAAACCTTTACAGTTGTGTTCTCATTTTGTTGTAAAAGTTATTTATTTTCTGGCTAGAAAGTTCTTGTCAGATACAGGTTTTGCAGAAATTTTCTTCCAGTCTGTGGCTTGTGTTTTTATTTTCTTAGTTATGCCTTTTAAAGAGTAGATGGTTTTAATCTTGATGAAATTCATTTTATCATTTTTTTTTCTTTGTGGTTAGTGTTTTTCTGTCCAGAGAATACTTTGCCTATACCAAGGTTTCAGAGGTTTTCTCCTATGTTTTCTTTTCAGCATTTTGTAGTTATAGCTTTTACTTTTGGATTTTGATAAATTTTGCATTGTTATTGTACATGGTGTGTGATAAGCATTAGGTTTTTTCTTTGTTTTGTTTTTACGTCATTGCCTTGGCTTATTTACCAAGAAATTATATTTTTGGACTTTATTCCATTCAACATATTTATAAATGTCAAAATCATATAGTGTATGTCCTCTGCCTTTTTCCTTCTATTGCAACACTTTTCAGGGTGTTTTTAGGTCATTTTGCATACATTTTGAAATTTATCAATTTATATAAATAAGCCTGCTGGTGTTTCAACTGGGGTTATATTGAATCTATAGGTAAATGTAGAAAGAGCTGACATTGTAATAACATTGACCTTCCAATCCATGAGCATGGTATATTTCCTGATTTAATTAAGTCTAACTTCTCTGTATGGTGTTTTGTAGTTTTCAGTGGATAGGTCTCATATATGTAGTGTCAAATTTATACCTAAGTGATTCATGTTTTTTAGATACTATTATAAGTGATATTTAATTTTTTTCTCTCATTATTAACATACAGAAATGAGATATACAGGAATTTGTATAATGGCATTATATACTGAAATCATGCTAATTTCTTAATTTAGCAGCTTTTTTGGTAACTTCCTAGTATTTTCTTCATATTATGTTATCTGTGAATAAAAAGAGTTACTTCGTTCTTTTTAAAAATTGTGCTAAAATATGTATAACGTAAAATTTACCACTAGTGATATTTAGTAATTTACAATGTCATGCAAACATTATCACATCTAGTTCCAGAACATTTTCATCACCCTAAGAGGAAAGCCCATATTTATTAAGCAATCACTCCCCATTTCCTCTTCCTCCAAACCCTGGCAACTACTAATCTACTTTTTGTATTTATGGATTTGCTGACTCCATTGTTTCATAAAAATTGAATCATACAATATGGAGCCTTTTGTATCTGGCTTCTTTCATTGTGTATCATTATTTCATTCATTTTTATGGCTGAACAATATTTTATTATATAGATATATTATGTTTTGTTCATATATTCATCAGGCGATGGACATTTGGGTTGTTTTAACCTATTGTTTCTAATGCTGCTATAAATATTTGTATTTAAGTTTTTTTATTGGACACCTGTTTTCAGTTATTTTGGGTATATACCCAGGAGTAGAATTGTAAGGCCATTTGGTAATTCTATGTTTAACTTAATTGAAAAACTACAAAACTATTTTCCACACTGACTGCATCATTTTACATTCCCACTACAAATTTACAAGGATTCTAGTTTCTCCACATCCTCACCAACACTTATTTTCTGTTTTCTTTATTATTTTTTTGTAGCTACTAGAGTAAAGTTATATCTCAGTGTTATTATTATTTTTTAATCTGTATGTCTTCTGTTTTTTTTTCTTGCCATATTCTGACTCGGACCATCAATATAATGTAAAATAGAGATGGTGAGAATGAAAACAATCCTGTTCCTCATCCTAGAGTAAAAGAATTGTCTTTCACCATTGAAAGTACAGCTATGATTTTAGCTGTACGTTTTTCATAGAAGAGAAAATTCTCTTCTACTCAGTTTTCTGAGATTTTTTTATTATGAATGTGTGTTGAATTTTATCAAATCATTTTCCCACATGCATCAAAACCTTTAAGTTTTTTCTATATTCTATTAATATGTGGAATTATATTGAATGACTTGAATGGTAAAACAATTTTTCCTGTCTGAGATACCACCACTATGTATGTGTTCTTTCATTCTTTTTTTTTTTAAGTTAAATTTATTAAGGTGACATTGTTTAATAAAATTATATAAGTTTCAAGTATACAATTCAGTAATATATCATCTGTATTTTTCATTGCATGTTTACCATCCAGAGTCAAATTCCTTTCCATCACCATATATTTGACCACCTTTACCCTTATCTACCTCCCCCTCTTTCTACTTACCCTCTGGTAACCACGATTCCTTAATTCTTTTGTCAGTGTTTTATAGTTTTCAGTGGAGAGGTTTCATATATATATTGTGTTAACTTATTCCTAAGTTGTTTATGGTTTTCGATGTTATAATTGGTATTTTACAAGTTACCCTTTCCAATCTTTTGTGGCTAGTTTAAAGAAATAGAGTTGAAATTGTGCGTTGACCTTATAACCTGCTGTGTTCAACTGATTCCTTAGTTACTTTTTGTGGATTCCTTAGTATTTTCTACATATGTGATAATATGTTGCCAATTTCATTAATAATTTATATGTTTCACTAATATCTAATGAAGAATGTTTGATACTATGTTTGTGAGAGATACTGGTCTGTGAATGAATGTCTTTTCTTGTAATGTCTTTGTCCTTAAAAAATTATTATTGTATTTGATTTGCTAGTATTTTGTTTAGGATTTTTACATGTGTGTTTATCAGAGATACTAGCCTGTGATTATCCTTTTTTGTGTTGCATTTGCCTGATTTTGGTATCAGGGTAATGTTGGCCGAATAAAATGAATTAGTAAGTATTTTCTCCTCTTCAATGTTTTGGAACAACTTCAAGAGAAATCTTTGAATATTTTGTAGAATTAACAGTGAAGCCATCTGGTCCTGGACTTTTGGGAAGTTTTGGATTACTGTTTAAATTTCCTTACTAGTAATCAGTGTATTTAAGTTTTCCAGTTCTTCATGGTCCAGTCTAGGAAGGTTATATATTTTGAAGAATTTGTCCATTTTTTGTAGGTTATGAAATTTGGGGCATATAGCCTTTATTACTGTTCTTATATAATCATTTGTTTTTTTTCTGTGGTGACCATTGTAATGGCTCCTCTTTCATTTCTGATTTTATTAATTTGAGTTTTTTTCTTAGTCTTCCCAGAGTTATGTTCATTTTATTTATTTTTACAATGAACCAGCTCTTTGTTTCATTAATATTTTTATTGTCATTTTTGTTCTTTTTAAATTTATTTCTGCTCTAATTTTTATTATTTACTTCCTTCTAGTGACTTTAGGCTTTATTTTGTTCTACTTTTTCTAGTTCTTTAAAGTATAATGTTAGATTGTTTGAGATTTTTCTTGTTTCTTGAGGTAGGCCTGTGATGACATAAACTTTCTTAGTACCACTTTGCTGCATCCGAAAAGTTTTGGTATGTCATATATTTATTTCCATTTTTCTCTATGTATCTTTTGTTCCTTCTTATTTCTTCTTTGACCTAATAGTTGTTCAATAGCATGTTGTTTATTTGCTATTTATGGTTTTCTAGTTTTTTTCTTTTGATTTTCTGTATGATGCTTTGGTCTGAAAATATGCTTGGTGTGATTTCAGTCTTCTCAAATTTATTGAGACTAGTTTTGTGCCCCAACATATGGTCTATCCTTGAGAATGTTGCATATGCATTTGAGAAGAATGTATATTCTTTCACTTGAGGATGGGAAAATTTAAAAATATCAATTAAGTTTATTTATTTGGTCTAATGTATCATTTAAGACTGATATTTTCTTATTGACGTTCTCTTTGGATAGTTTATCCATTGCTGTTAGTGGGGTATTCCCCTACTAAAATTGTATTTTGCTAGTTTTTCTCTTTAGGTCTGTTAGTAGTTGCTTTTATACTTTTGTATTACCAGGTTGGGTGCATATATATTGATAAGTGTTATATCTTTTTGAGGAACTTCTCCCTTTATAATAATAAAATGCCCATCTTTGTCTCTTGTTACGTTTTTAATCTTGCCAGTTTTATAAGTTGTAATGGTGAGAGCATGTCTAATACTACTTACTTCAGCATTGCCAAATTATTTTTATTGGAAACAATTTTAAATACCTTTTTAATTTTACAAGTGTAATTTAATATATTTTCCCATGAAAACAATATGGAAACATTAAAGTTTCCTTTTGGTAACTCTCCTAATCTTTGAACCTAACCATTGTTGGTGCACAGCCTTTTAGGTCCTTTTTCTATCCATTTACATATGTATGTTTCCATAGAAAAGTATAGGACTAGTTTTTTTAGGTTGTATATGATTTTAATACCATAATTCAGTGTATTTATTTTTATCACTTACTTTTTAAAGAAAAAGAATGTGTATTAGAGATATATTTTATTAGTATAAATAAATCTACACCAGACTCTTTATATGGCATAGTACTATTTTCAGCAAGAATAGAGGTTAGTCCTCAGTTGCTCATCTTCTGAACTTGCTGCAAGTGCTTTCCATTTTTGTCCAGGCCTTTCCAACCACCCTGGGATATTGCCCTGTTTCTCTTTGCCTTAAGTACTGCTCTTGCCTGAAGATGATCAAACTTGAACTCCACCTCTAATAGTTTCCCAGAGCCCTTTTTTCTTCTAGTTTTCGCTCCTTTAGCATGGACCATTCTTTGTGTGGTTCTAATCTATTATGTACTTAGATACAGTATGGTGTTCTTTCTCTCATTAATCATTCAGAGATTCCATTTAATTCCTGGTTCATTGAAATCTCCACATCTATATTTTCTAGTTTAGCTCTTTTTTTTAAAAATACCTTTCTTAGGTGCTGTGGTTTAACAGAATAGATTAGACTATGTACTCACTTTGCGATCTTGAAACTGATAGTTAGGTCCCTCTCTGCCTGAATTTTCCATGTATCATTTTATGAGAATCAATAATAAACCATTATATGTTTGCCTGACACTTTAGTGAGGATATATGTTTTAGGAAGCAGTGAGATGATTGAGCTAGAAAATTATTCCTAGCATTGTCTCTTCTCTTCCTAACTTTGCTTCCATTCAGTAATATCCTCTTCATATTGCCATGCACTTGCCTGACGCTCCCTATTTATTCTTAGTGTTGACATAGAAAGTTGCATTTTGTTAATCAGAAATGGAGTTCAGGCATCACGAATAAAACTATAAAGTTTCTCTTTGGCCAACTGTAAATACTTCCCAACAGACTTTCTATTTGTCATTGGAATATTTTCACCCAGTATTAAATAGATTTTTAAAATCTTAGAATTGGAAGAATTTCAAACCTTTTAACAAAATTTTCTTTCACCATTATAATATTAAATTTGGCTTAAAATTAAATTTTGTTATGGTATATAAAATACCATTGTGTATAGCATGGAAAATCATGAAATGTGATTTAACATATAACAGTAGCTGAAATCCTTTTCCTGTTTTAATTTACATTGTGATTTTTAGGGAGCCTCATAGAAGTTAGATTAAGAGGCTTCTTTATAGATCTTTCCAGTATGTAAATAAATCACAACAAAACTTTTTGTTTATACTGGCTCACTATTTAGTATTTTAAGATCTACTAGTGGAAAAGAAAAGTGATATAAAGTCCAGAGGGACCAACTTGGGAAATTAAATCGAGAAATTCTGGATGATCCTGGTTCTAGGTCATGATCAAATATAGATTATTCAGTGAAAGGTTCTTAAAGAAATTCAATCCTATTTCATTTATATCACTGCGAATACAGACTCATAAGATATGTTTAGTAATTGCCTTGTTGTTTGTTATTTTAAACTGATAATAGTAACTAGTAGTCTAACTGCTTAACAAATCTAAAAAAGAATTGTGCTTTGGCAACTTGCAGAGCTACTTGTAAACTCTGATCCTAGGGAAGAGTATGTGGGATGTGGACAGGAGCCTTACCCCTTTCCCTGTTCTTCTCAATCAAGTTTCCTGTCATATCATAGAACTAAATGTTGTAGATACAGAAGAGACCTTAGCAATTACCTAGCAGTGTTTTACAGGTGAAGAAACTGAGACCCAGAAAGGTAAAGCAGTTGGCATAAGGTCACACAGGTAGTACGCAGCCACATATCTACACTCTGGCCTGCCCTGCATTTTTCTGAAATGTTGGGAAGCCATATTGTCTCAACTATAATCACATTTATTTCTACAAGTTTACTTCAAAAAGCCAAATTGTTTCTTTGAAAATTTTGTTCTTACTGTAGGTTGGTTGAGACTTTACCAGATGCCTACTCAATTGCCCCTCTCTACCCCCTTCTTACACTTCTTTTAAGAATCTTGACAGAGAATATAGCAACTCTTATATTTTGTCATTAATAGAATCCAGATAGAATCAGAGATTGAAGGCAGGGAAAAGTTGTCATGAATGACACTGTTTTTTTCTTACACACACAAAAAGTAGGGTTCCAGATTTGCCCAGTAAGTAACTTACTGCTAAATTTTAAATTTAACTTGTGAAATCAATGAAATGGAGATTTTTTTTTAATTCACAGGTGGAAATTCCCTAAAAATAATTTTTTTTTGTCTTTGTGCGTTTGTTTTTGGGGATGGGTGTGAGGAGAGGAGGACAGTATTTCCTTCCTAGCTAAAATTGAATTTATTTTGTAACTTGAATATGAAATCTGTGAAATAAATTCTGAGCTAGTAATAACTAATATCCTACATTTTGCTACAACAGGATAAACATGATTCAGCTGATGATCAAAGTATTTGTCATGTGTGGCACATGAATATAGAAGCCCTTCCAGAATGGATAAACTGCCTAATACAAAAAGTAAGTTTCTAATTTCAGGGTAAAATTAGGAATATACTATCTTCAGAATGTTTTTGCCCTCATTTTACAGCTATTTTTCTTGGATGCATTGTTTCAAGAGACATGAAAGGATGTGTAACTCTTGACTATACTTACTGACTTTTTCATTATTACTGGAGTGCTTTAGGTGCTTTTCTACCCTGGACTTCACACTTGGTATTTCCTCTTGCTTGAAAGCTCTTCCCACAGATATTCACCTGTTCCCACATTTCCATAAGCCTTTACTCTCATTGAGATGTTGCTTGGCCAACTGCCCTTCCCCACTTTTACCTTTCTTCCCATTTCCTTTCTTCCTTCTCTGCTTTGTATACCTATGTAAATTTTACACATACATACACAACTGTAAGTAACATTTAGTACTTATCAATATGCAAAAGTATATATAAATATATGCATTATTATACATATATACATACATTTACATATATACATACTCACCCACACATACCTATGGCTTACTGGTCTTGTTAATTGCCTAGCTTCCCTACTAGAATATAAATTCCATGGACTCAGGGGTTTTTAGATTTTATTCATTACTGTATCCCTTGCACCTAGAACAATGTCTATTGAGTGAATGAAATACCCTATAAGTATTAGTCATGTATGCACACACATAGAAAATAAACTGGATAATTAATGACTGCCATTGGCACAATAAAAATCAAAACACTACACTTTTAAGGATCCTTAATGAAATGTTACAAGAGCAAGAAATCGCCTTGTTAACAGTATAGTATCATTTCTCATAATCAAAACACTTAAGTCTTAGAAAATTATAAGTAATACGATCTTCGGAAAAATATGCTTGTCTTTCTTCACTAACTTTTTTTGTTAAACAATAACCCTTGATAGCTATTTTTTGCATCCATTATCACATTGTAATGATTTCCTGGGAAGATGCCAGTGTGCTGCTTGCTGGTGTCCAGAACTTCACAAAATGTATCAGGACATTGCAGTTATTCCACTATCTGTGTTGAAAACATCATTTAAAAGCAAGTTCATTATTAATTTCCAATCTAAGTATAGAAAATGCACTGTTTGCATGTAACCATTATCTTTTGGTTATATGTATGTAAAAATACAGGAAGAGCTTTATTCTATTGGTTGGGTAAAGTTCCCTCCCACAGTGCTTGGTATGCAAGAAGTGTATCAAAACAGACACTTTTCTGTGAGATTTTACTTGCAAATTAGCTCTGTAGACTGATTTGCTTCCTGGTTCCATAGTGTATTTTTCTTTCATTAATTCACACTGCATTCATATTCAACCTTTTATTTAAGACAATCTCATAATTCTTAGAGGTATTGCTTAGATGGGCACGATGTACAATATGTTATCATTCTAGAACTTTGGAGCTGCTTATCTCTATTAGAAAGCTTGTTTCCATTTACTGTTCTGTCTACTAATCAGAAAACAAAGCTAGCTAGCCTTTTCTGTGGCATAGAAAACTTTCATGTGGTTGGCTTTAAAAAAAAATTACATTACATTCTTTTTGTTTACTTTACAATGAAAGCATTGTCTTTATTTTCCTTTATTACCTGTAGGCCCAGTGGACAGTTGGAAAACTGAATTGCCCTTTTTGTGGGGCCCGTTTAGGGGGCTTTAATTTTGTCAGCACTCCAAAATGTTCCTGTGGCCAGCTTACAGCTGTACATCTCTCCAAGAGCCGGACTGATTATCAGCCAGCACAGGCAGGCCAATTAATGAGACCATCGCTGAAATACTTGTCACATCCTAGAGTTCAGTCAGGTTGTGACATGGACACTCTGCTGACAGGTGGCGCCTCCAAAAACAGAAATCACAGGCTTTTAAATATGGCTCAAAATAATAATGGCCCTGGAAGATTAACAGAAGCACTCTGCCTGGAGGTACGGTCTACGTATTTTGGGATGAAGAACAAAAAACTGCTCTTCAAAGCATCCAATCCAAAATACCAGCTTTTTGTTCCCCAGCTTGTGACTGGCAGAGGCACCACAAGAGCTTTTCATAGAAAATCACATAGTTTGGATCTGAACATCAGTGAGAAACTGACTTTATTACCCACTTTTTATGAAATACATGATAGGACTGCTGCCTATCCCAGGCTAAATGAAACACAGCGTATTGACCTTCCAGACTTGCCTTTTGAATCCAGTAAAAATAGCTGTTCTTTTCAGATTTCATCAAGTTTTGATCCTAATATGCTACTGCAAAGATTTTCAGTGGCTCCCCGTGAGGCTCAGACACAAAGAGGAGGAGAGTTTCATTGTGGTCTAGAAGCTTCTGCAGTGTACTCAGACCATGCTAGTTCTAACAGCCTGACTTTCCTGATGGACCTACCCTCAGCTGGCAGGAGCATGCTGGAGGCCTCGGACCAGGAAGAGCACCTCTCTCCTCTGGACTTCCTGCGCTCGGGCAGTTTTTCATTGGGTGCCATTAATCAGAGGCTCAGTAAGAGAGAAAGGAGCAAGTTGAAGAATCTGAGAAGGAAACAACGAAGGCATGAAAGATGGCTACAGAAGCAGGTAATTTTTTAAGAGTTTACTAAAAATTCTTTGGGTAGAGTAGCTTTGGTAAAATTTTTCCCAATTCTGTTAATATTTCAGAGGAATAGTAATCTCATGATATTTAGATTGAATTGACATATATATTTTAAATTTATTCAAGTTAGGATTTTATTTCACATTAAGCTGAAGCAAAAAAAAATCTCTACCTAAATCTAATCTAGTGACATATTCTTTCACTTTCATCACAGTTAGCTTAAACAGATCTTTTCAGGAAGCCTTATTTAATTATGTGTCCACATGATCCAGATATGGTTAACTGTGTCAAACTGTGAAAATTATTTAAAGGATAGTTGACCCTTACTGTGATTTTGTAAGAGAGTGTGCTTCTCTATGGTTTAAACTCCTCAACTCATAATGATATGTTCAAGGGTGAGGTGTGTGAAAAGACTGAACAATAAATGTTATGTGCTGAAGAAGCCAGTTAAAGCCAATAGATGAGTTATTCATACAAATTTGGAAGTTTGAGGACTAGTATATTTTTATATAAACTTTTTTTTGCAAATTGCCTTTATTATTTAATTGTTCATAATAATAGTTATCCTTATTAATCAGTGTCCTCACAGCTAAGATACAGCAAGCTGCAACTTTTCATAATAGTTAATTCTTTTAAAATCAGTTAAGCAAACTCATTATTGCTTTTGATGCTTGTCATAAACTGAATAAAAAATTACTGCATTGAGTGCTTCAATATGGTTAGGTGTTTTCATTTTTCAGTTAAATAGTATAATTATAATAGATAATTGTTTATTATATTTTCGATTGGTTGCTGACAAGAACATTCCAGTTTGGTTTATTTGCAAGTAATGATGTAATGTGGAATCAAAGCAGATATTGTAGAATGTATAAGTGAATATATTTTAGCACCATTATATTTTATAGTTTAATTTATTGAAGCTGTAAAATTCAAAATTTTATTGAAAATTTGACCTAAACCTAATTAAATTGGAGATGATCATATTACGTTAAATTATAGGTCAGAAAGAATACCCTTAAAACAATGTGGAGGGCTCTAAACATCTCTTAACAAATAGAAATTTAAAAGAAGTTTGAGAATTATACTTGTTCTGTACTATAAGTATTTGCAGATAACATCTTTGCAATTTTAAAAATGTGTTTAATTCTTGGGCTAGGTACTTCTGAGAACCTCAGCTATATTGTTAATCATTTTCCAGCAAAGGAAACATTCTGTTTTACACAATTTAGAACAAAGCAAGACCAAATTAATGTTGCTTTTTTTTTTAAATGAAGTTACTTTTATTCATTCACACACACATGTGATTTAACCAATCTACTTAGCAATTGATCAGAATAAATGAGTCTTAGACCTGTGACAGGTCCGTGTAGGGCAGGATCCTAATACGTTTAGTTGCACAGGAGCTACAGGCAAACAAATGCCCAATGTCTCCATAGCAAAGAAATTTAAAAGCGTGTAGCACACTAACTCAATGACATGAGTTAGGTATATGAGTGCATATCATGACTTGAGCCAGAAAGAAGAAAAATAGTTTTTAATAGTCTTGTTAATTCAAGCAAAAAATTCCTAGGAAGAATTAATATTTGAGATAAATTAATTGCTTAGCTATTCAGCTCATTCCATATTTAATAAAGATTAGATAATTCTGTAAACATTCATCAGATATCTATTTGGTATACCATGCCTTTGTATAATTACAGTACAGATCTTGTATTTTTTTAATTGGAAATAAGCACACAAGATATAAAGAAAAAGTTTTAGTTAATAATTTTTTTTAACATTTAAAATAATTGGTTGGGAAATCTAGATTTCTGTCTTTCATTTGACATTTTTAATGATTTTTTTTGTATGTGCAAACTGCATATTTCTGTGCCAGATACCATCATAGAAAATATCAATGACAATACAAAAATTTATTTAAATTTTCTAAGCCTCGGAATATAAATGAGATCAATATTGAAGCAGAAAATACAGCCAGTTTTCAGTGTTTTTATTCAGCAAATGTTAATTGAGCACTCTTTGAGAAAATACAGTGTTAAGCTACATTCAGCCAGTTAAGTGTTTCTTTTTTTTAATTCATCATAGACTTTTTGGTTTTGTTTTTATTTTTTAAATTATCATTCAGTAAAATTGATTTATTCTTGGAGTACAGCTCTATGATTTACACATGTGTAGGTTGATATAACCACCACCACAATGGGGATACAGACAGTTCTGTCACCCCAAAATCTCCCTTGTGCCTTTATGAAATTGCGCCTTGATTATGTCTTTATACAGTCATACCCCCAGCCCACCCATGATCCCTGAAAACCACTGATCCATTCTCCATTGCTTTAGTTTTATCTTTCTAATATTATAAAATAATAGAATAATATTATATAATTGGAATCACTTTTGAGACTGGCTTCTTTTATTCAGCACAATGGCCTATGAGATTCATCCAAATCATTGCATATATGTATAGTTTTTCTTTTTATTTCTCAATAGTATTCCATTAAATGAAAGAACCGTAATTTATCCATTCACTTATTGACTGATAGGTGGGTTGTTTCAGGTTTTGGCAATTAAGAAAAGAGCTATTAAAAACATTCATGTACAGGTTTTTATGTAAGCCTGTTTTCATTTCTCTAGGGTAAATACCAAGGAGTGGGATTGCTGGATCATATGGTAAGTGTACATTTAACTTTATAAGAAATTGTCACATTGTTTTCCAGAATGGTTATACTATTTTGCATTCCAAACAGCAATGTGTGAGTTTCATTTGCTGTGTATCTTTGCAAACACTTGGTAATCTCAATATTTTTTATATAAAGAAGGTCAGTGGTTACCATATTGTAATTTTAATTTTCATTTCCCTAATAATGTTGAACATTTTTATGTGCTTATTTTTCCATTTGTATATATTCTTTAGTTAAATGTCTGGTAAAATCTATTGGTCAGTTTTTAATTGGGTTGTGTTCTTCGTGTTGAGTTGTAAAAGTTTTTTTATATATTTTGGTTATAAATCTTTATTATGTATTTGATTTGTAAATATTTTATGTCATTCTGTAGCTTGTCTTTTTATTCTCATAACAATTTTCTTTTCCTGTAGAACAAACTTGTTTAATTTTGATGAAGTCTAAATTCTCAGGTTTTTTTTTTCTTTTTATGGATCATGCTTTTGGTGTCAAATCTAAAAACTCTTTGCCTAGCCCTTGGTTATGAAAAATTCCTCCTCTGGTTTCTTCTATATGTTGTATAACTTTAATTTTTACATGGAGAATTAATTTTTTAAATAAGATGTGAAGTTTAGGTCAAGTTCCACTGTTTTTATAGAGATTGTTCCAGCAGTATGTGCTGAAATTACTATTACATCTATATTGAAATGCTTTTGCAGCTTTGTCAGACATCAGTAGGGTATATATGTATGGGTCTATTTTGGGACTCTATTCTCTTCATTTTTGTGTCTCTTCTTTTGCCAATAGTCCTTTTTCTTGGTTATTGTAACTTCGTATTAAGTTATAAAATAGGGTACCGTGATTCCTCCAGCTTTATTATTCTTTTTCAAAAATGATTTATTCTATCTAGTTCCTTTGCCTTTTTGTGTAAGATTTAGAATCAGCCTGGTTATAAAAAAATCCTTTTGGGATTTTTATTGTAATTATGTTTAATCTGTATAAATCAACTTGGGGAGAACTGAAATCTTTGTTGATTTTTCCAATTCGTAATATATGTCTCCCTTTTCATTTAGGTCTTTGATTTCTTTTATGAATATTTTTGCAGTTTTCAGCATTCAGGAACAGCATATTTTGTTAGATTTATACCTAAGTATTTACTTTTTGATGATATTTTTAATTAAATTTTTTTGGTTTACTATTTTATATTGCTAATGTACGGAAACACGGTTGATTTTTATTTTGACTTTGTATCCTGTGATTTCAGGGGAGTACAGATGTTTGATATCTTTTGTCAGATTTATCCTTAAGTATTTCTATATTTAATGTTGGTAAATGGTATTGTTTTGTTAAATTTTAATTTCCATTTATTCATTGATAGTAATAGAAATACAGTTGAATGTTGTATGTTGATCCCGTAGCCTAAAACCTTTCTAATCTCACTTATTAGGAATAGTCGTTTTTAGTAAGTTTCATTGGATTTTCTTCATAGATGATAATATTGTCTACAAATAAATACAGCCTTACTTCTTCCTTTCAAATATAGATTTTTTTTCTTTTTTGTGTTATTGTTAGCTATAACATCCAGTACAATGTTGAGTAGAAATGGTGAGAACAGACATCTTTGTCTTTTGAGGAAAGCATTTGGTTTTATGATTAAGTATGTTAGTTGTAAGTTTTTTGTAGATGCCCTTTATCAGGTTGAAAACATTTTCTTGTATTCCTAGTTTGCTGACAGTTTTATGAATGGATGTTGAATTTTATCAAATGCTTTTTCTACATCAGTTGATATGTTATGTGTTTTCAGTGTTAATATTGTTTATCAAATATCGAGTCAGTCTTTCATTTCCATAGTAAACACCACTTTATTATGTTGTATTTTTCTTTATATTGTTGAATACTATTTGCCCATATTTTTTAAAGGTTTCTTTTTTTCTTTTTGCCTCTACTTGAAGGATATTGGTCTGAAGTTTTCTCTACTTTTGTACTGTCTTGAGTGTTAATGTCAGAGTAGTATTGGCCTTATGCAGTGAGTTAAGAAGTGTTCTTTACTCTTCTCTTTTATGAGAAATATTATGGAGAATTAATTTCTCTTAAATATTTGGTAATGAAACTATTTAGTACTTAAGATTTCTTTTTTGAAAGATTTTTAACTATGGATTTTATTTATTTAATATTTATAGGACAATTCAGATAATCTGTTTTATATTAGGTGAGTTTTGGTAGTTTGCTGTTTTCATTAAATTATCTAAATTTTTGAAATTATGTGTTAGAATTGTTCATTGTGTTGCTTTATCATACTGTTAATGTCTGTTGGGTCTGTAATGATATCCCCTTTTCAATCCTGATAATGGCAGCTAGTATCTTCTCTCTCTCTTGTTTTTTAGCTTTGCTGGAAATGTATAAATTTTATTGATCATTCTAAAGAACCAGCTTTGGGTTTAAGTTTTTTTCCTGTTGTTTTTTTATTTTCAAAGTCATTGATTTCTGCTCTGGTCTTTATTATTTACTTCCTTCTACTCACTTTGACTTTATTTTTCTTTCTCTTAACAAAACTATTTTATGGTGGAAACTTATTTACTACTTGGAATTTTTCTCATCTAGGCATTTAATACTATAAATTTCCTTTTAATTATTGCATTAGATATGTCCTTTGACTTTTATGTTATTTCTATTTTAATTCAGTTCAACTATTTTCTAATTTTCTTTGAGACTTCCTTTGGCCTACATAGTTTGTTAAGTGGCTTGTATAATCATGAAAAGGCTGAAAATCAGCATTTTGAAGAAATTAATACAAAGTTCTATCCTGGGACAAAAAAAAATTTTTCTCTGGATTGAAAGAAAGTAAAGCTGCCACTAGTATAGTTGCATAATACTTTAAAGTAATTCTATTTAAACAGCATTACATTCTACTAGTTTGCATTTCTTAACATTGGGCCTATTTAATATGAATAAAAGAAAATGTCTCTTGAAAGCCCACAGGATGCTATTGTGAAAAGAGAATTTACCTTATATTTTATAGAGCGTTGTGCATGAGAATATAAAATAATTTACCAAATATATGGTTTGTAATAAACCACTAAACTTTATAGAATGATTATATTACATTGTTCTCAGTAACCTACTTGTATTATTGTAAGGGAGTGATTTAGGCATTGGTGAGAATAGAGGCCAATAAATAATATTAAAGAAATACTTATTCATGTTTATCTGCCAAAGAAATATATTTTCCACAAAGTACTAAGTTTCATTGTCATAGATTTGTACATAGGGATTATTTTGAATTTTTTGTGATTTTAATGTAGTCCATTTAATCTTTTATCCCTTGATTCATCACCTTCAAGTCACACAAAATCATATTTCAAATATTTGGTTATCTTCTTAAAAGAGGACATTGCATGCTTCTGAATTATAATATTAATCCACATATTAAACAATTATTTCCCATTTATTATCTTTCTCAAGCAGAAAATAATATTTATTGAAGTGAAAAGCCTCAGTAATGAAAATATGACAATTTAATTATATGACATATATTTTACTGGTTTTATTAAACACAGAAACATAATTATGAAGTGGTCTTTTATGAAAGAAGACAGTAGAATGAAAGAACATCATGAGCTTCAGATCATTGTTTACTTTTCACTCTGTGCCAATTTTTTTTTTTTCAGGTTTTCAATTTCTTCATTTTATTAATGCAAAATGTTTAGGTCTTGCTCAGTAGTTCGATACCTCTAATTTGCTTCTACCTTCCAGGAAGTCACTATTCAGTAAGATAATAATATATAAACATTTAGCCAATTTTAATAAACTAAATGTCTTAACTTTGATTTCCTGCCATTTCAAATTGATTTTAAAATATAAATGAATACATGTGGAGCAAAATTATGTGGAATTGATAATGCCTTTACTTTAAGTAATTATGTAGATTTACATTTTCTAATGTTTATCAAAACACTGCACAATACATGGGTAATCAGAAATTTTTTAAATGAAAGGTTTTTTTAAAAATTTTAGAATGGTTTTAGATTTATAAAAAAGTTGTGAAGCTAGTACAGAGAATTTGCACGTGCCCAAGACTCAATTTTCCTTCTTAATACCTTATATCAGTATGGTACATTTGTCACAATTAAAAACCAATATTGATACATTATTATTAATTTAAGTTCATACTGTATTTAAATTTTCTTAGTTTTTACCTAATGTTCTTTTTCTGTTCCAGGAGCTCATGTAGGGAACCATATTACATAACATTTAGTTGTCATGTCTTATTTGGCTCCTCTTGTTTTTAAGTTTCTCAGACTTTCTCTGTTTTTGATGACTTTGACAGTTTTGAGTAATACTGGTTAGGTATTTTGTAGACTGTCCCTCAATTGAGATTGTTCTGATGGTTTTTCATGATTAGACTGGGGTTATGAGTTGTTTCATGGGTCCCCAAAACCATCCCCACTTTTGACAATTTACTAAGAGGACTCACAGGATTCAGCCTATAGTCATACTCACAAATATGATTTATTAACAGTTTAAAGATACAAACAAACATCTACAAAAGGAAAAAATGCATGAGGCAAAGTATGGAAGAAACCAGGTGCAAGATTCCTCTCCCCAATGAGTTATTAACTTACACTAAATGAACTTGACTCCTCTTGCAGTATATTGTGACATGTGCAATTTTTGCAGCAGGGAAGCTCATTTTAGACTCAGCACCCAGGGTTTGTATTGGGAGTGGGTCATGTAGACACTTTCTGCCTGGCACGTATCAAAATTCTGGACTCCAGAAGAAAAGCCCATGTTCAATGTAAACTACATTGTTTATGCCAACATTTTAGGCACAGCGAGCCACTCTTATTAGGATGATGGGAGCCCTCCAGAAATTCAGGTTCTCAGATGCCAGCCTAGGGCCAACCTTGTAAGTGCAGACACTCTTTTCTATACGTAGGTTTTGGGGAAGAAGATCACAGAAGTAAAATGCCATTTTCATCACATTAACACATCACACCAAGGATATACTATCAGTATAACATCACTATTGACATTAACTCAGGAATGTTTTGAAACAGGAGAAAAATAGTAATTATCACATTTAGATATTATTTTTCTATTGCTACTGTGACAAATAACCATAAACACAATAGCTTAAACAATACAGTTTTATCATCATATAGTTATGGAGGTAACAGTTTGAAATGGTGTTATGGGGCTCAAGTCAAGGTGTTGACAGGGCTGCCTGCATTCCTTTTTGAGACTAGGGTAGAAATTATTCCTTGCTTTTTTCATTTTCTAGGGTGTGTTTGCATTCTTCGGCTTGTGTGTTTGCAACCTTTTAACTATGGCATCACTTCAATCTCTGCTTCTTTTGTCACATCTCTCTTTTGACCTATTTAAGGGCCTTTGTGATTATATTAGGTTCACCTAGATAATCCAAAGTAATCTTCCCATTTTAAGGTTCTTAATCACAGCTGTGATTAAAAGTCCCTTTTGCCATGTAAGGTAACATATTCATAAATTGTAGGTATTAGGACATGAATATCTTTGGGGAGCCATTATTTTGCCTACCACATCTTACTACATGCTGGATAGTTTTCTGAGTTTTAAATTCATTTATTCTTACACCATTTTATGAGATAATTTCTATTGTCACCATTTTATGGAAGGAGAAACTGAAGATTCAGAGAGGTTAAAAAACTTGCCTATGCCCACAAACCTAGTATGTGGCAGGTCTAGATCCCAAAGTTATTTTATCACAGCCTCTCAAGAAAGTTTGGTTTTGTTTTTTTCTCTCATATTTTATCATTCTTTGATTCAGAAAACATTTTAGTATCATTTACCTTTTTTCTTCATTCAGCCTTTTCATTTAATGATGCCCATTGGGTGCTTTCACTCTTTGCCAGAAACTGTGCTCTAAATATTGAGGATACAGCTATGAATAGAATATGATTCCTCCCCTCAGGGACCTTTGAGTAAATGAGGAAAACAGATATAAATATCAGTTATCCTTTTATGAATTTGCATAAATCCCATATCATAGTGAATTTTGGCATCCATTTACCTAATCAGTCCAGGATTGCTTTGCCAAGACCTTGATATGCATTGAAAAATCTCAGAGAAGTCACAAAAAAGCAGACTTAATAGCAGGTAAGAAGATTGTGCAGAAACTGGAAGATTGATGACAGAGAAGAGAGGAGAAATGGTCTGCTGATAAAGGGTGATGATACAGTGATCAGAAACTTATGTTTGATTCTGAGGATGCTATATAGCTGCTGGAAAGTTCTGAGTAGCTCTAGGCTAGGCCCACAGTGGGAGCTCAGTAAATGGTTGCTGAGTGGATGAGTTGAACAAATAAATGATGTATCCAGTGCTTCAGGCATGGTAAATGATTTAAGGGTAGAGGCTAACAGTGGTTCTTAACCTTGGCTGCAAGTTGGAATTCTCTAAAGAGTTTTTAAAACTACCATTCCTGGGTTCTATCAGATTATGCTTTGGTTAATCTAGACTGAGTATCACCATGTATATTTGTGTATATTTTTAAAAAGTTATATATGTACATATATAGAGATAGATGCATATATGTAGGTGTGTGTGTGTGTATATGTGTGTATGTGTGTATGTATGTATACATGCACACTTTTTTCTAAGTGATTCCACTGTGGACAGGGTTAAGAACTATTGGAGAAAAGAGATCAACAAAAAGGAATTTAGAATGGTCGAGAACTGAGTTATTAGAGTCCTTGAAAAATGATTTATTAATAAGAGCAAAGAGAGTTAATTCTGTTGGTCATTACAGAGGAAAGAGAGCTGTAACCAGCAGGCAGGCTGAGAAGTAATTAAAGAATCATACTGGAGATGAGAAGAGATTTTGATCTTTTATTTTCCAATACCTATTTGCTTGCATGTAGTAAAAGATAGTATAAATATCCATGTCCAAGTAACATTTAGTATATTCAGATAGCTTTTCTTAGCCTGGTATTAAGAGAATGAAAGTTTGACTAGGGTGAGGGGTGGTGGGTATGAATGGAATGGAGAAGTTATGGTGGTGAAAGTGAGATAACAGCAGTTAACTTTTATTGAGCTTTACTGTATGTTGGGTACAGTCCAAGGTGTTTTACTTCTATCACCTGATTTTCATGAGCTATTTGCTTCCTGGAGCATGGGGAAGATCTGAAGCCGACAGCCTTTGGGCAGCTAAAAAGGAGTGTGAAAGCTCTGGGGGGAAAAAGCAATTGGGAAGTAAGAGAACAGCCAAGATGCATGTTATCCATTACCAAATTTTGTGTAAGGCCAGCTTGTTTGGGGAAGGGAGAGAACAGAATCATCACTAAGCTAGTCCCAGGGAGACACTTACAGAAAATTGGACCTTATCAGGTAGGACTGAGCTTAGTGCTAGCTGTGTTTGATGAATAGCACTAAGTTATGCCTTCAGCTCTTTTGGCCTTGTGTGCACTAGGAAGACTGTGCCTGGTTTACATTCCAAGCCTCCACATTTGGCTTCATTTACCACATCAATCAAGATATTCACTGCCTACCTGTTGTCTCCCTCATTGCCCCATTTCTGTCCTTACACATTTTGAAAATCGTAGTCACTCGCTACCTCCTCCTCCTGTAGAAACCTCCTTAAAACTTGTCAGGTGCTGAGATGTCAGTCTCACCTACTCTTCTTACACTGGGAACCCGACAATATCAGCTTCCACATACCCCTAAACTGGGGATGGATAGATAGCTGGAATTTTCTTCCTGGCTCTACATGACCAATTGAAATTACTATCATATTGGCTTTGTTTTACAAAATAATATTTTAAAGTTAATTTTTAATTTTAGAAGCAACATAACAGTGTTAAAGTGTAGAAAATTTAAAAATGCATTTGCAAATCAATTGAGTTGTTACCTAGGAGGGGGTGGGGGAATATGATCTGGGATACTTTGTAGGAAGCTTCAACTCTATTGGTTATGTTTTACTTCTTAAGCTGGGTAGTATTATCACAAGTGTTATCTTTTTTTATTCCATTTTGTATGTCTCCAATGTTTTAAAATACACTGAAGAATCATTTATAAATCATACTACCCTAACAATGTTATGTTTTTTTATTCATGCTTTTTTATTCATTATTTTTACTATAAAATCTTAGATTATTCATTTTTGTTCTCCTGGTTGTAAAGCTGCAGGCTCCAACAGATAATATAGGCAAGTATTCTATTACCCAAGAGGCTTCACTTTCTTAATAATGTTTTTCTAATATTCCGTCAGAATAAAATCGAATATTTAATGATCCATGAGCAAAACTTTCCAGTAAAAAATGCTTATCAGTGATGCATTGGGATGTGCTATTCAGCTTTAAAATTCTATGCCTTTATGAACGAACCTCTGGAATGCTGGTTTGTAAAGGTGATATGAATCATATTGTTTTCCAACACCAGAGGGCACCAAGTTTTCTGTCACAGCAAAACAGTCAAAATCATTTCTTTCCATTAAAGAATTTTATATACTGGGGTAGAATATTTAGTTTGTCCAACTACTAGTTTAACCACTAGTTTGTCCAAATACAAATGAGGCAACTTCTATAAAGCAGCAGCATAATCCAGTAGAAAAATACCAGCCATGTTTTTTAAGGAAATTAAGATAATAGCTTCCTCTGTGTACTCTGATGGTATATTAGTTTCCTGTTGCTGCTCTAACAAATTACTACATATTCGGTTGCTTAAAGAAACACAAATTTATTTATTTATTTATTTGTTTGTTTACTTATTTATTTTAGGCGAGGCAACCCTTGGTTGACCTCACAGATTACAAGGACCTTTCCAGTTTACAATCCCTTATTTTTTTTTTTTTAATTTTTTACACCTACAGCACCTTTTCTTCCTGTGTGGTCTCCCATTCCAAGTACTAACCAGGCCCGACCTTGCTTAGATTGCAAGATCAGATGGGATCAGGCTTGTTCTGAGTAGCATGGCTATAGACCAGAAAACACAAATTTATTATAGTTATAGGGATTTAAGTTTAAAATAGATCTCACTGGGCTAAAATCAGTATGTAAGCAAGGCTGCATTCCTTTTTGGTGGTTTTAGGATAAAAATCTGTTTTCTAGCTTCTAGAGTCTGTCCACTTTTCTTGGCTAATGCCCACCTTCTATTTTCAAAGCCAGCATTGGCTAGTCAAGTCTTTCTTATGATGCTATCTCTCTAGTTCTGATTCTCACTATCCCTTTTCTTCATGTAAAGACCCTTGTAATTGCATTGACCCACGCAGTTAGTCCTGATACTCTTCTCAAAATCATCTGATCAGGCATAATTCCATCTTCATTGTTTTCCTTGTGTTTAACATAACATATTCACAGGTTCCAGGGATTAAGATGTGGGCATTTTGAGGGGAAGAGGGAATTATTCTATCCACCAAATATGGTTTTAGTGGAATCTTATGATTTTGGCCAGCCTTGAGGGAGGAGAGTTAGCTAGGCACATAAAGGTCTTGATAGTTTAGAAGAAAACAAGTGTTTCTCTGACCTTCTTTGCAGTTTCTACATTACTCACTTCTCTAGTTTTTCTTGGATTCTGAAAATGAATGTGTATTCTAGGAGCCATAATTTATTAATTCTGTCAGACATTGTAGTGGCCCTGGATAGAAAAGTAGCTTGAGTAAAAGGTATGGGGTGTGTTGTATGGGGTGTGTGTGTGTGTGTGTGTGTGTGTACATACACACACATACATATTATATTGACCTACCTTATAGTATTGCCTGGAACCAGGGCCCTAAATGAAGGAACAGTAGGCAGTAAACCACATGTTCTTGGTACATAAAAAACTCCCAAGTAGTAGAAGGCTATACCAAGACTTCAAATTACTAGGGTCCATTTCAATCCATAGAAATAACATAGACACAGTTAATAATAAAGATGATAGCTTTTATTTTGGGTGCCCATGTTACTTTTTTATGCTTAATAATGAGCTATATACCCTAAAAGACAACTTTTCCTAATGTTATTTTTTATGTTCTTTTGTGAATTAGCTAAGTGCCTTATGAAAGAAAGTCACTCTTATTTTCTTCTAAGATGGTGTAAATTACATGAGAAGTAGATGCCATGAACATATTGAGTTGTATAAGGAAGAGCGAGTTTTCTTTCAGTTAACTCATTAGTTATCTAGGTCCCTAATCATTATGCTAAATATAGAAGCTAGTAATTTGAGTTAGTCTTTAATAGTAATACATTGGGAAATAGTATATGTTGAGATATGTTAAATAGATATGTTGAGATATGTTAATTTACTCGAGTAAATTGCTGAATTTTGCTCTTCTAGCAGGTTCTGGAGCATTCTGTATAGTTCCTAACTTTCATGTAGTGCCATTATCTAACCTAGATTAGATGAACATGTTTACTATTGGGGTTAAACCTAAAGAGGAAAGAAAAGAAAACAATGTCCCAGCTCATCCAAAAGAGTAGAAAGCCTTTAAATATCACTGTAGGTATGTCTGGGCCAAAGAGTTAAAGCACACTTGAAATTATAGGAACACATCCCTTTATTTTGAAGTACCTGGTCTCTGTTTTAGGATATTTTGCTTTTTAGTAACACTTGGATTTTATCAAAGTTTAGGGCTACATACTTGAGAAGGAAACAATCTTAATACACATTATTTGGCACAGAGTAGGTGATTATTGTCATACTGAGTGCCAAAAGTTTAGGCAATAATAAAAATTGAGAATATAATAGCTTCCCCGTCACAAAGGTTGCAGAGGTTTGGATTTCTAGCTTTTTGATAGAACTTGATCTCAGGAACATGTTTAGGGAAGAGATGGAAATTTTACTCTCCTAGATTGATTTCTTTTTGCCTTAAAGAATTATGTAGTGCAGAGGTTCTCAAGTGCTCATCTGTGGGCCACCTGTATCAGAATCACGACAGGAGCTTTTTATGATTCCCCAAGAAATTCTAGTGCCATAAGTTTGGGACAGGCCCCAGGCGATTTTTAAAACTGCCCTTGTTAATTCCAATATGCGGCCAGACTTGGTAACTTGTAGGTGCTTGTTCTGAAGTCAACTGGAGTATAGATTAGGTCATTCTCTCCTTGATGTTACTAGACTACATCTGTCAAGAGTCATAAGGTAAATATTGGTGAAAGAAACTAAAAAATCTTCTGAAGTAATATGTCACATTTAAAGAATTGACTTCAAAGGTAATATTCTTTCTTTGGAGTCAAAGAATGGTAATAATGATGATGACAGCAGCATTAGCAGCAACAAAAAGAATAGACACTTACGTAGCATTTACTATGTGCAAGTACTACTTCTGTCCTTTAGTTGTATTCCTTACTTAATCTTCATGTCAACTCTATGAGCTGGTTACTTTATTATTGCCATTTTACAAATGAGAATTAGATATTCTGTCCAGGTTCACCCCAGCTAGTAAGTGCTGGAGTTAGGATTCAAACCCAGGCCTTGACGCTAACTGGACTCCTTACTGTACTCTGAACCCTTTTTACCTCTAAGCTTTATTTTGTGATTTTACTTACCTGGATTGTCCTTCTGGACTCAGAGCATCTTTTTGAAATGCTGATTATCTCTTAAGACACAATTGAAAGGACATATTTTTCTTAGAATTTTCCATAGTTATTTAGGCAGAAATGGTTATTCCTTTAGCTATGCTCCTAATAAAATTTGTCTAATTTCCTCTATGTTCCTAAAAGTCAGTGAAAAATGACTAAGCCAGACATATTTGGCTCTTCCTTGGAGAATATCTAGCATCGTGCTTTTTATGTAGACACTCAATAAATAGTTGCTAATAAATGGATTAATGTAAGAGCCATTTCTAAATTTTTGTGAAAAAGCCATATTATAGAAAATTTTACATAATTTTGAGTAACTTCATTATTTCATCCAAAAGTTTGTGTTAGTCTGACTTTAAAGTTTTGAGACTTAACTTATGAGCTTTTTCATATAGAAAGTGAGAAATGCACACATTTTTAAATGTGCATGAAATGATGTAAATTTTTTTATGATAGCTTGTTGTATAATAGGTCTTATATTTTGATTCTACATTTCAAGTTTTAGACTGAATATATATTACTGAATTATTAACAGAGGAAACAAAGACTAGGTTTGCTAACTTACACTTGTGGGTTTTTTCCCCTTGTCTTTTTAAAATACATGAACAAGTGTTTAGAGCACATAGGTATTACTTTTGACAAAGTAGAGAATGTCTTTTGTCTTTAACCTTTACCACATCCATTAAGACTACTGTATTATCTCTTTGCTTTATCTCTTGCTTATCTCTTGCTTTAATGCTGGCTCAAAGCTTATAGGCTTAAAACAATATCTCTTTTATTTGTTCCTAATTCTGTTGGTTAGCAATTTGGGCTTGTCTCAGCTGGTCAGTTCTACTGATCTTGCCTACATCAGAGGGCACTCAGCTGAGCCTCGAAGTCCAAGGTGGCCACACTCACAGGTCAGAAGATTGATGCTGATCTCAGTTTGTCTTTTCTCCCTGTGTGACCTTTATCATTAAAGATCTTCACATGGCAACATTGCCTTCCAGAGGGGAAGCTGAAGACTATTTGAAGCCTAGTCTTGGAATTCACAAAACATCACTTATACATAGTTTTGGTCAAAGCAGATCATGAGGTTAGAAAATAGTCTTCATCTTGACAAGAGGAACAACAAAGTCACATTGAGAAGGGACATGCATACAGGCATGTGAGGAGTTATAAGGACCATTTTTGTAGACAGTTTATAACATAAATATTGTGAATTTCAGAATGTCAGGGGTTAACCCTCAGTTGTCTTTTGTCTCCTTTGGAAAATTTCATAGGAAACTGGTTGCATCCAAAGTATTTGACTGTCTGATGACTACACTGCCCTTTGACTTAGATTTGCTGGGGAGATTTTAAAATTATGCCTATGTTTAGCCCTCCTTCTCCCTACTCCTGCAGTTTTGAGTCTTACTCAATTTATCTGTAGTGGGCTAGTCATTAGCATTTAAAAAAAAACCATTCTGTGTTATTCTAATAATGTGCAGCCAGGGTTTTGAACTACTGTATTAGACAGTACTCTCTTTATACTGCTCATTATCTGGTTTTTAAAAAGTGGGCAGTGTGTATAATAGATCAGAAATTAGGTGAAACAGTTGACAAAGAGCAGTTTGTTTCCTTGTTGATTTTCAAATTATGCCCCTAATTTAAAGAAAAATTAAGTACTCAAAATAGGAAATAAAACAGCATTGCAAATAATATTTTCAGGAAACAGAAATGAAACAAAAAATAAAATGTGAAATTAATAAATTACCATTAAGAAGCATATTAGTTATAAATGACACAGTGCTCCAAGTTTTGTCTAAGATTTCTTATATACACTCTTCACTAATTAATATGGGAATTATGTGCAGACCTCTGAGAATAGACTTTAAACCAATGTGTATTGGGTAATATGTACCAAAATCTGTGAAGGAAAGCTAATTGCGTTGGGAGCTGAAAGAAAACAAGAGTTCAGCAACCCTGCTGAAGAATGCAGAGTTGCAGAGTGTTAGAACTGAAGTCACACAAGAATTATCTAGTCTACCACTCTGCTTAGTCCTGCTTCACCACCACTAGAATTGAGACCCACTGCCCTAAATAGTCTCCTTGCATTCCAAATGAATGCCCTGGACCGTTTCAGAAAACCTGTCATTCTCCATGGCTTGTAATTGAAGAGAAGCAGCATAACAAATTTAAGTCAGATTATACTGGAAGGAGAATCAGAAGTCCCAATAAACTGAGATGTGAATCTGGTTCACTGACTATTTAGTTGTATGGTCTTATGCAAGTTACTTAATTCAGCCTTGGTTTCTTCTACACATTTAGTGTTTTGTCCACAAAAGGTAAGAATTAGATGGATAGATGCTAGTGACATGTCTCTCCTCCCTATTTGTTATTTCATTCATGAGGATTTTTTTTTCTCAAATAAAGATTAGTAGCATAGTTAGTAGCAATACTCTGACCTTAGTCTTTCTAACTCACGGTCGTATGTGGCTGGGCTTTCTAAGTGAGTTACCCTTTCTCATTTTACCTTAATTGTAAGAGGATATGTGTTTAAGATATTTTTTTAAAATGCTGTGTTATAAGGTTAAGTAAAAAAGCAGGCTGTACAAGTATGTTTAAAGATAATTCAATCACAAACAATCATAAAATTGGAAGAAAGCATCAAAATTTTACAAAGCTTTACAAGATCTTACTTTTTCTTCCAAATATTTAAAATAAACATGAATTGCTACTCTAACAAGAAATAAATCATGTATTTTCACCTTTAAGATCAGTATATACATTTTCTGAAGGTAGCCACACTCAAAAATAGGCTTCTGCACTCATTTTGTGAAATATAGCTATTTCCATAGTGACACCAAATCTACATACAATTCCAAAGTTTTCTAACATAGCCATCCTCAGTGTCGTATATTCATGAGTTTTCAAATCTAAATTTATAGCACCATTTTACCAATTTCCAAAACTAAAAATATAGGAGTCTTTCATTACTCCATTTCCTGTATTACTTACATATTATGGTTATCATACACTTATAAAATTGGTTATTAAATTTCTTTCTACCCTCTATTTTTTTCTTCTATTCCCACCATCTAAGGTCCTATCTCAAGCCCTTATTATTAAATTACCACTAAAATATACCTAGTCAAAATAGTCTCTAACCTAAAAATTTGTGAGTCCGCATTTATGAATGATAATATCCAAACTCATTCGCAGTTTATTGCCACCTTACATTTTTGTTTTCATCTTCCTCAGTTTCATCTCCCTCAGCGCTCCCTGTCACCTCCCTTTGGTCCAGCTTCTCTCTCGGTTTCTTAAAAATGATATGTACTTTCATGCAACTGTAACTGATCCCTCTATTTTGATTTTTCTATGTTCTCATTTAGGAAGTTACTCATCCTTCAAGACTCAGTTCAGATATTAATCTTTGATCAGTTTACCCAGGCAAGTTTAGCTACTTTCCTTTTTCCTAGGCTTTTCATAAGCACCCTGATTATACAGGTAACACTTTGTAAGTTTTGTGTGCTTGCTCCAACTAGACTGTGGCCCTCTAAAGGTCAGGGTCAGTGTGTCTTCACCTTAATATTCACAGGTCCAGCTATAAAATAGACAGTTAATAATTTTTTGTTGAATATGATATAAAGTGGCTTCTAATTCTCTCCTCCTTTTCTTTTGTGATGAAATTATAGTTTGTTAAATCACTCAGAAACCTTAAATGCTGAAATAATGAAAAATCACAACTCAGAACAAGTGTAGTTGAGTATATGCATATTGAAGTAGGAGAGCCTTCTCAAAGGGAATATTTACTTTAGTTTTATTATAAAAATTTTTTTTCAAATATAAGTTTTTTATTTCAATGCCAATATTAAAACTTAGAATAGTACTTGTACTAATGATAGCAGTTTTGAAACTGCTGTTTATTAGTTGTGTGATTAAAAAGAGAAAACTGCTAGGTACTTTACATATATTATTTCTAATTTTCACAATTACCTTATCACACAGGTATGCTTATTTTATAGACAAAGAAACTGGGGCTCAGAGAGGTGAAGTATTTTTATCCAAGTCATTTAGCAAGTATATGGTAGCATTGGCAAGAAAACTTGTTAATGTTTTAAAATAATCATAAAAAGTAAGTGTATAATTTAACAATATGTTGCAATTGCATAATATTTTAACTGACATATTAAAAGGATTGTTATTGTTATTGCCATACTCTACAAATGAGCCATCAAAATAATTCCTAAATAATAGTCTATAAAGAAAGGTTTTTATCTATAGATTTATCAATTTCTTTTTAATCTAGCCACCACTCCCCCCCACCCCACACACACACACAGATAGGCACTTAGCAGTGTAATTCTGCTTTAGTTGGTGCCAGTCAGCCTTGTTTAACAGGGATCATCTTTCATCTGACTGCTGGTATGTGTCTTCCTTTGAGTTGCTCACATTTGGACTCAATGAGGATGCTAGTGTGTTGTTAGATAAGTTTTTAAGGCTACTTTCCTACATCTTCATTTTTTAATTTATGTACCAGCATGTATATGTAAGAGTTCCTGACTGCCCACATGTTTCTGATATTTGAATTCTATAAAATATTTGCTTTTTAGGTTATTTGTGTATTGTGTAAATAATAATTTACTTTGTTCATTTTTTATTAAGCATGTTTATTACTGCCAAAGAAGCAAAGCATATTAAGAACAAGTACTCTTCAAAATTTTACTTTCAAATAAAACTTGTTTTATCATATTTCTAACATTACAATGTGTTTTATTAAGCCTGTTTTCATATTTTATAGTTTTCTCAGGAATGAATTTATTTTTTAAATTAGCTAAGAAATGTATTGAAAAACTAAGGTGAATTTTGATTTGAAAGATAATAATTGGATAACAAATGATGTAAGTTTGTTAAACTGACAGTCAGTGCTTCTTATTAAATATATTCAGCGATATATAAAATTAAGACTCAGGAAAATGAAATTTGTATTAAAATTGTCAGAAATAAAAGCTCAGAAGTATTATTAAGGGGAAATTACTCTTTGCAAAATTAAAGGCATACAAATACATATGTGCATATATGCATGTATATGTAGACATACTTTTTAATGCAAGTAATCAATAGCATTTCCTATGAGTTGTTTCCTAACTACTATGACTATAGCATAAAACTCAAACTACGATCAACCACTCAGTTTTATAAAGAAAATCAAGGTCATTGGATTTTAAAGTAGAGCTTTATTCTATACTGTAGCCAAATTAATTACAGTATTTGAAATAGTTGCAGATCCTTTGATAGTTCCTAGAGGACCAAAGTTAATAAAACACCTTTATTCTTTACATTTCTTTAATTTAATAAAAAAGGGTTAGAGTATATCTGAGAAAAGTGTACCCAAGGAGTAGGTTGGCATATCTGGAAGTCATACCGCTATTACCAGGGCAGGGTGGAATCTGCATGAGTGCCAGGCTATCTAGATGGTCTCGTCAACATGTGATACTGGGTCAAAGGCCAGCAGTAGGCCAAGCTGGCATGTGGTCAGTATGAAAAAAGTCCAGAGAGAAAAGTCAGAAATAGTTACTAGGAGTGGGGTAGAGATGGGGGCAGGGTGACAGAAGCCTGGTGGCACAGGGGTCAGTAGGTTAGAGTCAGGAAAGGAACCAGAGACCCACAAGAGGAGCTCAGTTTCTGCTCTAAGATTCCTTTTCTCAAGAAGATTGGGGAGAACAAGGTAGTATCTAATATGCCCAAGGAGCACAGGCTAGGTAGCAGTGGGAGGTCTAACAGATTGTGGGCCCAGTTACAGTTGTACTACATGTAAGAGCAGATTAATTTAATTGAGCCTATTAATTTAATTGATTTTGTACTGTAGTCATGAATCAGTATTGCTTTGACTCTAGAGCTTGAAGGTATTCTTACATCTTGCATGTATAAGAATAGCCAAAAATTAAAAATATTTTTTGATGCTCTGAGGATACATGGTTATCGTCAGACTTTTTTTCAGAGTTCTTTAAACTCTTTTAACCTGAAAGGTTGATTTCTTGACTAAATTGCTATAAATTTATTTCTTGACTCACTAGTGAGTTGAAACCTACAGTTTGAAAAACACTGCTTTGAAGGCCGTTGATTGTGACTATGCTTCTTTAGCTTGGAGCCTGCATCTCCTGCTGCTGCTCAGAAAAAGTCAGTTGCAAGTGTTAAAAGCCACTGATTTTCCTGCTGCTGTTGCTGCTTTTTCCTCAACATTGTTCAACAATACTTCTCAGTAGAATCATCACAAAGGACTAGGCAGAGAAAAATAAACAAGTAGTTCAAGTAAGGAATTTAATTTAATTCAGTACAGATTTGTTGAGCAAGCCCCTGCCTTGTATCAGGCACTGAGGTTATGGGAATGAATTGAGCATGACCTTTTTCTTGGAGAACCTAGGTTACTGAAGGGAGAAAAATACAAATAAAATATAATGATGGGCATCTTATGAGGCACAGTAGGGGTACAAAAGAGGAAGTGATCAGTTCTATCTGAGAAAAATTAAAAATGTTTCACAGGAAATGTGATGCTTGAGCTGAGTCTGTTAAGAAGAGTACATGTTATCTTGGAAGATGAAAGCTTTTTGTTGGTTAGACAAGGTGGTGAAGAGCAGTCTAGTCAGTGAGAGCAATGTGAAAAGTCCAGAGGCATGAATTAACCTGGTTCTTTCTTTGAACTTCACATAGTTCATTATGACTAGACAAAAAAGACTGGTGGGCTGGGGTGGGGAGAGAACTCAATGACAGACTCATAGTCCATGCTGAGGACATCTTTTGGCAACAGCTAGGCTCTGACAATAGGTTTACATTTTAGAGAGAGTACTCTTCTAGGCACATTGTGGAGACTGAGATAAGTTGTCTGTAAACCAGGAGATCAGAAAGTAGAATATCAAGTAATCTGATAAGGGCTTTAAATAAGACAGTATCTATAGGAATGGAGTGAAACATAAGAGAAATGGCAGGGGAACTAAACCAATGTACAATTTAAGACATATCTTACTGAAGCTACTTAATTCAAACCTGAATTATCCAAAGATATACTAATTGAATATATTAGCAACTGCAAATTGATCATCCTTAGCAGTCTATTAAAGTGCCATATTACTATGAGAATTGTCTCAGCCACAGATTATGATAATTTTGACTGATGTTAATAATATATTCATATCTCCTGATTTGTTCTTAGAAAGAATTGAGGAATATGAGGTTATATTTTCAAGTAAGCCAATCTGGAGATGGATAAGCAAGAATAGCTAAAATAAGATGAAGCTATGGGTAAAGTTAGTATACAAAATTTACACAGCTAGTATATAGTAACGGAAATGACTTAGATACACAATTCATGAAGTAAAAACTAGTTGCTTTGGAAACTATTACTTTTAGTACTGCTGAGAAGTCATCTCTCTTAAGCCCCTCATAGACAGGATATTTGAAGTGGTGAACCATATTCTTGAAGAAAATAGAAAAATAAATTTTGGAGAACTGTTTTTATAATGAGCCTTAATGTAAGCTCATAGTCTCATGCCAGATCTGCAAGGAACCAAAGTGTCATCAAGGTGTATAGCTCTCATACACTCATCCTGGGAGTGTTTGAGTGCTTATGTTGTGTCATTGTTGAGTGCTTATGTTGTGTCATTGTTGTGTGCTAAACACTGGGAATACACAGAGGCCAAAATAGGCATGTCCCCTGCCCTTGATGGAGCTCAGTCTATTAGAGAACATATTAAACAGGTAAATTCTGTATAGTGTAAAGAATTATAATAAGGAAGGCATGGGATACCTGAATACATATAGCAATGGAGTATAGGGGTCTGCAACATAATCCCTAAGGAAGTGATATTATACTGATGGATACAGGGTTAACCAGTAGAGAAAAAAATATTCCAATCAGAGTATGGCAGGGAGTTCAAGGTTATATTCTCTTGCTGATATTCTAGTCACCAATTAAGGACAAGTCTTTGGGCTTTAATAGTCAACCAAGCTGTCGGTAGGACCTCAGTACAATAATTAATTTAGATTAGTTTAAGACGATGGTAATCTTTGATTAATCTCATCTCTTAAGATTCTTTTAGTCCTATTTTTTTTTCTCAGAATATAGTCTTTATTTTATAGATGGAAAAATTGAAGCTATCCTGATGTAAGAGTGTAGTGCTTTGTTTTTCATTTACTCTAATGGTCCGAAGCTAGTGCTAGGTATGTTGGTTCTAGAGTCTTTTGTGAGGGGCCATGTTGCAGGCCAATGTCAGCCACTGTTAATACCTGGCTTGGGGTCATCTAGTAGGAGCTATAAAGTGACTTGCTGTTGATTGCCACTTGTGCTGAGTTTGAAGATGTTTGGGAGAGGCTATGCTGCAAACCGAGGCCAGCTGCCAGTAGTGCCAGGGTTGGAACTCTTTTGAGGGCACCACAGTGTGAGCTGAGGCTAGTCTCTGCCGAATGAATTACTTAGTTGAAGTAATGGTCCAGGTGAAATCTGGCTGCAGCTTATGCCAGGCTTCAGTCACCTGATGGGAGTTATGGTACAAATTGAGACTGGTACTTATTTGTGCCAGGTGTGGGGCCACTTATCAAGAGGTACAGGGCACCCCAAGGCCAGCTACTGCTTGTTTAGAATTTGTGGACCTTTGAGAGATTTTTGTAAAGTCCATAGCACAAGCTAGAGCAGATCACTGTGGAAAAGGTACAGAAAGTGGCTCTGGCCAGGCACGTGGTTTGGATGGGGAAGGTCTGAAGGAATCACCAGATTGGGGCAAACGGTGTGAGCCACCATAATGGAGAGCTCAGATCTGGTGCCTACATGCCCCTGCTGAGTGGGGCAAGGGCTCAACAGAGGAGCAATGGCACCTGCCAGTGACCCCATCCCAGAAGAGAATCTCCCTGATCCTACCCACTCCAGCCCTTACCCTGAAGCTAGTCAATTTAGTTTTTCCCCATATGTCCTTGGCACTCTTGGACCTGCTGCCCTGGCACTAGAGCCCAGAGTCTCTAGTGAGTGAGTCCATGCATGGCCCCTCAAGAACACCTGGAACTCCAGCAGTCCTTTGTGTCACTTGGAAGCAATCCCCCGATTTTCACTGCATGGTCACTCTTCTTCCCGGCACTGGTGTCCAGGTTGAGGGAGCCGCGCATGGAGCTGAGACCCCTCACTCCTCAGGGATGACTTCTGCAACGGAGATATCCCTTCCAATTCTCAAATGCCACATGATGGGTGTGGGACCTACCCATTCCACATCTCTGCCCCTTCTACCAGCCTCCTCATGGCTTCTTCTTTACATCCTTAGGTATAGGACTTCTGTTCAGCTGATCTTCAGGTGGTTCTCAATGATGGTTGTTCTATAAATTGGTTATGATTTTGATGTGGTCATGGGAGGAGGAGAACAGCATTTACCTAGTATACTGTCTTGACCAGAAGTCTGATCATATTTCTTTTGGGGTATAAACTGTGTCTTTTGAATCCCAGATACAGGAAATATATGTGACGGAGAATTTTCTTTTAAATGCTAATTTTTAATTTTTATTTTAAAGATTGACTTCCTATAAACTTTCCTATGCATCTTACATTCAACTCTTTTCAAAGAACATCGAGTTTCCATTTTGTTTCCAGTTCTATATTCAGCTTTTAAAAATTGAACTTTCTAGAGCATTAAATATTATTTTAAAAATGATAATATATGAATATTTTAAATGTTCTTCAGCCATATCCATTTTTGAAAACTTAGCACATTTTGGTTATTATACACCGGCATCTTTAAATCTAAATCTTTGTATTTCGAATATCACAGCTACTTTTCTTAAGCTAAATTCCCAAGAGCAGAATTGTTCAGATATTGGTTAAATAAATACATATTACCAAATTATATCATAGAAAGGTTGAGCCACCAATTTATCTTCTTACTAGCAATTTATGAATAGTCATTCTTCATGTTTAAAAATCCTGCAAACTGTGTACCAAGTTCCACCTTGCCTGCTGTTTGACCACTTCATTGTACTGTTACCCTGATTTAGACTCTTCCATGTGCTAGTTATCCCAAAGGTCCTAGAGCTAATATGCAGACTCAGGAGCCAAAGCAAAATTATATAACATCATCTGATACAGGCATCAGCAAGAGAGCGGTTTAATAATTTAAAAAAACAACAACGCAGAAACAGCCAACTCTTACATAGTACTTACTATATGCCAGATTCTGTTAAGTACTTTACATCTGTTAGTACACACTAATTCTTGCCTCCACCCTTGTAAAGGTTGTACTATTATTACTCCCTATTTATATATGAAAAAACTGATTCACAGAAAGGTTTAGTAGCTGACTCAAGAAGTGAATTTGGAGGATACAACCCAAAAACCATTGTTTTGTGCTCAGGGAAAGCATATTAATTTATTCATTTGCTTTCATTAAACAAAGTAATCTTTATTTTAGGCAAAATAGAACATTCAGATAAGCAAAAAAGCCTCAGAAATTACTCAGAATCTACTATTTCTATGATTGCATATATTTAAGTAGATTGATTTCATGCATATACTTTTTTCTAGCCTTTTTTTCTTAAAATTCTGTAAACAATTTCCCATTTTATTAACTATAGATATATATCAACGTTTTGCTGGTCACCTAGTATTTTATTTGATGGATGAAATAAAATGGATTAGTATATTTTGTGAATATAATTTATTTAACTAGGCTTATTTGGGCCCTTTCTTTGATTTTTAAAAAACACACATTTTGGCTTCTATAACCTATTCTGTACATACACCTCTAGTTTTGTCATTTCCTCGGAATAAATTCCTAGAAGTAGTAGTTGGTGGGTTTGTGTTGTTTAACTTTACGACTTTGCTCCTGTCCAGTTGTTACCCTGTCATTATCACCCTCAAAGATTGTGAGGTCTTTTATATGGAAATCTCCAGTTGTTAATCCAGGGAGATTGGCATCTCCTCAGCAAGAGACTTCAGAGTTCCTAATGTTCAAATCAGTCTCTTTTTTTCTAAATCTCAAATATCATTCTAGATTTTTATGATTTTGAAGATTATAATTGTAATTGGTGCCTTCTGGGTGTTTTGTTTGTTTGATTTTGGTTTTGGAGAACTTCTTCTGCCAGTTAAACATAATGATGTTTTTTAAAGAAAGGTTTGAGTATTATTTTGATTCGTTTAGTGTCGGTCTCCCAAAATCCCATGTGCAGGAACCTTATGAATACTTTAGGGCTTGCTACCCAAAGTTAGGTGTATGGACAAGTACCATCAGCATCACCTGAGAACTTAGACATATACCATCCTAGGCCCCGCCTGCTCTATCTACTGAATCATAATCTGCATTTTTAATAAGTCCCCATGGTGATTCATTCTTTAATGTTTGAAAATCACTGCTTCAGGCTGTTTTGTTCCCAGCTCCCATTTGTCATTTACAGACAGCACACTTTGCTCCTTGTAGTAATTGCTTTTGCTGTGTGTTGCATTTTCCTGTCTCATAGTAAATACTGCTCTTTCTTTGAAAAAGCTTGCTATTTTTAATGTGTCTGGCTCAAAACAAGAATGGGATCTGTTTTATAAGGTGATTATCTTTTAAAGTAAGGGCCCATAGTTGACTTAGAAGCTGTTGTATTGATTGTGGCATTTTAGAGCAAGCTGAATTATTAATTTGGCTTCATTTTGCAGATAGAAACATTTTAAAATCAGAGATCTTACGAAACATGGTGCCCTCTGTCATGAAGCTGTTAGCTTTCTCTTAAAGATATGCTAGTGCTACTGAATATTTTATTATGTAGCTGCCTGGATATAAATAAGTAACTATCAAACCTAAAAACAAGTATTATATTCATCCGAAAATGCTTACGTTGCAAATTTATTGTTTCAAAGAAAGCAAATGTGTGTTTAAAATGAGAAATATAATAAAATGCTACTTAAGATTGAAGTTGTTTGTTGAATGTTGTTTGTTGAATATAACAAATATTTTCAGTGTTACCTTTTCGAACATTAGGTGAAACTGCTAAAATGCTGCTCATCTATCAAAATATACAGGTATCCCTCACTCTTTAAACTCAGGAACCAAACAGATTTGAACGCATTTTTGGAGATACACATTTTCTTTGCATATTCTGCACACCATACTATCTGAACTCAGGAACCAAAAAGATTCGAATAGCAAACAATGCTTGTATTCTTCTTTCTCAGTAAATACACAAAGGACTGTAATACATAGTAGCATGTCACAGTTAGCTTTCCACAAAACATTAACCTGTGTTTCCATAGTATATTAAATGTGGAAATCCTCTGTAAACTATGTTCACTTTTTTGAGACTAAGAATACATATCAGTATGATAAAGGCTCTGGATGAATCATTTATGATATCTGTTAATTCTTGCTTAATCCAGCGTTTCTAGCGCAACTATATGACAAGGACCAGCAGGTCATATGCCAAAATGATGAGGACATACGGTGTTTATAATAGAGATTTATGAGAGCCTTAACCAGTATGAGCTCCAGATCCCTCATTTGTAAACTGGACTTTAGAGTAAATATGTTGACGTACTCCAGAGTACCCGCACACAGTCATTGGTGTTACCTCCCCAGTGGAAACTTGGTGACAGGGCTACATCAGAACTTTTAACCAGCAATTATTCACTAAAAGTGGGATTTACTATAACATCCTGTCTTGATACTTTGCCCTTTTTCTGATGGGATCACTGATCACCTGTCCCCTCATTCACTCTGCTACAGCCACAGTAGTCTCCTCACTGTCTCTTGCACTCAACAAGCACTTATTGTTCCTTCTGCCTAGAAGGATCTGCCGTTAGATATCCACATGAGTCTCTCACTTCATTCACATCTCTAAATCAAATTTCACTTCCTTAGAGAGACCTTATTTGACTATCTTGCGACCTGTCTGCTCTACACATACATTTTCTATTTCCTTGCAGTTTTATTCTTCTTCGTGGTACTTAATGCCACGTAATATATATTTATTTTATTGTTTGACTATCCCCACTGGACTATAAACTCCACAAGAAGAAAGGTCTTTTTAGGTTGTGTTTACTGTTTACTATACACATAGAAGTTCAGTAAGAATGAATGAGTGAATGACACGCATTTTATTAAATCCTCTCCCCAACCATGAGCCAGTACTGACAGAGGATACCCTTAGACTACCCTACTTTTTCCCACGTCAGATGCCCTGAATCATGTAAGCTCTGTGCCGGCCCAAGTCCTCTGAGGGATCAGGGATGGGAGACGGGAAGGAGAATGTACAAGGGGAGAATCCTATTTACCACAAAGAAATTGAACATTAAACTGAAAATGAATGATTTTCTCTGAAGATTGTTGTCCTAGTCTACACAGAAATGATAACTAAATAGATAGATAGATTCACTTTCCATGGAACCATTATGTTTTTGCACATCAGCATTTGTGACCTTGAAATTTATACCTGTTAAACTATAAACATTTATGAAACTATAGACTTCCATTCTACAAGCCAAAAGTTTAAGGTATGTCAGTGGAGTATATGTCTCCTGTAGAATATTTTATAAGAAAGGTATCAGTTGAGCTTTCAAGTTCTATAAATTTTTCACATTATTTATATCCTTCTTGTGATTTAACCAGCAAAACAAATAGTATCCTCAAAAATTAGTAGAAAACTAATATTTTTCTTCAAAGAAAACAATTAAAAATCTAAAATTTTAACAGATAACTCTTCTAGTTTTGAAGAAATAACGTTAAAATTTGATCTCCTGGTATTTAACATTTTGTTACCAAAATATTATTCAGTTGCAGTTTTTTAGTCTGTAAAAATGATCTCTGATCAGGGATTCTGATGTGTTTTATTTACTCCATAAACCTGGTAAATGTAGTGGAGTCCTAGGAGTTTTATGGACTGAAGATCTGTAAGAAATTAGAATAAAAGACACAGTTTGAGAGTAGTTTTTACTTTTCTCTCAAATCTTTATTCTGGAAGTGCTTTTAGTAAGTGAAGTCCACTTATAACCCCTGTGTTTACATCAGGTATGAAAGAACCCTGAATTAAAATGATAAAGACATATTCTACTTTTAAAAAACCTGGTATGTAAAAGTCTGAATTTATATTATGGCTGAAATAAAGACAAATTCTTTTGCAAAAATATTGGCCATAAATTTCCTTGAAATAGCAAATTCCTGTGATCTAATGAATATAAATGATTTTTATCTACCAAGTGTAGTTGAAAGTATATGTCCTAAATCCACTTGTTTTCCTTCATCTTCCACTGATAAATCACTGTTGCCACTTGCCTAGACCATTGCAGGAGCTCAGTTTATCTTCCTGCTACTTTGCTTGTCTCCTCCCCTCACATTCCACTCTCCCACACACATAGCAGCCAGGTCCTGTTATTCTACTGTCCTGTGGCTTCCTATTGCCATGCTGCAAATAGCCATTTAGTAAAATACGAATTCCTTACCATGCCCTCAAGATGCTAACTATCTGCCCCCTCTCCCAGCCTATGTTCTTAAACATTCCTGCACCATTCTTGCCCTTGCTCACTTCATTTAGAGTACACTAGCCTTCTTCCTGTTTCCTAGTTACATTCAGGCCTTTGCCTCTTCTCTTCCTCCAGTCTCTGTATGGCTTGCTGTTGTTTTTGTAAACAAGTGGTATCTTCTCAGAGAGGCCTTTTCTGGCCACTCATAGCTCTCACCTATTTCTGTTTTATTTTCTTGATAGCACTTACCTTTACTTGCAATTACCTTATTTTTAAATTTTTTTTGCTTATATATTATCTCTCAATTCCATTAGAAGGTAAGCTCCATGGAAGAGAGTTGGTTTTTTTTTTTTTGCCTTTTTTACTCCTGTAACCCTAATATTTAGAACTGTGCCTGGCTTAATAAATATTAGTTGAAAAAGTAAGTTGTAGGTATATGGCTAAAAAGCAAAAATATATATAAATCACTATTTATAAGTCAAATCATTTGAAAAACATTAAGCAAAAAAAAAAAATCTGTTGATTATTTAAAAAGCTATTTATCTGCTTTATAAATTAACCAATCCCTCCCCCGTCCCCACCCCATCCTCCCACACTCCCTCACCTACTCTCCCTCTCTCCCTCCCTCCTTTTAACTTGCCTAGCACATTACTGATCATAGAATGATCACCTGGGAAACCTCTTGGCCTGCCAATCTTTCCTCTGTACTATAGCCAGAGTGATTTTTACAAAACATGGACATCATCTCTCTTCTTAGAACTCTTCCATACATTCCTTGCTCTTGAGATGAATATTAAAATTCTGACATGGCCTGAGAAACCCGGCTTGGCCAACACCCATCTGCCTCTCGCAGTTATCTTGCTGCTCTCTCCCCCTAGCTCTCTGTTCCCTCCACAGGACTTTTGCAACCTCCACCTGGACCTCTTCCCTCTTCCTTCTCTATTTTGCCTTTTTAATCCTGCTCTTCTTTGGAAATCTTCCTGCACCCACCAAATTAGATCAGGTTACTTTGTTATTTGCTTCAATGAATTCTTTCTTTCCTTCAGAGCATTTATCTCAATCTGTAATTAAATCTTCATCAGTGGGATTATTTGATTAATACCTGCTTCCCCACTAGGCTGTAACCTACATAAGAGCAGTGCTGTGTCTGGTTTTGTTCACAGTCATCTCTCCGACACCTGTCTGACATATATTATTAGGTGGGTAAATATCTGCTGGATGAATGAATGAATGAACGAATGAACAGATAAATACTAAGTGCTTACTTGTGCCATACTCTACTCAGTACTTGGAATACAAATATAGTTAAGGCTGAATCTCTACTCTCAAGAAGTTCATAGAGGGCAAAGACATAAACAATTATTATAGGGTATTGAGTACAGGGAGTGATTTTTGTAATTAAATATATATATATAATATACATATAACATTAGAATCATTTCAGGTGTAAAACATAATGATTCAGTATTAGTACATATTGTGAAATAATCACCACAGTAAGTGTAGTTGACATTCACCACCACACAGTTGCATTTTTTTGTGATGAGAACTTTTAAGATCTATTCTCTTAGCAGTTTTCAAACATACATGCCGTGTGCTGTTGTATATCCACTAAATCTCCAGGACTTAACTTATTTTACAACTGGAAGTTTGTACCTTTTGACCATCTTTACCCTTTTTTTGTTAGATCAGACATCATATGGATAAGAATATAAGAGGTTGAGCAGCTTAGCATAGTGTAGGCTTCAAACCTGGGCCCTGGAATCAGACCAGTACTGTTGAGTCCTAGCTCTTCCTACCAGTTACTAGCTGCCAAGGAACTCTAAGTCTCTGGCTTCTGAGTCCCTATCTGTAAATGGAGATAATAGTGCTACCTCCTAAGGTTAATAGTGCTACTTCTTAAGATTATTGTGAGGATTAAATAAGACAATATATTTTAATTTTAGAATAGTACCTTGATAGTTATTATTAAAGTTAAAAATATTTTTATATTAAATTTGCCTTTACCACTAGAGGCAGATTCTCTTTTCCTGGACCAATGCTTACACTAATGTTACCCTAAAAGGTAAAATTGGATATTTGAGTGTTCTGAGTCTGAAAACTAGGCCAAAATGCCACCACTTTACCTTTAATAAATGGAAGATGTTTAAAAATCCTATTCAATTATGTAATAGTTTGAAAAACAAGGATTATGAAGGGTAGTCATCTTTAAACTTAAAGAGAGCCCAACATCCTAGCGAAAACCTTTGGAGAGCTAAAACTTTTCGAAGTCTTCCTTTAGCTATATTCTAGGAAGTTGCTATTTAAGCAGCAATGTCAGAATGGTGATAAATAGGGTTTGATGACAAGATAAAGAGGAAAATTGTGGAAGTGGTATTTCATCTAATGATTCTCTCTCCTCCGAGACTGACAGACCATGCTGATGCCTTGTTTCTGGTAATACACAGCTCTTCAAACAGGAATTGTTTATTCCTTTTTGGTTTAAATAGCAATAAAATATCTTATGCCGTGGGGACATCAGAAAACCTCTGGCATTTTGCAACATTCTTTTTGTAATGCGTTACTTTACAAAAAGCATTTAAGAGAATTTGAGCTAGAGGAAAATGAATGTATAAGTGGACTTATCAAATAAAAGTGGGTTTTGTAATAATGCAGTCATAAAGCAAACCATAGTAAAAGTACTGACAGTCTCTTAAGATTATTCATTCTTTTTATATATTCTTTTTGTTTGGATATTGTATACCGTAATGAACTTAGCTAATTGTGGAGTATAGCAAGCTTCAAGCAGACTGCATAAAACAAAATGCCTAAGCAAATGAACAAAACAATCATGAAAAAACTTTAATTCTTATATATTCTCCAGCTATTAATATATGTCCTCTCCTGTATTCACAGGTTCATAAGGGACTTTAGAAAGTCATTTCATAAATTAATACATCTGAGCCATCTGAAATGATATCTGATGTCTTGGTCTTTGGACCAAGGAGAACCCCTACTCTCAGGAGTCAGCTCCAGTCATTCCTTACTACATCTTTCCCATAAATAAATCATGCTTTCCATATTTCTAAAGATAGATCACAGTTGCTTTGAACTAAATTCTTAAAAACATTTATCAAAAAATTAGCCATGAGGTGAATTATGGATTCTTATTTTTTAATCCTTAAGCCATTTATTTAAAAAGTAAAAAAGTTTGACAATGAATAAAACTTTAAAATCCCTGTTATATTTCATTTATTTAGTATTTACTGAGTACTTTCTGTGTGCAAAATACTCTGCTTAGGTCTAGAGAAATTTAAAGAAAAAGGCATAGTGCTTGCCCTCTAGGAGCTTACAGTGTAATCATTGAGCTAGATGTAAAGGCAGTGATGACATTATAATTTTGGCAAGTGCCATAAAAGGATGGTGGAGGAACAGCTGACTGCACAGGAAAGGTAAAGGTTCAGAATAGATTTTCTCCTGGGAATCTTTGCATGCAGTCTCATGGGCGAGTCAGTCACGAGTTGACTAGGACAGCACGTGGCCTGTTTATGGACTAATTACAAGTACATGGTAACATCGGTAGAAGGGTAAATATGGAGACGTTGCTGACTGAAAGTCAAGATGGGAAAGTCTGTAGAGGCCAGAATTAAAAGACCATTTTATGCCTTGCTATGAAACTTAAAACAGTCATTCAGAGTGACCTGATATGGTTGTGTTTTTTTTTTTAAGTCACTATAGCAGAAGTGTAGAGGGGAAATAGGAAAAGGGAAGTAAATCAGATTTTAATGGTAGACAAACTAGTTAGGTTATTATAGAAATTCTGGTAAGAGGTTAAAATAATATTGGAGACTGATAAATTTGAGAGAGACTGAGTCCCAACAGGATTTGGAAGCTGATTAGATGTGATGATGAAAGAGGAAGAATCAATAATTTTTGGTCAATGAATTGAGAATATTCTCTTGAATCATCAGTACAGGTTAAGAAGCAAGTTTGAGAGGGAAGAGATGTGAGGTAAGGAATGGGTAAAACGTATTGAGACTGACATGTTTGTGGGATATACAGGCAGATATATTCAACAGTTGGTGTTTATATATTCAAGTTTAGAAGATATCTTTGGGCTAAGGTATGGTTTGAAAACATCTTTTAGGTAATAACTGATGAGAGATAGGTGACTAGTTCCTTGAGAGGAGAGTGAGTGATGTAAATAGTGAAGAGTTGTATATGCAACTTGAGAAGTAGGGTATTTTTAAGTGATAGCAGAAGAAGGGACAGCAGTGGGTAGGAGAAAAAGCTTATATAGCCACTTTTGAGTGTTATTGGAGGAATTTTGTATATAGACATTTTACCAAAAAGGCATAATTCATAGTCTTATAGACAGTTTTTACCCTCACTTAATGTAACTTCATGGCAATTTTTCCAGATTTATGACCTAAGTCATCATTTTTAGTAGCTTTATTATAACTGATTTCAGAGAGTTGTTTATAAAAGAAGTGTCTTTCTTTTGAAGTAAGATAAGACACTTTCATATTTAAGCAAGAAAGAAAGTAATTTCTAGAATGTTTGGTTCAAAGTCTTGGGTTATCTGAGTAATTCATATCAATTCTTCAGCTTCAGTTTCATCATTTGTAAAATTATCAGTTTAGAATAAACAATCATTTGCTTTTATTGTTAACACTTTATTATATGGACTTGCCTGTTTCACTCTGTCGACAACTACCTCTAGGGGAGTAGTTGAACATGTACCTATATAGGATTCAGACCCGGTTCTACAATTAACTGTATGACTAGATCAGGTATATTTAACATCTCATCACTGAGACTCAGTTTTCCCATATGTAAATTAGGAATTAATACCTCTCTTACAAGGCTGTGTAAGATATTTATGCACTTCTCCTAGCTCAGTGCCTTTCCACGAAGTAAATACTATTATTTGTATTAATGTATGTTCCTTCCCTTCCTCATGATCAAATCACTGAGATTATTTGTTCAACTTCCTCTCTTCTTCCTGTATTTAGTTGGATTTAATCCAGCAATCAGGCTCATTCTGAATGTATCCTGAATGCAAACAAGTATTCTAAACCCCAAATAGGAAAGAACATAAGAAGATATGTTTCATTGATATTGTATGTATTCATTTAAGCACATGCAGAAATAGCAGATTTAACAGTTTTAGCTTTTTAGGTGTTCTGTTGTAAACTCCTAAGCCATTTCACTAATCACTTAGCATTTCATGCTTCTGCCTGCAACAGCAACCTTGGATAGAAATGACTTCATTTATCAATTGTGTCCTTTTACATACCTCTAATACCAATATTTTATTCATTGGTTCTCAGAATATTATAAATATTTTTATGAGGTTATTGAATTTTTTAGTTTTTCCTGGAAAAAGAAAGTCTTATTAGATACAATAACGCATTGTCCCCCGCTCCTCCCAGTTCTGTTTCTGAGAATGCCACTAACATTTGCTTTAAATATTTGCTTTAAATAGCAATTTCTTTTGGGTCTCTTGTAGATGAAACATTTGCTTTAAATAGCAATTTCTTTTGGGTCTCTTGTAGATGAAAACTATAGGGAAATAAATGAAGACCACCCAAGTGAGAATAAGCAATGGCTATTTATTCCAAACTTGCTATAGCAAGGGGTCAGCCACCATCACTTGCATTTGGCAGACATTCAAAGGCAGACAGATGAAGGAAAAATCTTTATAGTGGAAAAAAAGAAAGGTTTTAGGTGTACCCTAACTGGAGCCTGTTGTCATGAGAAGTTGTAGATGGGGTAACATCTCAAGTGGTATTCCCCCTGTGATCATCCTTTACTTACAGTGGTAACTTACTAAAGAGATACAAACTATTTTAATGAAATAAATAGGATGATGAAAAAGAAAACTAATAGAGATGCTCCTTGACTTACGTTGGGGTTGTGATCCAATAAACCCTTTTGTAAGTTGAAAATATATGTCGAAAATGCATTTCATAAACCTAGCTTAACAAACCATAGCTCAGCCTAACCTGTTTTTCTAGGATCTCCAAAAAAATATTTGTGGTATACTGACAATGATGTCTCTGCCCAACCAAAAAATACTTCTGTAGAACTTGCTAATTCAAATATCCTGTGCTATGGGAGTCCCAACAAAACATAAAACTGGGAAATAAATACAATGGCAATGAAAATGACATTGTATAAGAACATTATGGATAAGTTCTGGCTCTGAAACTTACTATCTTTATGACTTTGAGTAAGTCACCTGTCTGAGAATCGGTTTCCTGGGAATGAGCAGAACCTTCCGGGTATTAGTAAGGTTCTTTTTTTTTTTTTTTAACCAGATAGTGGTTACACAGGTGTTTTCAGTTTGTGAAATTTCATCATGCACTTGTGAATTTTCTCTTTGTAAGTTATACCTCAGTAAAATCAGTACCGTGCTGATAAATATTTCTCCAGGGAAGAGAGTCCTGACTGGTAGCACTTGCCAGTTTCCATGTTATAAATAGTGTCACCAGGGCTGATTGCAAGCAACCAATATGAAAATGAAAAATCAGTTGACAGAATGGCTTCATGAAGACCTGATAACTTTTTTTTCAATTGTAAAACATTTCTTGTTTCCTCAATTGCCCCAAATGGGATTTTGCATGATCCACAGTTCATGACAAAATATAGCTATTAATTTATGCACATTTTTTTACTTATTTGTGATTTTAGTTGTTAATGATTTGATGAATTCTCACAAACCACTGCCCAACACAAGAACTAGAATATTCATATCTTCAGTTACATATAATCTTGCTTTGTTTTAGTTCTTTCTCTCCGACCAACACATACATGTGCGATCAATATATTATTTAGTTTTATTTATTTTGAATTTTACATAAAGGGCTTAATGTTCTGAGCTTATTATTTTGATTTAAACTTACATTACTAGGATTCACCTATATTGTTTCTTTGGAATGTAGCTTATTCATTTTTATAGTATAACTATACAGGCCTTTTACCCAGTGTTTGCCACAGCTTGGTTTATGTCATTCTTAGTATACTATTGTAATTTCCCAGCAGAGCAGCTATACGTGTTTGTTCATTTATTTTACGTGCCTTTTTTCCCCCAAATTTGATGGATTCTACAATATCTATTTTCCCTGTTCTCTTCTTGCTTTTTCTTTCCAATATTTGTGTTCTTTGACAAATGAATGTCTTTTCCCCCAAATGGGTCATAAGTCAATGGAACATCTTAATGTATGTCAGTGCCACACACACAAAAATGCACCGGAAGATTCTATCATGGTTACCAAAGAAGCTCTATTAGTAGCAAAATTGAGTGTCAAGGTTCATACTTCAATCTCAGATTGGTCTAAGGGATATTATAACTAGGATATATCTAGGATAGCTATAATATACAGGCTTTCCCTCCTTTAAAAAATTATTATAATTATAATGCATATGTATGGTATGTGATTGAAGGAATAATTCTTTGCTGAGAGAATGAGCCCAGAATATTATAGGCAGCTAACAGCCGGAAGCATTGAGTGCTCACTAAAAGGAATGTTGTGCACTCAGACCGATTATCAAAATTTTATAACCTGATTTCCCTGAATTGTAGCAACAGCATAATATTTATTTCTGCTACAAGTTCAACTGTTATACCCCAACTCTTAAGAAAATCTTACTAGCAAAATTTAAATAATGCAGAGTAGAAAAGTTATTAATTCAAAATTATGGGAGGAAAGTGGCTGTGAACAGGGAAAAGGACAGAGCAGGCATATATTTTATTTATCTGTACAAAAGTAGGTCCACATTCCCTTATCACAATTCAAAATTCAGAAACTCCTGAAAAATAGACTTTTTGTTTTGGTTTTCATAATTAATCTGATCACAAAACCTGTCCTCATCTAAGTGCATTTGACAATGAAATCTGAATCAAAATAATAGAAAACTATTACTTTTATTTGTTCCACTTGGTGTATATTTTCATATGTTTTACTGAAGCAATATTACGATGTTTGATTTCAGACTGTGCTAGGACATTACATTATATGTAGTTTCTCCACCTGTCTGAAATTTTTAAAATTCTGAATTCTGAAACATCTGGTCCTAAGGGTTCCATTAATAGATTGTGAATTGTAGTAAACAAATTGCATTCATTTTATACCTAGACTATGGGTTCTTAACTTTTTGTGTGTGCCATACACCTCTTTGGCAATTTAAAAATTTTATTTTTAAATACATGAAAGAAAACACATGGGCAACAAAGTAATCATACTGAAAAGTTATCAGAATAATAAAAATCTGGGATATAATAATATGTGTTTCTTTATTAAGGCATAAAATAACAAGTCCTAGGAATTGGTCTAATTGTTACTGTAAAATCATTCCAGTAATGAGTGTGAATGATATTTGGGGTTATCTGCAATAACTGTGATGTCATATGAAAATACCTTTGATTTCTGTTGGTGACAAAGTCAGAAGTACTGTTAATATTGCTGTAGTTTGTCTCCTCATGCATCATTGAAGGAACTAGTAAATTTCAAATAGAAATTTGAGAAAAATAGATATGTAATTTATTTTTTCATCCTAGTTCATAACACCCTCTCCCTGCCCCTGCGTTTTATTCATGGATCACAGTTTAAGTAACTTGGTTACAATTATTATTCACTATGAATTTATCTCTTTCTTATTGGTTTTTGATGTTGATTCTTTTAGGTTCACAAAATGATGAAACTGGAATTCAAATCATGCCTTTACTTTCAGCTACATTATTTTAGACAGTTTCTATTTTATTCTGAGTTTTATTTCACAATAGACAAAGCATTTGAATGTTTTTATTTAAGGGTTGAATTCTAACTATAGTACTAGTTTTTAGAGTTTATCCAACTCCAGCCACATTATAGATTAGGAAACAATAAGATATATGGATTCAAGTGTTTGCTCCCTTTTTCAGTGCACATGACATTCTTTTTTTCCCCATTTTTTGTACAGATTTCCCCTTTTCTGTTAGATTCCAAATGTCTTACATAGAGGGAATTTCTGGGGAAAAAAAAACCTATTTGAGTATGCTCTGCTGGTATTTCACCATTGAGATTTTTGACACTATTATCTAAGTGAATTTTTAACCTTTAAAATCAAAATACATCATATATATATATATAATCAATCAAAGTAAGATTTTGAATTTTTCAACTTCAGGGAACCATCTGATTAATTCCAAAAGAAAACCAGTACATTCTAATTTTCTTCCTCAGAAGAATGGATTATCTGCTGTTGCCCATTTCTCTACAGTGCTACAGACAAAACTTGGTCCAGGTCCTTGTCATCATATGTTAAGACTATGACAGCAACCTTGGAGAAGGAGTCCTACCTCCAATCCCTCTTAACTGCCTTCAGTTATGTGCAGAGCTGCCAGCTCTTCCTTAAATACTCTTCTTTATCATAAGAACTGTTCCCTGAAACCTATGCTGATTCACAGCACAGCATCAAAATCCTCTACCAGGGAACCACCAACCCACATTTATCTGTCATTACTTTCTCTAATATTGCTACTGTTTGTTGCATACCTACATCCTCATTGCTAATTCCCACATTCATAGTCTTGCTCATACCATTATTATTATTATCTCTCATGTGCCTTTTCTCTCCTTTCTTTAATAGTTGTTATCTTTCACTTCCTTTGAGACAACCCATCCATAGACAAATCGATAAATTAAATACATCTCACTCTAGTCACTTTTTGGGCATGCCTGTACTATTGTGCTATCTTTTATATATTCTCTCCATTGAAAATTAGCACACCTCTCTGTCATAATTTTTAAGAGGAAATACATGATGGTTTTGTTCTCCCTAAAATTTCCCCTGTGATAGGTTATCATTGCCAGTAGCAGCCCATGTGTGGCAAATTTAAGGTATCTCTTCTCTGTTTTTTTGTGCCTCATAGAGCACAGCAGTCTCTTTTCAGTAGTCCTGTGTGCCTAGGTAAAAGCCTGAAAATTATTTGTTTGTTCCTTTCTAAGTAGAAGTGAAAATGATTTTTTTAAAACCTTACTGAAGGCCTTGATGTGTTCATCTGAGATAAATTGCTCTTTTAACAAGCCACTATACAGCTAAACTGTAGGACATCAGAGTAAATCACAGGTACCTTTGGAAGTTGGAAGAGCCACTTCACTTCGACTTTCTTTTCTAACTTCAAAGTTTATTTTTGAAATAAAGCAGATTTTCCAATGGAGCAAAAAGGATTTCAGCATATGTGTGAAGTAATGACCTACTTTTAAAACTTTAGCTTGGAACTTAGAGGTACACATCAGTTTTCAGTTATTGCAGGCATTCCTGCTGGCTGAAATCCATGGGCCTGATAGACCCTGCTCACCATAATGGCATGCTGATAAGATTCTTCCTCTATCCTCTCTCCTTCTCAACACAGCTGCAAAAACAAAAGACTTCTTTAGTGTTTTATTATTTTTAAGGAACTATATTTCACAGAAAGACATAAAAAGATGCCTGTGGAATAAATAAGTATACCACTGTATTTGTCTCATCTGTATGTACCACACTTTAGAGAATAGTATTGTTATTGATAACCAGCCTGCCCAATAGGAGAAATTAAATGATGAGCTTCAGTAGTACCAGGTTTTATACCACCAAAGCAGTATTAGTCTATATCATTTTCAATTTGATAGTAAATCACTAAGCAAGAAAAAGGGAACATAATTGAGTAAATACACTATTCATTTCCCTGTGCACCCATCTAACCAGTAAGCAAATTACTGCAAAATAGTCCTACCTTTCTTTCCTAGGTATTTGAGGTTAGATTCTGGATTATATGTGGAAGATGCCCATGGCCTTAAAGAGGTTTATGTAGTGTGCTCTGTGTCAGGCTTTTTATTGTGCACCTTGTGTGTATAATCTCATTTAATTCTTACAATAAAACTATGAGGTAAATGGTATTATTCCCACAGTGCAGATACAAGTAAACTGAGACTTTAAAGAGTTTAATAATTTGTCTCAGATCACAAAATATATCAACTGGCAGAATTGGGAATTCAGTTTATGCCCTTTGAAGCATGCATTTTTAAGGATTTAAAAATTTTATTTCTGTATCTTAACTGTAATAAAAAATTTTAGCTATTTATCTTATTTTGTTTCTCCCCATTAGATTTTGAGCTACTGAAAAATATCATGTAAAAATCTTGCTTGTACTAAAAAATTATCTGAAGGTAAATGCAGATAATTTTGATAAAAACAAGAAGAGCTTAATGTGTGACCACATATAACCGATATATTTTTTGTTCATCTTGTACCGTTGAGTAATCAAGTAATAGTTTTGTAGATATTTTCAACTGACTTCTTTCAATATAATTTATGGTCTACTAGAGTTGAAAGAGAAAAACCGTATTGGACAATAAAATACTTTATTTGAAAGAATTAGTTATTTCATGTGCTTGGTCTTTTACACCTGTATATTCATCTGAAATGAAGAGTAAAAAGATGAATTGGTGACTATAGAAATTAAATAAACAACAACAAAAAATTGCTACTGGTTATGTACCAGATTATTGGATTAAGTCATTCATTTAAAAAAGTCATAAAATATAAGGTGTATGAATACATGCTGTTGGTATTTTCTGCTATTTTAACTGTTTTGAAACCTTTTAATGTTAAACATTTGCTATAATAAATATGTTGCTTTTTAATATTAATTGCAATTAATACACATCACTTTTATTTTTTTGATGACCAAACTATAAAAAGTTATTGATTGCAATGGTTACTACTGTCATTCATTCATTTAATAAATATTTAAGTGCTTACTATGTTTAAGGCCTTGTGGTGGAGAACATAACATAATGGTGAGAAAAGACAGACATTGTTCTTGCCTTTTGGAAGTTATAATTTAGTGGAAGAGACACATAAATCAATGTAAAATTATCTTGTGATAAATTCTAGGAAGAAGAGATTCAAAGTGCTATGAGAAATGTATAATGCTTTGTAAGAATTACATTTTCATAACTGGATATTTAGGGATGGGTTCCTGGATTCTTCTTTGCTTTTTAAAAGCAACCCAATGAGAATATATCACAAAGAAGTTTAGGAATATTACAAAGGACTTTATGCATCCTCCTAGAAAAAGTACAGTGGAGATTTAGTAATATATCCTCAGAAATTAATGACACTGCAGTGTAAGATTTGATTTCATCTCCCATTGATTTCAGCATTTAAAATACACTATGTACTGAAACAAAGTTTCTCAACCTTGTCACTTTTAACATTTTGAACTGGATAATTTTGTTAAGGGGGCTGCTGGTGCATTATAAAATGTATAGCAGCATTCCTGGCCTCTCCACACTGAATGCACAGGCACTAGAACTACTCATACATCCCAGTCGTGGAGTAATCACAATAAAAAATGTTTCCAGACATTGCCCAATATTCCTTTTGGACAAAATCACTCCAGTTAAGAACCACTGCTCTAGAATATTTTGCATCCATTATGAAGGATATGAAAAGAATACAGGTTTGCAAAATATTCACAGTGGGAAAATGTATATGCCATAATCTTATTTTTGTAAGAAATCACGCACACACACCAAAAATACAAATAAAATATAAACACTGATTATTTTGGTTATCAAGATAAAATATGATTTGGGGTTTTATTTCCTGTGTTTTATTCTTACATTTATTAGCTTTTTAATTAGTACAGTAAATGTACTCTATAATATTCAGCCATTTAAATGGAAGATACAATGTTTTAGTCTGCTTAGGCTTCTGTAACAAAAACATCATAGACAGGTGGATTAAACCATTTGTTTCTCACAGTTCTTGAGGCTACAAAGGCCAAGATCAAGGCACTGGCAGATTCAGTGTCAAGTGAGAGCTTTCTGGTTCAAAGATGGCCATATTCTCACTGTGTCCTCAATGTTGGAAGGGACAGAGGATCTTGCTGGGGCCTCCTTTATAGGTGCACTAATTCCATTCATGAGAGCCCCCTCCTCCTGGCTTAAGCACCTCTCAAAGACCCCACCTGCAAATACCATCACATTTCAGCTAAGGATTTTAACATGTGATTTTGGGAGAGAAAACATTCAGTCCGTAACACAATAATTTCCACAGATAGGGCAACATTTAAAATTTTAATATAGAACATTATGCACAGCGTCATCTTTGAAAGTCTGGAATATGTATTGAATATGCAAATTTTTATTGATGTCCATGGAACTAGAATAAAGCGTGTGCCTAATATATATTTTTTATATAACCATCAGTATAAAGATGGTTATAAACTTGAAGCACTATTTTGGAGAACTAGATTGTTCTACTTTCTGCCTGTTATAGTTACTTAACAAAAAGCTTGCTTATTCCCAGAGGGGAGGTAAAAACTAGGACACCATTCAGTGGACACAATAGAGTGAATAAACTCTGAGTTCCCTTAGTCACATGTTGCTGACTAGTCTAAAGAGGCATAACGTCTAAAGATTATTTCTATCCTTAGAACTTTGTTTTATTTAAAAAATAATAATAAGCTATTACTTGGCAATCTAGAACAGCAATTCTCAGGTGTCTTTTTTTCCCCTTACTATAACACACATGGAGGAGAATTTCATACACATTCTTAGGTACGTTTTTGCAACTCTCCATCTATAACCTTTCTCCTTTTCCCCCATCAAGAAAGAAAACCAGAATGCCAATAGATTTAGAGTATAGGGGTAATAAAAAAAGAATAGATTAGAAATAAAGTATTTAAAAACTAAATTATTTGCAAACATTGGTAGTTTATTAAATATTATTATTATCTCATTCATTTAACCAATATTGTGTGACTACTACATAGTAGGCAATGTATTAGGCACCAAGCTTAAAGTCTAGTAGGAGTGGCACATGTTAATCAAGCTCTCATACACAACTGTGTAAAATTCAAACTGTAATAAATGCTGTAAATGAAAAGTGCATGTTGCTATGAGAGCATATAAGTGGGGAACATATTTTAGATTAAGGAGTTAGAAAAGGTTTTCCTAAAATAATGTCTTTTTAGCCAAGATCTAAATAATGAGTAGACGTTAACAAGATAAAAAGGCACAAGTACTCAAGATTCTGTATAAACAAACCAACATGTGCCAAGATCTATATCCTGAAAGAGACTAGTATATTTAAGGAAGTGAAAGAACAAGCCAGAGCTCAAAGGGCAATAGCACAGGTGGTGATAGATGAAGTTGATGAGGCTGGAGTGGTGTTGGAGGGACCATGGAATAGATGTGGGTTCTTTAGCCTGAGAGCAATAGGCAGGCATTGGAGGTTTTTAAACCATAGAAGGCATAAGAAAGGCAGTGTGAAAAATTATTTGGCAGAATGTGCAAAAATTATTCGATGCAAAAAGCATGTAAGAACCGGTTAGTAATTTATTGAAATTTGTCCAGGTGAAGAGAGAGTGGTGATTGTAAAGATAAGTAGGAATGGATGGATTCAAAAGAAATTCAGGGATTTACTGATAGATTGGGAGGAAATATCAAGGAAAAACACCTATAGTACTAGTTTGTGGAACTGGATGGATTCAGTAGGTTAAAGAAAATTGGAAGTGGCTCAGTTATGGAGAGAAGAAGTGCAAGTTCAGTTTGAGACATATTGAATTGAGATACCTTTAAGGTATCACAACAGAAATATCAAATAGGCACTTGGATATGTAGTTTTAGAGTTCAAAAGAGGAGCTGGGGCTGGAATTAGAAATATGAAAGTCATCTATAGACAGGTATTAGAAGAAGCTGTAGGTCTATTGCCTAGGAAAATTGTATAGATTGAGAAGAAAAAAGAAGGCAGTTAGGGAGTAAGCATTAAGAAACTCCAACTCTATAAGAAGGTAAAAGGAAGATGCACTTGTGCAATAAGCAGGACGGTAAAAAAAAAGTATAAAAATCAAGAGAAGTGGCAAATATTTAAAGACATTTAAAAATGTTTAATAAGGGAATGATCAACATTGTCAAATGCAACCAAGCAATCAAGAAAGCTGAAGACTTAAAAATATCTATTGGATCTAATTCTAATAACAGCTGGAAATGGATTAAAGAATATCTGATTGAAGAAGTGAAAAAAAATTGGAAAACAAGTAGAGACAGTTTATTTGTGAAGTTTGCCTGTGACAGGAAGAAGAAAAAGGTGGTAGCTGGAACAAAAGGAAAGACTAAGGGAATCGTGCGTGTGTCTGTGTGTGTCTGTATGTTTAATGTGAGAAGCCATTGGAAAAAGAAAAGGTATATAGATCTAGGAAGAATTAGAAAGGAATGGTGAATGGGGAAGGTTTTAGTGGAGTCATATCAGAAAGTCAGTGACTTAATAAATTAGAAAAAAATGATTGTTTCCACAGATTTGACACTGGAGTTGGGAACTGCCTATCTAGAAAAGTATTATAGAGTTTAATTATTAGGGAAACATATAGAGTATTATTTGAAAGATTTTTAGGTTTTTAGAGAAGCCTTGGTTTTAGTGCTGAATTAGATGGTTTTCTAAAATTTCTGAGATCCCTATTTTATGTTTAGAGAGGTTCAAGGAAGTCTCTATCTTGTCTCTTCAAGATAAACTGAGAATCTTAAAGATGAATTGTTCCCTGCGTTTACTTTAGCAGTATTTTCTGGTTCACTAAATTTGTCTTCTTTAACCTGGTTTTTTATATTGCAGTTACCATTTGAATTCGTTTTCAAATTCACTTTTTGGTTTTTTTTTATTTTTATTATATCCTCTTCTTGCCTTATTGACTGTATTTCCATTTTAAAATATCTTTTACCACACTATAAAGTTTCTTTGTTTCTTTTTTTTTTTTTAGTTATGTGTAGTTCTTTAAAAGTGAATTCTTCCATTCATATACAGACATTATTTTTTATTCACAGTTTATTTTCTGGTATACTTTGTAATTTTTGACTGTGAGCTTATCTTCAGTGGGAGTTATTCCTGTGTGAATCTCAGGTGCCCTGAATTGTGGAGGAATAGGGACCAGTTTTGTTTTTGACTTTGCTGTGGTCTTATGACTTTCTCTAGTACTGGACTTATTTTAATGTTACTCTTTCTATTCAGGGTTTCTAGGCTTCTTAGTAAGTGCTAATTCAGAACTCATACCCACAAATAGTGCAGGTTTACAGTGTTGGTATCTTTCTGCTGACTGTCCAGAATAGCTGGCTTCTGTACCATGTTCTGCAGACCAAACAGCCTTTCTAACTCACAGCTATACATAGAGCCTAGAGTTTTGACTCTCAGACTATATCCTCAACATATATATTAGGTTTTTGAACACTTTATGTAGCATTTTATTTAATTAGCACTTGAGGGAGGCTTACTGCTTTGGGTTGGTTCCTCAAATTGACCAAAAGTGTTTTTTTAGAGTTATAAAAAACTTTTCTAGTTGTTTCTTAAAATATATTTTTGATGACTGATATGGAAGCTAGCATATGTTAGAAATCCAAAACTGTCAAATTTGGAATATGCATTTATGCAAATTTGAAGTCATATTCTGAGACTAGAAATACCGATTTTTATGACACAACAATGACATTTATAAAAATTTACATTTTTTAAAAACCAGAAATGAAAAGAATTCTGTAACATACACTTCTGTATATTTAAAGTACCTTCCATATGCTGTTTCTTAATCACTGCTATTTTCTGATAACCTTAATATCTAAACTTTTTCCATGACTAGCATGAACTTTGTGTCAGACATAAGAAAAATGTGATAAAATAAGATTCAAAGAAAGCTAGGTGTACTTCAAGTTTATGTGAAAAGGTTAAAAGATATAGTGAAAAGATGGGAGAAGGAAGAATTTGTTCTAGGGATTTATCAAAGTCCACAAATTTCAGGTATTCAGGAAATATAATTTTTATTTTTATTTGTATGTAATAAGTACATAATGGATATTTGTTGAATGAGTGAATAAGTAATTGAGTCAATTTAATTTCTATTTCTAGCCCTCTTTCTATTAGAGTTTAGAACCTAAATCTTAATACAGGGCTTTCTCCTCTGCTTTCTCACTAGGTATGTGTCCTAAGTTTGTTGGGCCTTCTGAGTGTCAGCATGTTGGTAGATGGGATGGATATTTGGCCTGGTTGATACCTACTAAGCTATCTACATGGTTACTTTACCTTCCTTCTTGTATTAATTGAAAACTCTTTACTGTCCACTGAGTACTAAATCAGTGCTATCTTCTGCTGCTCTCTTACTGTGCTAAGCATGAGAGCATTCTGAGACCTTGCTTCTTCTTTAGACTATATTTTGGAGACTGGAGATTTGGGCTCCCCTGCTGTCACAACCCAAAACCTGATAGAAAACTCTATTCTGTTCATCATCCTCCCAGTGGTGTTAAGTTGAGGTGAATATATTGTAGAATGCTTTCTCAGAGATCCACCAGATTCCTGCCCCATAGAACCTTTATCTAGTATGTGTTGAGTATAAAGGCACAGGGATAGGAGGAGCAGGAAAAAGATCTTCCAAATCTATCATTTATACTTAGAATCCTAGGCTTTTGAAAATCAAATGCCAAAAATTTAATAATTTCTTTGTTATCCATGTACTGTTGGGTTATCCATTCCTTGAGTTATCTGTTTCTTCCTGACTGGAGAAAATGGTCATGGATAACCAGACTGGAAACAAAAACACGTTGGTTAATATAGAAATGTTTTTCTGCTACAATCAAACAAAGAAAATAAAGAAGAAAAGTATAAGATAAGAGACCTAAGATGGTTACTAAAGAGAGAAGATTAAAAGACCTCTTTACTCTCTAAAGTAATTAATTGTATGACATGCTGTGGTTTAGGAGTAGCTGTATTTAGTGCATCTGGAACTGATTGACAACTGTAAGGATTGTCATTAGAGGCTGCAAAAGGGCTTTTGTGATAGATAGACCTGTGTTCTATTCCTATGGTAGCCCAATGAGACTTCTCACCTGCCTAGAAGTGGCTTTTAAAAAAAATCTTCCAAAGTAATAGGGGAATGCAAATCAAAATAATGTGAACTCAACAGATATGATTATTTTAAGGCTTAAAAATTATTTGTTATATCAAAAAATTATATATAATAAATCAAAGTTATTTATTAAAAAAATCAGTGTGTCCTCTACTCAAATGAAAATTAGCTCCTGCTGATTTTGGTTTCAAAATGTCTTAAATTCCCAACACAATCACTCTGGTTCAAGCCATTTGCACTTCATTCCTTCATTGCCTCTTTCTGCCGATTAACACTCACTCTTGAAAATATATTCTCTTCATATTTTTTCTTCTTTTTTAAAGAACTAGTTTATAGGTCTTACTTGCTCGATATGTTCACTGCAACATCCTTCATGCCTTGTGTATCCCGCTTATGGACTGAACTGTGTCTGCCTCAAATTTGTATGTTGAAGCTCTAACCCCAATGAGACTATATTTGGAGCTAGGGTTTTTTAGAAGGTCATATGAGTTGGGGTTTGATCCCATAGGTTTGCTGGCATTATAAAAAAAGGAAAAGAGAGCTCTCTTAGAGGAAAGGCTATGTGATCACACAGAGAGAAGGCAGCCATCTGCATGTCAGAAAGAGAGCCCTCTCCTGTAACCAACCATATTTGGCACCCGATCTTGGATTTCTAGTCTTCTGAACTGTGAAAAATAAGTCTGTGGTATTTTGTTATTGTATTCTGAGCAGATTAAGAAAATCTCTAAGGCCTGAAATAGTGCTTATTAGCTCCCTCAATAAGTATTTATTGATTGTGGTGGAAATTATTGGTGCTATATTACATTCAGCAACAAAACTTGTCAAGCTGGCAAGTAATGGCCTATACTGTAGGCTTTGCTGATCATACAGTCTCTGTCACAACTACTTAGTTCTGCCGTGATAGCAACACAGTACATAGACAAATGAGCATGGCTGTGTTCCAACAAAATTGTATTTACAAAAACAGGCAGAATGCTGTATCTGGCCCATAGTCTATAGATTTCTCATTCCTAATCAATAGTAACTGATCCACCTTAGGTCTCCAAGGAATATTACCTCTTCCTTATTAGAAAAACTTTTGTCCAGTCAGAATGACAGGTACCTCATCCACATACTCCATGATTTCCCCATGTTGTCCCCTTAACTCAAATTTCCTCTCCACTGCTGTCCTTGATTCAAATTACTATTCTTCCCCTCAGGTCCTGGAATTAAGAAAAAAAATATAGTCCATGTCCACAAGGGATTTTAAATGTACTGGGTAAGTGGGGAGCATATGTAGACAATCAATTTAGGCATTGTGGAAGGTATAAAAAGAATAGTAAGGGCATAAAGGGGGAGGTGGAACATTTTATAGAGGATAGCGTAATAAAAGAAGAGTAATCAGGCCTCAGGAAATGGTAAGGTATAAGATGGGACAGTACAAGAAATGAGACGGGAAACTAGGGGAAGGATTAAGTCCACAAAGAGCAGAGAGAAGGGTAAGCAAAAAAGAAAAGTGAAAAGCTGAAATATAAAAAGCAGATATAGATCATTTTATTTTTATAAAATATGTGTATCTGTGTTAAATAAGAGGAAAGAGATCAGTACCAATTTACATAGATATTCATGACTTTTTGGTAAGTGAAAAAAGTGGCAACAGAATATTTATGTGCACATGTGCTTTTATGTTTTGCATGAGCCAAGAGAAGATATGAAAGGTTTCACCAGTGTTGCATGTGGAAAACAGGGATGGGCAGGCGGAGTTGAGATGATTATTGTGATTTTAGAGGTAAATAAAATAATAATAATAATAATAATAAAACAACTGACAGAAACAGTGTTTATTTTTCTCACAAAATAAGTTTAGAGAGAGTCAATTTTCTGCAATCAAGAATGCAGACTCCAACTTTGTCTCTGCTTTCCTTCTGTTCTCATGCATGTTGTGTCATATTGCAAGATAGCTGACACAGATACAAATATCAGGACCATTATGTTTAAGGAAAGGGATAGTGTAAACTCTTTCTGCCCTTATTATAGAGAAATTCAGAGCTTTCCCAGAAGCTGTCAGCATGCCTTCCTCATGTCTCATTGGCCAAAGTTGAGCCAACTCAGGCTATAAGAAAGCCTAGGAAAATAACTGTTTAGGCTTTCTGGGTTACATAATCGGTAATTGTTCTCATAAAGGAAAAATAAGTTTGGGAATAGTAGGGATGGGCAGGTGGAGTTGAGATGATTGGGTTATCCAACAGATAGTGTCTGCCACAATTTGCTTTTCCTTTGTAAGTTATTGTATTGTTTCATTTGTTACCATAAGCATGGGTTACTTTTTATTAGAAAATAAAGCTCCAAGTTCCTATGGTTACCAGCTAACCAGCTGACCTCTCAGCCTAGTAGTGTCAGATTTCTGAGCTTTATAGTATCATGTTTAAAAAAAGAGAGGAGAGGAAAATGGTGGCAGGACCTGCATTTTTAGCATAGTTAACTCATCTACCAATTAGTAAAATAGTTTGTTCAGATACCTGTAAACTGATTCACCTGATTTGTAAATCCTTTACCTGAAGCTGGGTGGAGGTTTCTGTGGACCAAAAAGGGTGAAAAACTCCTTTTCCTCTAAAAGACACACACAGCAATGTATTCCAGATTCCATTCAGAAAGATCTGGCTGGCAGCAGTACAGAACATGAACTGTAGGGATCGTGAAAGAGGAGATGCTCAGTGTGCACAAGAGATGATGAGGGCTGAACTGAGGCAGTGGCAATGGGAAGAAAGCAGGAGAGTAAAAGGGAGAGCTGTTAAGCAAGTGGAATCAAATGCTGGCAAGATGTAAAAAGTGAAGATAATGGAAGAATCTAAAATGATTGTTGAATTTCTTTCTTAGATGATTAAAAATTGGATTGTTGTAACAGTCACTAAGGTTTCAGATGAGGAACAGGCTAAAGGGAAAAGTTAACTTCACGGAGAGGTGAATATTGAATAGATTAATAGATATTCGTAGATTAATAGATTTTGGGTTCAGGAGAGTGATCTGGGCTAAAACTAGAGATTATTGAGTCATCAGCATGACAAGTAGTAGCTAAAACTATACAAGAATGAAAGATGAGATTGCTGAAAGAGAAGATGTACTGTTAGAAAAGAAAAAGGTCCAAGGTTGGGCACTGCCCGCAGAATGCCAGCTTTTAGTGGGTGGCCAAAGGAAGAAAAGCAAGAAAAAGAAACGGAGTTAAAAATTAAAAGGAGACTCTGATTCAAGTGGCATTCTTGAAAAGGACAATTTTAAGAGAAGAAATTGACCAACAGTATTTAATGCTGCACAGTGAGAGCTAAAAATATTATATTGGATGTGGCATTCAGGTCATAGATGACTTTTGGCTAGAGTAGTTTTATTTTAAGTAGGTAGTGGAAAAGAATAGACAGAGATGATATTCTTTTCAGGAACTTGATTCTAAAGAGAAGTGATTGTAGCTATAGAAATGTAGCATCCAAAGGGAGGTTTTTCTGTTATTTTTAATAGGAGATATTTATGCATGTGTATCTTTAGGGAAGAACATGCCAAGAGAAAGGATAATCTTAATTTTTTTAATTTCATGTATACAACATAATGATTTGATATTGTATATTGCAAGATGATCACAATAGTCTAGTTAACATCTGTCACCATACATGGTTACAAAATGTATTTTTCTTGTAATGAGAACTTTTAAAATATATTCTTAGCAGCTTCTAAATATGTAATACAATATTATTAACTATAGTCACCATGCTGTGTGTTACATCCCTGTGACTTAATTATTTATAACTGGAAATTTGTACCTTTTGATCTCCTTCACCCATTTCTCCCAGCCCCTCACAGAAACCACCAATTTACTCTGTATCTATGAACTTTATTTCTTCTTGTTGTTGTGACTTTTTCTTAAATTCCACATTTAAGTGAAATCCTACAATATCTGTTTTTCTTTGACTTATTTCAGTTAGCATAATGCCCGCAGGGTCATCCATGTTGTCTCAGATGGCAAGATTTCATTCTTTTTTATGGCTAAATTCCATTATATGTACACACCACATCTCTTTTGTCCATTTACCTATCGATTGACCCAGGTTATTTCCATATCTTGGCTATGGAAATAATGCTGCAGTGAACATGGGAGTGCACATATCTTTTTGAGTTAGTGCTTTGGTGTTTTTTGGATAAATACCCACAAGTGGACTCGCTGGATCATATGGTTGTTCTACTTTTAATGTTTTGAGGAACCTCCATACTGTTTTCCATAGTGGCAGTACCAATTTACATTCCCACCAACAGTGTACAAGGGTTCCCTTTTCTCCATATCCTCACAAACACTTCTTTTTTTATATCGTTGGTAATAGCTGTTTTAAAAGGTACAAGATGATATCTCATTGAGGTTTTGATTTCTATTTTCCTGATGATTAGTGATGAGCATCTTTTCATGTCATCTTTAGAAAAATGTTTATTTAGATCCTCTGCCCATTTAAAAAAAATCAGATTGTTTTTTGCTGTTGAATTGTATGAGTTCTTCATATTTTTTGAATATTAGCCCCTTATCAGATATATGATATGCAAAATTTTCTCCCATTCAGTAGGTTGCCTATTTCATTGATGATTTCCCTTTCTGTGAGGAAAGTTTTTCATTTAACATATTCATTTTATTTCTTAAATTAAAGATAGTTTATACATAGGGAAAAATTAGGCATATATATTTACATGCCTAATAATAGTGATTATTCTGGCTAATGGGTGCCTTTCATTTTTACTTTGTATTTTCTGTATTAATTTTGTACAGTAGATATTTATTAAGACTCTAAACATATTTGAGACTGTTTAGAGTTATCAGTATACTTACTACCTTCTGTTGATGATTTAATGAAGGGTTAACTGGGTCCATCTATTCCCAATATCTTAAATAAGATCTGTCTTCTAGTGATGAGTAATTTATCTTCTACAATTTATTCATTCAACCAATATTTATTTGGTTTCTACTACATGTCAGGCACTATTTTTGGCTCTTGGTGTTACATCAGCGAGTAAAACAGACGACAGTTTTTGCCCTCATGGATCTTACTTTCTAGCAGAGACTTGAAGGAGGTAAGAAACCTATTTGCAAAAAAGCATTCTAGACAGAGAGAACAGTAATTGTAAAAATCATAAGGCAAAAGTGTGCATCTAAGGTACGAATATAAACAGTAAGAAAGTCGATGTGGCTGGAGCATGGTGAGGGACAGTCCTAGGAGGTGAGGCTGGAGAAGTAACGGTGGCTGGGAAGCATTATGCAGAACCCACTGGCCACTGTCAAGACTGTAGTTTTTACTCCAAGTGAGTTTTGTGAGCCTTGTAGATTTGACGAATCTTGTGACATGATGTGATATTTTAAAAGAATCCCCGTAGTTTCTGAGTTAAGAATAGATTATAGGGAAAATAGAGGCAGGAAAGAGAGAAGGTATAAAGAGGGAGACCAGTTAGGAGGCTATTGCAGCAATCTAAGCAAAGGACAGTTGTATCTTGGACTAGAACAATGAACATGTATGAAAAATATTGAAAAATCTGATAGAGAAAGTAATGTGTGAGTGGAAGCCCAGTCTTAAATTTCATGGATGCAATATAAAGAAGTGTTTCAGAGTATGGGCAGTGAAGTCAAGTGGAGCTGTGACTTAAATAAGTTATAACTTTAACCTTAATCATTCTGAGCCTCAGTTTACTAATCTGTGCAATGGAGATTGTTTTAGCCTATGTGGGCTGCTATAATAAAATACCATAAACTGGGTGGCTTAAACAACAGACGTACATTCTTACAGTTCTGAAGCTAGGAAGTCCAAGATTAAGGTGCCAGCAAATTTTGTTCCTGGTGAGTTCCCACTTCTTTACTTGTAGACAGCCCATTTTTGGCTGTGTGCTCACATGGCATTTCTTCAGTATGTGTGTGCATTAAAGCAGGAGGAGGGAAAGAGGAAGAGATCTCAGTCTTCTCTTCTAATGGCAAAAAAAAATCCCTTCTTGAGGGTGCCACACTCCCAAAGCCCCCCACCTCTACTAAATACCATAACATTGAGGGATAGGGCTTCAACATAGGAAATTGGGGGGACATACAATTGAGCCCACAATAGGAAAGATAATAGTTGTTATGAGAATTAAATTAGATATTCTGTATAAAAGCACTTAGTACTAAGCCTAGCACATAGTCAGTACTAAATAAATGTTATTGTTGCATAGCAGATATTTATTCGTTTGTCTTAGAGGCAAATTTGCCATATTTCCTGAATTTTTAAGACAACTTGGATTGACAGTCAATTTAAGAAAGCCTTTGAGGAGAGGTGGGAAGATTTTTAAATGAAAGACATATATCTAGTTAAAATTACATAACAACTTCAGAAATGTTAAAATGCTGGGAGAAAAAAAATCACAATTAAAGATATGTGTAATCAGACTTTTTTACTTTGGAATCCTGTGTAGTGCAAACATAAGCAATGCAAAACATTGCCTGACCCATCTTTGCCCAGCTCAGCCTCACAATTGCATCTGAACTGATCCTACGTAAGCTTGTTAACTTTGAGGTACCAGAGGATGGGTTAGAAATTGTCATGCTAGCTACCAAGTACAGCCTGAGCCTTCTGTTGAGCTGGGCCAGTCTGTGGCCTTCCTCATTTCCACTCATGTTTCCATTTGGACTGGAGCTCCGATTCACTTAACTGGTACCTTAGTAACTTTGGAACCATCTTTTCTCCCTTTACTCTGGGTGTTAGACCTTTTTGCCTTGCTCCTGTCTTGTCTAGAGGCTTACATCAAATACGGAGAATTCCTGAAATGCCATGACTGTCATCACTGCCATAGACCTTCACTGTCACTTCCTATTTTTCATATCTAGCCCTTTGATTATTGATTATTAAAATGACAACAAAGGATTTAGAATATTACATAAACTTAATTGATAAAGCAATGGTAGGGCTTAAGAGGATTGACTCTAATTTTGAAAGTTCTACTGTGGGTAAAATGCTGTCAAACAGCATGACTTGTATCCATCATTATAGCATCCTACAGAGTAGTTTTGGCACAATATAAATTCTCTATGCTCTGCCTATTCATCCCTTCCTACCTCCCAATCCTGGCAGCCACCAATCATTTTACTGTCTCCATAGTTTTGCCTTTTCCAGAATGTCATACAGTTGAAATCAGAGTATGTAGCCTTTTTGATTGGTTTCTCTCACTTAATAAAATGCACTTAGTCATGGTGTGTCATTCTTTTTATGTATTCAATGTGCTAATGTTTAATTGAGAATTCTTGCTTATATGTCATGAGGAATATTGATCTATAGTTTTCTTATAATGTTTTGGTCCGGTTTTTCATATTAAGGAAATGCTGGCCTTATATAATAAGTTAGGAAGTATTCCTTCTGCTCTGTCTTCTTAAAGAGATTGTAGAGAGTTGATACAATTTTTCTCTTAAATATTTGGTAGAATTCATCAGTGATTTCATCTGGGCCTGGTGCTTTCTGTTTTGAAAAGTAATTAATTATTGATTTATTTATTTCAAATGTAAGAAGAAGGCATTAAGTAGGTGGCAAGAAAGAGGTCCTGGTCTAATTAGGAAATGATGCTGAAAGATTGGGGAACGTAGATCTGAAAAGCTTCCTGGATTTGGCTATAGCAGAGGTTGTTAGTGACTTATTCAAGAGCAGTTTCAATAGAGTATTAAGAGCAGAAGCCAGGTTAGAAGGAGTTGAAGAGTGGATAGGAGGTAATGAAACAGAAATCACAAGTAGTATGATCAGTTTTCTTGAGAAGTTTTTCTGTGAAAGGGAATAAATAAGGAATATAGCATGAGCTAGAGAGATCTGGTGTTTTATGTGTTTGTTTCATTTTGATGTGACAGATATTAGAGCATGTCATGTATATTAATAAGAATGGGTTAGTTCAGAAAAGATTAAAATAATAAAAATAGAAAAAAATTCAAATATAAGTAGACTTCTACCAAGATAATTTTTGGTAGAAGTTAATATTTATTAAAATATTTTAATTAATGGAGGGATAAATCAAGCTCATGTGTTTTTAAATTCTATTTGTAAAGATTTCTAACTTTTCCTAAATTTATATGCAAGTTTAATGCAGTTCCAAAAAGAATTCTTTTTTCCAATAAGAATTCCAATAAGAAGACTTTTTTAAAAAAGAACTTGATAATTCCAAATTTTATATGGTCATGGAAAGACCAAGAATAGCAAAGACACTCTTGAGGAATAACCATAATATGAAGAACTTCCTCTACCAGATATTGAAGCTTTATTATAAAGCTGCAATAACAGATTATGATTATGGCATAGGAATAGACAGTAAATTAATGGAACAAAATAAAGCCCTAGAAGTTGAACCAGATGTATTTGGCCTCTTAATAACAACATGGCACCTCAGAGCAACGGAGGAAAGGAAAGTCTTTGCAATAAATGGGCCATTCCAATTAAGGATTACATAAAGAATAAAAATGAAATGTACCTCTAATATACACTGTACATGAAAATCAATTTCAGGTAGATTATAGGATTATGAAATACTATGAAATGCAAAATAATGCTATTTTTATGACCTTAGGAAAGGTTAATAGTTCTTAAGACACAGAAAGCACTAACCATAAAGGAAAAATGTTCTATCAAATGATAGTGTGTCTAATTAGGAAGGTTTTTCTATATTTTTAAGGCTCCGTTGGCCTCATTTACATAACTTTTACATTTTATGTAACTTACAAATATTTATTAAAGGCCTACTCATATATTAATCGTTGATCTCCATTTTCACAAACATTAAAGTGAGGAGAAAATTATACCATGTAGATTTCCCATTATGCCTCAGTGGACTTGAGTTCAGGCCTGGTTGGAACTGTTTCTCAAGGTTCTAGAAAAACCTGCAGGGCCTGTGAAGGTGGACAGGGAGAAAGGGTTGAGGGAGAAAGCAGGTGCATGGTTGTGGCTAACATTTATTGAATATTTACTGTGTGCTAGGAACTGTGCTAAACACTTTACCTCACTTAATCTTCAGCATATCCTCACAGATGAGGAAATTGTGAGGTTAAGTAGCAGGAGTTCTGCTACCAGACCTTGTGCTGTTAACCGCTGAGCTGCCTCTTTGTAACTACTTCTTAATTGCCTCTTTTTTAGCTGTCCCACTGAGATGGGGCTGGGGTCTCATATTTCCCAGATGGAGGGCTGATTCCATAATTACTATACATTTCTTTGCCTTGTCTGCTTCTTAACATACCTCAGGGTTTGGCCTTTTCTTGGCTCTGAGGTTGAGGAAAGTGCAAAGTATAAAGAATGTTTCATGCATAATATGAAGATTAAGTATGATATCCTCTTGTCCTCACTGTCATCATGCCCATACAAGGCTTCATAACCTTGTGACAGTCAGTTTATTTGTTGTGGTGGGAGTAGGATAGGTGGGGAATCTGCCTGCAGTCCTGGGACTGGTACACCTAACAGATAACTAGTGCTCGTTAAAGAGATATACAGGTATACTTAATATGCTTAGGTATATTATAACATTTAGCATTACATAAAAATACTTAAAAAATTAAGACTTCTGAGTTTTTCATATATGTTTTCAGTTTTTTCTCACTTTGCAAGTTAGCATTTCTGTCACTTTGAATATGTCACAGTAACAGATAGTATATGCTTTTCATAAATATTTTCATTCATTTTAACAAAATATACAGTCAAGCTCCTTTTCAAGGAAACTAATTTCATACTAAACTAAGAAAAATAGTTTTTGCTTATGTTTTGCAGACTTTGAATAATGAGATGAGTACAGATGACGACAATGAATATGCAGAGGAAAAGGAAAGCTACATCTGTGCAGTGTGTCTCGATGTTTATTTCAACCCATACATGTGTTATCCTTGCCACCACATCTTCTGTGAACCCTGCTTACGAACTCTTGCCAAAGACAATCCTGCAAGCACTCCTTGCCCATTGTGTCGGACAATTATTTCCAGAGTCTTTTTTCAGACAGGTAACTGTTCTCTTGCATTAACATGATTGCCTGATTATGGACTACCTCTTTGTTCCAGATCTAAAGTACTTTATAAATTATTATGAAAATTTATTGAAAATTATAAACAGTGTAATTTTTCACTCTACAGTTTATAAAACAGTGCTTGTTCAACTCATAGAACTATGTTAAAATTCATGAAATAATAGAAGCATAGATAAAAAATAGGTTCTCATCTCTAAAACCCTACTCTATGCTGAGATCTTTTCAAAAATATCCTCACTAGATGTTGTTCAGTCTTCAGCTTATCCAGTGTCAAGGACATTCCATTAAAATTCTAAGTATCCCTATTGATTTGTTTATTCTTCATGCCTGCCTTGTACTGCTATTACTCATTCTTTGTCCCTAATATTTTCTCTGGAGTCTCAGAGAATAAATCTGTAAATATCTGAAGACAACTATTATGCTTTTCCCCCAAACTCCATATCTCCTCAACCTTCATATTTTTCTTAATATCTTTCTTCTTGAATGAGAAGAAGGTAAATTAAAGCAAGGACTTGTTTATCTAATGATCATGTAAAGATGGAATAAAACACAGTATTTAAACATATAATGGAAAGAGGAAAAAATGTGGAGAATAGAGAACTTCTAAGAAAAAAAGGGAAGAATGATAGAGGTAAACAGAGCTAATATTTATTGAGCACACTACTGTGTGCTAAACGTTAAAAGAAAATAAATCTATCTCCACTTTATCTCCCTAACCATAGAGGATTTAATGGGGTTCAAAGTATGTACGTCATTAATAGTAAAACTGAAGAAAACACGTGGCACATTTTCTTCTCTGAAAGAAAATTTAAGAACCCAGCTGCAAGGGAGAATCAGATTAAGAAAATAAGGTTTAAATACCCTAACCCAACTAGCTGCATCAAGGCTGGTTTACAGGCTCAGTAAGCAAACAATGAAGAGTAAGTAAAGATATGCCTTTATGATCTGCCTCGTGCAGGTAGACTGGAGCACAAAATCACTGAACTTAGTCCTAGAGACAAAGAACATGTCAAGCACAGTAATGTGGTCAGTGACATCAATCTGTCATCAGTCTCATCAGGCAGATTACTCTTTGTTTCATTGAAAGAGCAAGTAAGGGATGGAGAGAGAGAAGGAAGCAATTCTGTAAGAGGGCAGAAGCTTACTGGAAGTTTCTCTTTTTCTGGCTTATATTGAAGTGGGAAAGGTGGTTCTTTTCTAATACCAGATCCTTTGCAGGGTTCTTTGGAGTGAAAAAAAGATAGAGGCACCAGTGACACCTCTTTCTCAATGTTATCTCTGACCACATATGCCAGAAAGCATTTACTAGAAGGCTGTTTTGATAGGAAACATATACTAGTGGCCCCTAATCTTTTTGGCATGAGGGACCGGTGCTCCTGTGAGAATCTAATGCCTGATGATCTGAGGTGGAGCTGAGGCGGTGATGCTAGCGCTTGCACACCCACTGCTCACCTGCTGTGCAGCCACAGACCAGTCCACTGCCTTGGGGCTAGGGACCCCTGATCTAGACATCTTACATAGTGTTTTAGACCAATGTTGTCCCTGCCTCCCGTGATCTAATTTAATACTGATAGGTATTTTAAAATTGCCTTCTTTACGGTCTTAAAATAATAATGACTCAAGTCTCTCTTGATCCATTTATTATGCCATATTTACCTTTATTTTCAAAATTGGTCCTTCTGAAATAAATCATATTGGGAATACTTATTTCAGTGGAGACTATATTTGGCTGTATTCTGCCACTTAGAAGGTGATAATAATGGGAATATCGTGCCTAATTATTTATACCCTAACTCAAAAAGATTTGAGGTGTTTTAAAAGATATAGTCAATGAAATAGCAGGACAAGGGAGTTATTAATTAAAATGTACTGTGAAGACCAGGTGAGGGTGGATAGGCTGATACATAAGCCATAGAGCTTAGTAACTACAATTAGATGAATTATTTCATTTTAAATATTCTGGCTGCTTAAAGAAAAATAAAAGTAAATACACAATTAAATGATTCCCATGATCTAAGAAAATAAAGAAATTCCTAAAGGTAAAGCAAAGGTTTTTCTGGCGCCTTAAAAGGATTTTTTTACATGATTTCTTCTCTAGGTCATATTGAAAGATGATTAGGCAATGTCCTCAAAAATATCCTTAGAGCAAAAGCATATCAGGTTTTCTATCATTGTGTTTTATGGTATTCTTTTATAAAACCTGAGGGAATATTAGAGTATAAATTAGAGAAAGCAACATTCCTAGGATGGCCAAAAATATGGTCTTCTTTCCTTATAAAAAGTAACTTAAAGTTATGTAAGTAATATATTTCATTATAGCAAATCAGAACATACAAATAAAATTATAAGCTCAAAACACTCCATAGTCTCTTTAAAGATCACTTTTAGTGTCCTTCAGAATATTTTATGTACATACACTTATTTGTCTTACAAAAAATAGATCATATTGTTTATAAAGCTTTTAACCTTTGTTTTTCTTAAAATTCTTGTGATTATTATCATGATCTACCTAAGCTGTCTACTGTTATGGGATATTAAGGTAAGTTATTTATCATTCATTTATTTGCTGATATATGTGAATAAAATATTTGCACAAATCTGAATATTTACTTGAGATGTATTTCCAGAAGTAGAATTGATAGATAAAGCTTATATATGTAGCAAATTATGCTCCAAAATTATTGCAAGTAGCAGTATACAAGGCCTTATTTTTTCTGCACTATGGGCTAACCTTTTTTCCATTTTAAATCTCTTACCATGCCTATTACTGACTTTTCTTTTGGTCTGTTTATCTTGTTTATTAGCAAGAGAATTTTTTTAAATTAGTGTCAGCTTTTGTCCTGTCTGCAAATCATTTTCCCATTTTATTTGTACTTTAATTATGTTTATTGTATTTTATGAATGTGCAGAACTATATGTTTATGTAGTCTTATGTAGCAATCTTTTCCTTTATTAGTTCTAATTTCAAAGTTAGGTATTAAAAGGTCTTTTTTACCACAGAATTATATAAACATTCTCTTTCATGTATTTATTTTACATTTTTATTTTGTCCTCATTTCTCTACATTTAAATCTAGTCCATTTATTATGGTACATGGTTTGGTTAGAAATAGAGTATCTTTCTAACATTTCTTTAGGCATTTTTCTCAATAACATTTGCTGAACAATCCATTTTTTCTATGCTGATTGAATTGCCTTTTTAAAAATAATTACTGAGAGTAATTATTACTAAAATGTAGGTCTTTCTTGGCAGCTGTTCTGTTTCATTCATATTTCACTCTTACAATTCTGGCTTGTATGTTTTAATAACTCACAAGTGAATTAAACTTAAATAAATTATCTGGGGAGAATTTGCATTTTTAATTAAAGTTATAATATTGAGTGATTGATATTATGATATATCTATAATTTCTCTCCTAAAGTCTCTGCACAGTTTTTATTAGCTTTATGCATATATATGTAGTTGTTGTTGCTGAGATTTTTCCAAATTCTTTTGGTTTCATATGCTTTGGTTGATATTTTGAGAAAGTTGTTCATTTCTATCTGTGACTGTTCTTTTAACCTTACGGAACCCTGAGAGTTATTTATTAAGTGAATGAGTTAATTATTTCAAGTACGTAATGTCATCACTCTATTTGTGTACAAACCAGGGAGCAGTTACTGTTAAAGGAAAGCTGTCATTTTTCTGAAGGATCTGAAATGGGATTAGTTGTAACATAATTCTGTTATAGTAGCACATGGATAGAGAGAGAATGAAATTCCTCCCAGATTTTTCCATAGGGTGCACATTAGTAAAATAGTGATTTTAAACCCTTACTATGACATTCACTAGTTATGTGATCTTGATTTAATTACTTAACACTGTTAGATGTGATCTTGATAAACTACTTAACATTGTTAAGAGCTGAGAAGTTAAATTGGGACAAGATATGTAGAAGAAAGGGTAGAGTCATTAATATCCATTTTTTAATAGAGGTCAAGATATACTGTCAAAACTTGATAGAAAAACAAAACATTTGTAGTAGATACTGTCGATTGCTAATTAGTATCCATTACATCCTACTTCCTTCCTAACATAAACCTGTGTTTTACTCAGCTAATCAACTCTCCCAACATAGATCAGGTGGCTTCTTGGTAGATTACTAAATACCGAATAATAAGTGGCATTATTATATTAAAGATTACATATTAAAATGGTAACATAACTTTAACTACAACTTATTTAGCTAATAAAGTAGGAACTCTAAATAATAACATCATTGAAGCATAAATTACATTTTATAATAACTCAGATATTGTAAAATTCCTACCTTCATTTTTACAAAGTGTCAAATAGAGAGCTTTTGTTTTCAGTTTGGTTTTATCCCTATCGTGTATGCCTTTGTTATCAGGCTACATATATAGCTGGAGAATAGGACTTACTAAACTAGATTTTAACTTTGAACAGTTCACTTACTTAAAATAAATAGTAAAATCAACATATTAAAGGATGAAAGTAAGAAGAAACTAATCTAAAAGTTCTGAAGATCACCTCACAAGAGATTACAAAACAAAAAGCTGTGTTAAGAAATGAGGGTTTAGCATCAGCTGGTAAAGATTATTTTGTTAGAAGTCTCCCTTTTTACACAAGTGCCCACTAACTGGGACTCTGATTCCCAATCGTATCTATTCCTTGCAAATGTCTTTTATTGTACATTAATGTCCTAAAACCAAATAATACCTGTGAACAAGCATTCATAGCACCCATTGAATGAGGGAGAGTTGGATCTCCACTCAAAATCAGAACCCATGTATAAACAGTTTACCCTTAAAACAGGTTTGAACCAAGTGGGCCCACTTATACCTGAATTTTTTTTTTCAATAAATATACAGTGAGCCCTCCTTATTCACAGGTTTTGCATTTGCAGACTTGACCAACCATGGATAAAAAACAGTATTCTGAATCTTTGGTTGGGAATCTTTGAATGTGGAAGGCCAATAGTATGCATTGCTCTACACCATTTTATACAAGGGATTTGAGGTCTCCTCAGATTTTGGTATCTGCAGAGGGTCCTGGAACCAATCCCCTATGGATACCTAGGGATGACTGTGGTTATATTTTGGGAGAATCAAGTTATATGCAGATTTTCGACTGCATAAGGGTTAGCACCCTTAACCTCTACGTTCTTCAGAGGCCAACTATAATTCAAAACTCTTGGAGAAATGGTCTTTTAAAATTTTTATTATAACATACTACAGTTTTGTCAGATCATTTTTGCAAATTACATTTTTTAAAAGATGAAATATGTATTAAACAAAATAGAATTCAGAAGGGAATTATGGGGGAGAAAAGCTTTCATAGGAATGAGGGATAATTCGAAATGGGTAAATAAGGCCTTTAATAATTTGAATGAGATGGCTGGACACATATCCTAGCCTTTTAAAGTAGAACATAATACCAGTGGATCCACCTAAATTTATAATAATAGTCTCATCATATTCTCTTTCTTACTAAGACTCTAAGGCCTGAATTAACCCCTATTTCACAGTTTTAACTCTTGAACTTAGCACAATGCTTTAAACAATTATTATTATTTGCTTGATTGTAATTGTTTAAAATTATTAACATTTAAGAATAAAGCTGAAATCAAAGTTGCACCACCGTATTGGCACTGCCTGTAGTTCTAAAATTTTTCTGTATAAGTGGCTATCTAATTTTAGTGTTGATATAATACAGTGAAACTCATGTTAATACATCCTATAATAATGTGCATTATGTTTTTATGTAGTTGGTAATTGACTCCTGCACTCAGCCAAATCAAAAAACACTACAATTCTTTTATCCTAACAATCATATACTATTTTTATGATAGTGTCACACAAAGATGCTGCTGTTTCCAGGAGTACTGTCACCACATTTAGCTAAATGTATCATTTGAGTAGACTTTAGAATCTTGTCAGAATATTCAGTTTGTCTTTTTCTAACAAAATGAAATGCAGAATACATCCAATACATTAGAATATTTATTGTAATAAAAAGTATCTACTCCCTAATAGGTAGGGTTGGAGGAGAGAAGATAAGTTAAAGGTGATTTTCATCACCTTTTACTCTAAGCCCTTCACCTTGCTATTAGATTTTTCTTAGTGCTTCTTACAGATTTTTTTTTTTAGGTGTGGCAACCCTTGGTTGACCTCACAGATTGCAAGGACTTTGTCAGCTTACAACCCCTTATTATTTCTATTTTTATTTTTTACGCCTATGGCACCTGGTCTTTCTAGGTGGTCTCCCATCCAAGTACTAACCAGGCCTGACCTTGCTTAGCTTCCAAGATCAGACAAGGTCAGGCTTGTTCAGGGTGGCATGGCCATAGACTTCATTTTGTATATTTTAATAATGTCTCTTATCATAATTTTCTTAGGTATTATAAATGTATTTACAAATCTTTTCCTGCTTTGATACATTAATCACATGGTTTGTTGGTTAAATATAGGTTAAAAGTACATAGGGAATAAGTTCCTTGAAGCTCGGAAATATCACAGGCATCATTATTACTTTAATTCTCTCATCTACCCTCTAAAAGAAATTTGGTTCACGGCCAGTTATCAAAACTGCAGTTATTGGATGACTCTTTCAAAAATGTCCTTTTGATCTAGTGTACTCGAATTCAGTTACACTTCCAGATCAGTTCTCAGTATAAGAGAGGGAGTGTGCAAGGGTATCCTTTGGTTGTTGCATCAACATTTTAGACCCGGCTAGAAGCTCTAAAGAAGCAGCCATGGAAAGAAGAAAGAGAAAGGGGGGAAATAAGATTTCTTGAGTTGTCAGCTTCTCTTGGTTTATATTATCTCCCACATGAAATCTTCATTTACCCATCACAATGGTCTCATTCGTTTTTAAGGGCATTTAGAAAGTTGCAAGTCAATTTGCCCAATACAACTTATGGAATTTTTAATTTCTCAGAAAATGCCATGTATCCTAGTTATCATTGTTTAAGGATAAGTCCTGTAAGAAGAAGTTGTTAACTGTGTGTTATGAGTCATTTGAAAACTTCTTCCTTTCTCTTCATCAGTATGAATGACACTGACACGTCCTTTGAAGCAGGTATTGGTTCTATGACCATCTTGTACTAAGGGGCTGTTCACAGGCTCTACGCAGAGTGACCCTTAATAAAGTAGCAGTGCATTGCTGCAATGCTGTGAGCATATCCAACCTGAAATGATTTAACAGTTAAATACATAAAAGATAAAAGACTCACTAGCCATAACAACCCCCAGCATACAAACTATGAAAACATTTTTTCTCTAACTTGTATACCTGAATTACTGGTTCTCAAGTATGGAATGGGGAAGGGAAATTAAGAGTTTTATATTTAATTAATAACCTCACTTGCCTAGAGTAGTCAATTTTTTTTTACATTCTTTTGTTAAATATAAACTTTATGAATCTTTTTTTTCCTGTGAATTAGGTAAGAATCAAAACAAGGGAATAATTAGGAAAAATAGAGAAAATTTAATGTAACTGGTTTGAGCAGAAGCTCAAAGCCTGAAGTAGGATGGAAACTGAGGAAATGCTATAGGTAATATAATTATGGGATGAAAGTAAAGGGGGCCATTGATAGAAAGACTATAGTTTACTTCTCAAGTTAGTAACCAACTCTGCACTGGCCTCTCTGAGAACTTCACCATTAAACTATCTGACTCAGATCATACCTTGCTTTCTGTGGCTCATATATAGAAACATCCTGTTATTTAAAGTGAATATCATTTGTGTTCCCTTGTCTGTGTTTATTCAGTATTTAACTCATTAGCAAGCTTCTGAAAGGTTGAGAATTTAATTCTACATTTTTTAAACATCCTCAAATCAGCAGCATTAGACACAGTCAGTGCTCAGCCCACCACATATAGAATGAAATCGATAATGAAGTAAAAAGTTCTAGAAGGGTTTTTCCTTTCCTGTATCACTCTTAAGCCTCATGTGATTGTGTTCTTGCTATGCTATTGCTACACACCTAACACATTTTCTCACCTCCTTTTTTTTGTCTGCCTGTTTATTTCCATCTTTTAGTCTGCAGTCTTCTCGTGGGCAGGAACTATGACTTATTCATCACTGTGTCTTCCACATCTGGCATAGCCTCTGACAGAGGAGCTACTAAGTAGATGTATGTTCTATGTGTAGGCATATCCAAGTTGCCTCAAATGTGAATTTGGGAGAATTATGTTTGCTTGAGTTAAAAGGAAAATTGATTTTGCTTTTGTTTTTGCTGTCCCAAAGATTTTGAATTTATTATCAAAATACTGCAATTATTTTTCATGTTCTTGCCATTTTACTGATTGTTTTAAAATACTATTTTCTTTTGCTTTATTTTAGAACTGAATAATGCCACAAAAACATTCTTCACTAAAGAATATTTGAAAATAAAACACAGCTTTCAGAAATCCAGCTCTGCAAAATGGCCCTTACCAAGCTGCAGAAAAGCATTCCATCTTTTTGGAGGTAAGGAAACTAATCCCTGCCCCTCTCCCCCATTCAACAGTAAGTTTCATATACTGCTTCGTGTGCTCACCACCCATAGTTAAAATTTTCTTCTTTAACCAAATATTTAGCCCTCTTTACCCATCTACTTCTCTCCTCCTGCTTCCCTCTGGTAACCAGTAATCCACTGTCCATGTTCATGAGTTTCTGTCATGTTTGTTTGTCACTTCTAAATTTAGATCTCACATGAGTGATATCATACGGTTTTCAACTTTTTCTTATTTTGCTTAGCATGATCTCAAGATCCATCGTGTTGTCACAAATGTCATCTTTTATTATAGCTGAATAATATTCCTTTGTGTATATGTATCACATTTTCTTTATTCAGTCATCTGTTGTAGAACACTTTAGTTGCTTCCATGCCCTGGACACCATGAATAATGCTGTGATGAACATCAGGGTACATATATTTTTGCTGATAAATGTTTCAGGGTTTTTTTTTTGAGTAAATACCCAGTAGAGGGATTTCTGGATCATATGGTAGATCGATTCTTAGTTTTTCAAGGAACCTCCATACTGTTTTTCATACTGATTGTACCAATTTGCGGTCCCACTAGCAGTATATGAGGGTTCCTCTTTCCCCACAACCTCTCCAGCACTTGTGATTGCTTGTCCTGTTGATGATAGCCATTCTAACAGATGTTAGAATGGGATGTATCTCATTGTGGTTTTGATTTGCATTTCCCTAGTAGCTAGTGAAGCTGAACATTTTTTCATGTTAGCCATTTGTACATTTTTTTGGAAGACGTGTCTGGTATATGTCCTCTGCCCATTTTTTAAATTTGATTGTTTGTTTTTTTATTACTCAATTGTATGTGTTCTTCATATGCTTTAGATATTAGGCCCTTATAAGAGACATTGTTTGCAAACACATTCTCATTTGGATGGTTGCCTCTTTGCCTTGTTGATGGTTTCTTTTGCTATGCAGAAGCTTTTTAGTTTGATATAGGATTTTATGACTCTCCTCAAAGGCAAGGGAAGTAAAAGCAATAAATGAATAAAGCATATTCCTTTATTGATCAATTTTAAGGATTTTGCTGAAAGCTACAAGTATACATATGAAGAAAATGGAGGTTTCAATAAGAGCAAAATTGAAGAGAAATTCGTGATTATATTTACTTTGCCTTGCTGTCAGAAATGTTTAATGTATAGATAATGTAATTTATCTCAAAAGTAACTGATTTGCCAAAATCTATATTTGACAAAGCACTGGTATTCTTATAAGATTCTGAATAATTAATTATCATAAGCTAAGTTCATTTAGTTTTAATATTTTACAGTTGTCCCGCTAGATTAGGATAATTAGAAAGTGGCAGAGTTTTGGCGTAGAGAGTGTCTCGGAGGCACATGGTGGACCTGGAATACCAGTTTCTGTGTTTAAGTCTAACTAGCTGTTTGACCTCAGGATGTAATAGAAACCTCTTCTTTAGTTTCTGTCTTCTGATCTGTAAAATGGGAATCATTATATCTGCTTTGCTTGACAGAGTTGTTCTAAGGATCAAATGAGTAATGAGCTAATGTGAAAGCACATTCTAAATTATAACTAATTGTACTGTGTAGATACAAGGAATTATCAAAATAAGGGCACGGTAGTCTCTAATACTTTTTTCACCTTTGAGAATTTGTTACTGTATGATGATGATGGTACAATATGGACAAAGTATAATCTTTTTAAAACCATGGTGTGTTAGAGCATGAACTACTGTGCAATTTTAGTATTTGCCCTTTATGGAGTCTGATTGGAAAGGTTCAGATATGGGGAATGATGGTCTTCAGGGAACAGGAAGGACTTCTATATAAGAAAAACCGATAAGATCAGTACAGGAGTGTTATAGACCAGAGGAGAAAACCAGAGCCCACATAGTTGAGAAAAAAAAAATTGATTTACAAACTCCCTGAGGTTAAAAGAAAGTCGTTTTTGAGGACAAATATAACTTTATATAGTGGTTTGAATGAAGAAAAGAGTTTAAGAACATTATATAGGCACATACTGTTTTATAAAGTGGTTAGTAACTGTAGAAACTCATCTATAGGTTTGGTATAGAGACATTTAAAATGTATCACATTTAGCCCAAAATATAATACGAAATCAAATATAAGAAAATCAGTCTTACTTAAAGGATTTCATACCCAGGAAGAAAAATTCTATAATATAAATTATGTGCTTTAAAAGATTCTTTTATATTCTATTTTCGACCATATATTCATATTTTAAAAAGAATGAAGCACCTTTATGATAACTCCATAATTTCCTTCATTTTTTTTGTATTCTGAGGTACTGAAGCTTTAAACAGTATCTCCTTTGTGATTTCATTTTATTTGTCCTCCATATAGGGGTTTCACAGAACTTTTTATGTTTTTATGGAGGAGGTCAAAATAGCTTTATTACACAACCTAAATTGAGAAACATATCACTGTCAGGAGCTGAGCTGAGCGGAACAAGAGCTAAGCTATTAGTTTCAGCCAAAACTGAAAGAGTTAAGCCTTTAATCGCTTGGTGCAGTGGGATAAGCATGAGCCTACAACCCAAGGACATGCCAACCCCCCACCCCACCCTCACCCCTGTTCTATTTTTCCCCATGGAACCTCACACTCACTAGTCCAGGGTCAGGTGGATCTGGACAGAGCTGGGGATCATCTCACTGCTGCAGGTCTCCTGAACAAAAGGCATCAGCAGTTTTATGGGCCCTGAAGTTTATGTAGAGATTTGCGGGGGAGGTGGGGGGCAAATGAGAAGGGCTGGGTATGGAAAAGTCCCAGGTATTAATTCAGAGTAGGGGAAAATGTGAAGGTTTCCCCCTTCTCCTCCTCCAGAGAGGTCTCAGCAGAGATGCCTAAAGAAGCGCTGTGCCGAAGGCCTCAAATAAAAGACCTGGGAATGCAGGACTAGGGATTGTAAATATGTGCAAGAGCCTAACTGGCCAGGGAACCTGAGACCTCACTGCAACTCCTTCAGAGAGAAATGCACTGCTGTACACCAAGCTTGGTGTGAGGAGGGGTACCTTTCTCCTGTGAGGCTTGCCAGGTAAAGCCTTTGTAATTGCCTATAATCAGGCCTGAAAAGCTACACATAGGATTTTAATTACAAACTGAACTCCTCGATGCCCAGTATTACTGAAGCACCTTCTGTAATTCTTTTTTGCTTTCTGCTTCCCTGAATTTTGTACTAATCATTTCTTTATAAAGTGTACACACAAACACACACACACACTAAATCAATGTTATTTAATTTTGGTTGTTTATGAACATTTACAATAGTAACCATGTATATTCTATATTTGCCTGTCACTCAACATTGTTTCTTGGATTCATCTATTTCAGTAAGTGTAGCCACATTCATTTATTATTATTGCTATGCTGTAGTCTGTTATGTGAATATAGAATAATTTATTCATTCTCCTATTGATGAATGAATGAATAGGTTTTTGCTATTATAAACAATGCTGCTGCAAACATTCCTTAATATCTCCTGGTGCGTAAAAGTTCCTCTAGAGTAAATTCTAGTAGAAAACTGCTGGGTCATAAGAAAAGTACATCTTTAACTTGATTACCAAAACCAAACTGTTTTCTTAAATGACTGTTCTGATTTAGCACCAGCTACCACATTTGGTATTTTCAGTCCTTTAGATTTTAGCCAGTCTGATAAGTATAAAATGTTATCTCATTGGGGTTTTAATTCAATTTTTCTAATTCCTAATGGGGAATTAATGTGTATTGGCCATTGAGTTTCTTCAAATATGATATTCCTGTATGGATTTTGTCCATTTTTCTATTGATTATATTTTTGATTTTTAAAATATTTTTGGCAACTCCTTTAAATGTTATTTATATGAATAACAGCTATCTTCTCCTGGTTGTGGTCTTTTCACTTCATAATATCTTAATGAATTATAGTTCTTTTTCTTCATCTTTCTGTTGTATATTATCTGCCTTAATAAATTTTTCTCTATTCCCCCAGCGTCACAGAAATATTTTCCTATGCATTTTTCAAATAGATTTTAAAATCTTTGGTATCAATTTGTGATGGTGACATTTTCTAGATTTATAGGTGTGGGGTGCTGTGTTGTAAGAGGGAGCCAAATGCTTTTCTTTTTTTTCTTATTTAAGTTTTTCCAACCACTGTTTATTGAAAATAGTTCATTTCCCCTCTGATCCAGTACTAATGTCATATTTTAAATAGTGTGCAGTTCTATTTTTAAGGTCTTTGTACTATTTTGTCATAATTACTAAAGCTTTATAATAAGTCTTGACATCACACTTAAAACATGTTTTGCTGTAAGAGTGCCTTGGTTTTTTGTTTTGTTTGTTTGTTTGTTTCTTTTCTCTCTTTCTGCAGATTTTAGAATCATCTTGTCAGGTTCTATTAAAAAACTACATTGTATTGGGGAAGGGAGGTCCTATTTAATGTATGAGTGAGTCAATTTTGGGAAAATTGATGCCTTATAGTAATAGCTTTCCCTGTCCACTAATTTTCCCTGTCCACTTTTATTTAGATCTTCTAAATCTTTGTTTTATAATAAAATTTTATAATTTTCTTTACAAATGTCTTATACTTGTTTTGGTTAGATTTATGCCCATGTACCTCCTGTGTTGTTGTCCTCTTTTCTCCTTTTCTGGACCTTGAGTGCAAAGAGTTGTGCCAGTCATACTTTTTAATTTATGGCATACCATCATCACTGGTCTATACACTTGTTTCTTTTTGTCCCATATCCTACTTTCCATTAGGTTGGGTTCAATATTTCTCTCTTTGTTTGTATTTGTATGTAATATGTATTACCGTTTTCTGTGTATATATTTCTAATTTATGGAAAAGGGACTGTTATATATTGTACTTTTTCTTATCTTTTTTCACCTAGAACTAGGCTTTCAGATCCAGGTGGCTATCTGTACCTCTAACCTGTGGGTGCCTCTAATTAATATTCTACTAAGGTGTGAACCTACCATATTTTTTTCTACCTATTCACTGACAAGACTACAGAACACCTCCAACTCCCTGCCACTACAAATAACACTAATGGATATCCTAGTGTGGACCATGTGAATATTTGGTGTAGAGACTAAGGAGCAGAATGTCTGGGTCATAAAATATGAATATACTTAACGAAACAGTACCAGCAATTCTCCCAAATGACCAGTATTGATACCTATTGACAGGGCATGAGGGTTGGGACAAATTATAACTATGGTAAATGACAAATGTTGGCAAAGAATGGGAATTAGGAACCTTCATTATTGTTTTAATTTGCATTTATCTGTTCTCTATTAGTTTGTGATCCCTTCAAATACATTTTAGCCATCTGGATTTGTAATTGCTTGTCTCATTTTTCTAAGAGTGTTTTTGCCCTTATAATTTTCCAGAATTTTTTGTATATTCTATATATTATACCCTCATTAGCTTTGGACATTACAAATTATTGTTGCATTTTGTCATCTGTATATTGTTTGCCCATGGTGTCCTTCACTTAAAGAATTCTTAACTTTGATATTATTGTTTTAAATGCCAGTTTATTATTTTTTTATACTATATATACATAATTTGTTTTAACATTTTATTATTTTATTTTCTCCCTCCCCCCTCCCCCTTACGTTCTGGTAACCACTAATCCATTGTTCATGTCCATGAGTCTGTTTGTCCTGTTCATTTGTTGCTTTTAGGTTTATAGCCCACATATGTGTTATCATGTGATTTCAACCTTTTCTGTTTGGCTTATTTCGCTTAATATGATTATTTCAAGGTTGATCCATGTTGTTGCAAATGGCAGTATTTCATCTCTTCTTATGGCTGAGTAATATTCCATTGTATATATATGTACCACAGCTTCTTTAGCCAATCATCTATCGTAGGGCACTTCGGTTGCTTCCATGTACTGGCCACTGTGAATAATGCTGCATGAACATTGGTATGCAGTTTTGAGTTTTCAAGTCTTCGGGGTAAATACCCAGTAGAGGAATTGCTGGTTCATGTGGTAGATCAATTCTTAGTTTTTGAGGAACCTCCATACTTCTTTTCATAGTGGCCATACCAATTTTCAGTCCCACCAGCAGTTTATGAGGGTTCCTATTTCTCCACATCCTCTCCAGCATTTGTCATTGCTTGTCTTGTTAATTATAGCTATACAGGTGTGAGATGGTATCTCATTGTGGTTTTGCTTTGCATTTCCCTAATAGCTAGCGATGTCAAGCATCTTTCATATATTTGTTGGCCATTTGTATGTCCTCTAGGGGTAAGTGTCTGTTTAGGTCCTCTGCCCATTTTTTGATTGGATCGTTTGTTTTTTTTTGTTGTTATTAAGTTGTATGACTTCTTTGTATATTTTGGATATTAGGCCCTTATCAGAGCTGTTGCTTGCAAATATATTTTCCCATTCAGATGGTTATCTGTTTACCTTGTTGACGGTTTCTTTTGCTGAGCAGAAGCTTTTTAGTTTGATGTAGTCCCATTCATTTCTTTTTGCTCTTTCTTCCCTGGTTTTTGAGGTCAAATTCATAAAATCCTCTTTAAGTCTAAGGTCTTTCAGTTTAGTTCCTATGTTTTCTTCTATGTATTTTATTGTTTCAGGTCTTATATTCAGGTCCTTAATCCATTTTGAGTTAATTTTGGTGTGTGGTGATAGACAACAGTCTAGTTTCATTCTTTTGCAGGTGGCTTTCCAATTTTCTCAGCACCATTTATTGACAAGGCTTTTCCTTTCTCGAAAATGATTGCCCATATAAATATGGGTTTACTTCTGGACTCTCAATTCTGTTCCACTGGTCCGTGTGTATGTTTTGCTGCCAATACCATGCTATTTTGATTACTATTGCTTTGTAGTATAATTTGAAGTCAGGCAGAGTGATGTCTCCAGCCTCATTTTTTTTTTCTCAAGATGGTTTTGGCAATTCAGGATCTTTTGTGCTTCCATACAAATATGATTTTTTGTTCTATTTCTTTAAAAAGTGTCAATGAAATTTTGATGGGGATTGCATTAAATCTGTATAATGCTTTAGCTAATAAGGTCATTTTAACTATGTTAATTCTTCCAATCCAAGAACATGGAATATCTTTTCATTTCTTTGTCTCTTCTTCAGTTTCTTTTAATGGGGTCTTATAGTTTTCATTATACAGGTCCTTCACATGTTTTGTTAGATTTATTCCTAGGTATGTTTTTGTTGTTGTTGCAATTGCAACAGGAATTTTTCCGCTTCTTTTTCTGATACTTTGTTATTAGAATATAGAAACGCTATGGATTTTTGAACATTGATTTTGTATCCAGACTCTACTGTATTTGCTTATTGTTTCTAGTAGTGTTCTTGTAGAGTCTGTAGGATTTTCTATATAGCGAATCATGTCATCTGCAAATAGTGAGTTTAACTTCTTCGTTTCCAATTTGGATGCCTATTATTTCATTCTCTTGTCTGACTGATTGCACTCGCTAGGACCTCCAATGTTATACTGAATAACAGTGGCAATAGTGGACAGCCTTGCCTTGTTCCTGATCTTAGAGGGAAGGTTTTAGTTTTTATACCATTAAGTATAATGTTGGCTGAGGGCTTGTCATATATGGCCTTTAGTAAGTACTTTCCTTCTATACTGATTTTGTTAAGTGTTTTGATCATAAATGGGTGCTGTATCTTGTCGAAGGCTTTTTCTGCATATATTGATATATGGTTTTATTTTTTAATTTGTTTATGTAGTATATCACATTAATTGATTTGACTTTGATATAATTAAATCCACCTTATTTTCGTCTAATCTTTGTATTTTTAAGTTTTATTTAAGTTCTTCCCCATTCCCAGGTCAAAAAGTTTTTCTCTTAGACCTTTTTTATAGTAACTTTATAAGTTTTACCTTTCTCATTTAGGTCTTTATCTAGAATTCACCTTTTATGTTGTCTTAGAGGATTCATGTCTGTATTTTTTCAAATAGACTACTTTTCTGAATAGTTATTGTACAATTATGCTGGGTTTTTAAATTGTTATATAGAATTGTAATTGTGGGATATTAAGCTCATATTTAGCAACTTTACAAATGAACTTAAAGTCTAATTTTAAGATTTGAAGGAGCTTTCAACAAAGACAATCATCTCTCTCTTATCTGTAAATACAGTTTTATATTTTTTCATACATATGCTTTTACTATTTTATTTTTTTGCTATACTTTCTGAGCTTGGACTTTTCTGTTTGATTTTCAATAGAAAAAGTGATGGCAGCATCTCTGATATTTAAAGGAAAGCTTTTAATATTTACCATTGAGTGGAATTGTTGCTCTGTGTTTTGGAAAATACTCTTTATCAGATTTTAAGAAAGTTCCTCTTTTTCCTAGTTTGCTAATAGTGTGTTCTCAAGATTGCTGTGGCTATTCAGGGTCTTTGTGGTTCTATATAAATTTTAGGATTATCTGTTCTAGCTCTCTGAAAAATTCCATTGGTAATTTGGTAGAGATTGTATTGAATATATAGATTGCTTTGGGTAGTGTGGCCATTTTAATGATGTTAATTCTTTCTACCCATGAGCACTGTATATGCTTCTATTTATTTGTATCTTCAATTTCTCTTTTCAGTGTCTTATAATTTTCTGAGAACAGGTCTTTTACCTCCTTGGTTAATTTGATTCCCAAGTATTTTATTGTTTTTTATGCAATTATAATTGAGATTGTTAATTTCTCAAAGTTTATTGCTCTGTTCATATAAATTCTTCTCAAATTCAGTAAGCTGACTTACACTTAAATAGAATAGACCCATTCCTTTTCACCCTGCCACAGTGCCTTGTAAATATTGATGAAAAAGCAGATGTTTTTAATTCTTTCTTCTTAAAAATACATACGTTATATATTTATATATGAAATGGGTAATGTGAAAAAGAATGGAAATATTCTAGATAAATATGAGCTACCATTTTACATCTTTTATCAGGTACTGGTTGCACTGATGATTCTGTCAGTCTTAGTTCTTTCCCCGAAAGTATCTGTCATTTCCATGTACTGCATCTTCAGGTATCAGTATCGAATTGATGTGATCTCCAGCCATGTCATGTTCGTTGGCCTAAAGACTATTACACAAATATAAACATAAATATATCTGTAATATAAGAATATTAAATATAAAGAGAGCAAACTGGCTAACAGGTTTTACTAAGATCTTTTTCAAAAAAAAGTTTCACTTTTTCTTCCTAAATATACTCAAGTTGAATAAGTTTTTAAAAGGTCATGATTCAAAATTCCACATGATTTTTCTGGCTGTAACAACACATGCAGCTGAAATGTAGGTGTCTGACATATATTTATGACAGAACCATCTATTTCTTGTAAAAGCCTGGGAATTGTTTAATTTGAACATTAGTTTGTCTGAAGGTGTTAAATTGATTCTGCAAGTTTAAACATGTTCAGTATAAATGAAGGAATATAACATGGAAAAGATTACAAATGAAAATAGTACATGCTCAAACAGCAGGAGTTTGAATTTAACTCAGAAATATGCCTTCCCTGAAAGTTAGAGGTAAGTCAGAGATTTTAAAATGCTGTAGACACCATGGTGTTGTGCATTTTAGCAGAAAGTGCATTAGTCTTTACATTTCCTTTGAAACTGAAACAATTTTGTTCACAAGATAACTTTTTGAAAGAACCTATGAATTACAGTATCTGTTCCTTTCTATTTTCCAGTGGCACACTCAGGCCCTGTTTTTGCTATAGGGTTTACTTATGAGCTTAAAATTTACTTCAGAAGCTGACCCAGTAACAAGTCCTACATTATCATAAACTGCTTTAAAAACAAGAGTTACCTGCAGTTCCACTAGAATGTGAAATCATAGATGCTAAAGAGTTAGAAAGAGCCAGTTGGGTCCTAGACTTATTAGAGGGATCACTGTGTAAGTTATAAATTCTAACCACTATGCTGTATACCTGAAACTAAAATATTGTCACTGTAATTAAAAAATAAATAATTTTCAAAAGTTAGAAGGAATATATAATGGACCTTTTACAGCCAATCAATACAAGAACAGCCTCAACAATCACATTCAGAGATAGACTTCCGGACTCTGCTTACCACATGCAGATGACAGGGAGCTCACCACCTGAAAAAGTGAGCTTGTCCATTTTAACAAATCTATCAGTCATATTTTTATGTTGAATGAAATCTATCCTCTTAGTTTTTTTTTTATTGGTTCAGTCTGTTTTAATCTTCCTCCATGATTTGATGTTCTCTGTGAGTTTTTATTCCACATATAAAATAGCCACATTCCTTCAACTCTTCCTTAAAGAACCTGGTTTCTACCTAGGTCCTGGTTGCCCATTTCAGAGATACTATGGGGCTGGAAACCATGTCAGTTAGATTACTGATAAAATAAACTGAGGATGCAATGCCAAAGATGTAAAATGCTAACTGACATATATCTAGAATATGTTCACTTTTTTCACATGACCCAGTGTTATTCTGGCTCACTGAATCCATGGTCTCTGAGAATAGTTCAGTTGGGCAGTGGACTCAAAACACTTTTTCCTTCTATATTAAGTTCATGATCCAAATGAATTAAAATACAACTGTACATCTTGTTCAAATATCATATTTCATAACTTTTTTAAATTACCAGTTTTATTTTCTTCCCCTTGCTCCCCTCTCTCTCTCTCACACACACTCAAATTCCATCCCTTTTGCTTTTTAATTCCATATGAGATTGCATGTTGGTAGAAATGCCATCTTCATTTTATTTTATTTTAGTTTCAAGTGTGCAGCATAGTGACACTATATACTTTACAATGGGATCACGATTAGTCACTGCACACTTATCTTATTTACTAAAATCCATGTGCTGTACATTACATCTCTGTGATTTCATTTTATAACTGGAAGTTTGTACATCTTTTTCACCCATCATTTCATCTCCTCCCCTCTGGCAATTATCAGTTTGTTTTGTTATCTGTGAATGTTTTGTTTTGTTCACTTTTGTTTTCTTAGATTCTACTTGTAAGTGAGATCATATGGTATTTATCTTTCTCTATGACTTATTTCACTTAGTATATCATGCTCTAGGTCCACCCATGTTATTGCAAATGACAAATTTTCATTCTTTTTTAATGCTGAATAATATTCCATTGTATATTTATACTACATCTTCATTATCCATCTATTGATAGACATTCTAGGTTGTTTCCATATCTTGGCTACTGTAAATAATGTTGCAGTGAACATAGGGGGTATATATCTTTTCCAATTAGTGTTTTCATTTTCTTTAGATAAATGCCCAGAAATAAAATTGCTGGGTTCTAAGGTAATTATATTTTTAATTTTTTGAGAAACTTCTATACTGTTTTCCATAGTGGCTTAACAGTTTACATTTCCCCCCAAAAAAGTGTACACAGGTTTTCTTCACATCCTTGCCAACATTTATCTCTTGTATTTGCAATAATACCTATGCTGATAGGTGTGAGGTGATAGATCATTGTGGTTTTGATTTGCATATTCCTGGTGCTCAGCAACTTCTCATGTACCTGTGGATCATCTATATATCCTCTTTGGAAAATTTTTTCTTTGGGTCCTCTGCCCATTTTTTAGTTGGGTTATTTGTGTTTCTGCTGTTGAGTTGTATGAGTTCCTTGTATGTTTTGAGTACTAACCCCTTATCAGGTATGTGGTTTGCAAATATTTTCTTCCAATTCATAGACTGATGAACAGCAGCTTTTTAGTATGATCTAGTCACACTTATTTCTTTTTGCTATTGTTGCCTTTGCTTTCCATCTCAAATCCAAAATATCATTGCCAAGATCAGTTTGAGGCAGCCTACCCCCTCATTTCCTCCTAGTATTTTATGAGTTCAAGTCTTACCTTCAAATATTAATCCATTTTGAGTTGATTTTTGTGTATGATGTAAGATGGCTATTCAGTTTCAAGCTTTTCATGTGGCAATCCAGTTTTTGCAGCACCATTTATTGAATACACTATGTTTTCCTCACTGTATCTTTTTGGCTTCTTTGCTGAAAATTTACCATATATACATGAATTTATTACTAGGTTATCAATACTGTTCCACTGATATATGTGTGTTTTTATGCCAGTACCATACTGTTTTGGTTACTATCGTTTTGTAATAATTTCAAAATCAGGGAGTATGGTGCCTCCAGCTGTGCTCTTCTTAGTTTTGGCTATTTGGGGGTCTTTTGTGGTTCTGTACAAATTTTAGGATTCCCTGTTCCATTTTTGTGAAAAATGCCATTGGAATTTTGGTAAGGATTGCATTTAATCAGGAAATCACTTTGGATAGGACATTTTAACAATATTAATATTTCTTAACCCTGCATATGAACTGTGTTTCTGTTTGTTTTTTTCCATCAATTTTATATAATTTTTGGTATACAGATCTTTCATCTCTTTGGTGAATTTAACCCAAAGTATTCTTTTTGATACTGTTGTAAATGGGATTGTATTAATTCTTTCACATAGTTTGTTGCTGGTGTATAGAAATGCAACTGAATTTTGTATATTGATTTTGTGTCCTGCAGTTTACCAATTTTGTTTAGCTTTTTGGTATGGCTTTAGGATTCTCTCTCTATATATATAATATGTCATCTGCAAACGGGCACAATTTTATTTCTTTCTTTTCAAATCTGATGCTTTTGTTCCTTACCTTAATAGCTCTAGCCAGGACTTCCAAACTATGTTAAATAAAAGTGGCAAAAGTGAACATTTTTGTCTTGTTCCTAATCTTAGAGGAGGAGCTTTTAACTTTTCACTGTTGACTGTGATGTGAGCTGCAGGTTATATATAGTCTTTATTATGTTGAGGTACATTCACTTAATACCCAGTTTTCTAAGAGTTTTTATCATAAAAGGATATCAAATTTTATAAAATGCTTTTTCTGTATTTATTGAGATGATATGATTTTTATCTTTTATTTAAGTGTGGTGTATCACACTGATTTACAGATGTTGAACCTTTCTTTCATACCTGGAATAAATCTCACTTAGTCACGGTATATGAACCTTTTAGTGTATTGTTAAATTTAGTTTGCTAATATTTTGTTGAGGACTTTTCCATTTATGTCTATCAAAGATATTGTCCTGTAATTTTCTTGTACTGTCCTCGTCTGGCTTTGGTATCAGGACATTTATGAAAAATTCACAGCTAACAAACTCACTGTGCAAGACTGAAAGCTTTTCCCCTAAGATTTAGACTGGGATTCCCACTTTCACTATTGCTATTCAATGTTGTGCTAGAAATATAGCCAGAGCAATTAGATAGGAAATAAAAGGCACTCAAATCGGAAAAGAAAAAGTAAACTTTCCTCTGTTAACAAATGGCATGATGCTATATAGAAAGAGTCCCAAAGCATCTAAAAGAAAGCTATTGGAGCTAATAAATTCAGCAGTCGCAGGCAATAAGATCAACACACAAGAATCGGTGAAAAGGATATTAAGAAAAGTATTTCATTTATAATATCATCTAAAAGAAGTACTAGGAAAAATTTTAACCGAAGATGTAAAAGACTTACATACCAAAAACTGAAAGAAATTAAAGAAGACCTAAATAAAAGACATCTCATGTTCATGGATTATAACACTTAATATCATTAAGAGATCAGTACTACCAAAGCTATCTATGTACTCCATACAGTCACTATTCAAAATTAAAATAGCCCTTTTTGGAGAGATAGAACAACTGATCCTCAGATTCACATGAAATTTCTAGAGGCCTTGAATAACAAAATCTTGCAGAAGGACTTTACTGTTGTAAGACACCCACTTCCCAATTTCAAAACTTATTGCAAAGTTCCTGAGTCAAACGTTGTGGTACTAGCACAGGATAGACACGTAAATCAATGAAGTAGAAAGTCTAGAAATAAACACATATCATATGTCTATGGCAAATTGATTTTTGACAAGGGTGCTAAGTCCATTCAATGGAGAAAGAATAGTTCATCAACAAGAGTGCTAGGACAACTAGGTTTCCACATGCAAAAGAATATAAAGTTAGATTCCTACTTCATACCATATAGAAAAATTAACTCAAAATGGACCAATGACCTAAATATAATACTTAAAACCATAAAACAGAAGAAAATATAGGAGTAAATCTTCATGACCAGTGCCGCCTTAAGTATGATACCAAAAGCATGAACAGAATTTAAAAATAAATTGAACTTTATCAAAATTGAAAATTTTGTGCATTAAAGGACATTATCAGGAAGGTGAAAAGGCAGCCTTTATAATGAGAGAAAATATTTGCAAATCATATATCTGATAAAGGCCCAATACCTGAAATATATAAAGAACTGAAGAAGACGACAAAAAAAAAGGGGCAATGGACTTGAATAGACATTACTCCAAAGATATAGTCAATAAACACATAAAGAGGTGCCTAATATTCTTCATTAGGGGCATGAATACAAATTAAAATCTCAGTGAGATTCATACTTATTAGAATGGCTATAATTTAAAATTTTTAAAAAATAAGTGTTACCAAGTATGTGGAGAAATTGGAACTTTTTTACATTGCTGGTAGGGGTGCAAAATGGTGAAAATTAATGGATAAACAAAATGTGGTACATACATGTAATGAAATATTATTCAGCCATAAAAAGGAATGAAGTTCTGATACATGCTGCAATACATTAAATAAGCCAGACTCAAAAGGATGAATATTGTATGATTCCACTCATATGAGATATCTAGAATAGACAAATTCATAGAGGCAGAAAGTTGATTAAAAGTCTCCAGACACAGGGAGAGTAGGGGATTGGAGCATTACTACTTAATATAGCTGCAGAGTTTCTCTTTGTGGTAATGAAAATTTTTTTTGGAAAAAGTGGTGATGTTTGCACAACTTTGTGAATGTAATTAATGCCACTGAATTGTCTACTAAAAATGGTTAAAATGGCAAATTTCATTATGTATATTTTACCATGATAAAAAAGAAAATATTTTCTAAAGACATAATATTCCCTTTTTACCTGGTTACAGAAACATTAAAAAATTTTATAATTTAGCCTGATAACTTTATGAACTATATTGAAAATTAAGGTGTTAGAGTTATAAGTAATCTATAAAATACTTTAACTTATTCAATATAAAAATTTAATTTGTTCAGATTAATACATTGGACTCTAATCCTAAAGCTATAGGAGATAAAGATGAAATTTAAGATCTATTTTGCACTAAGTTTTCAAGTGTATTAACAGGGTAACTCTATACTAACTCGTGACTTTAAAAATATCACTCCACCTCTGCTAAGGCCTACTTATAACAAATCAACTTTTGACACTACCAAATCTTTATGTAATATGAATAATACAGAGCAGTGAAACACTGTGCTTCACCTTTTCTCTGTCCCACCACAAATGAAGGATAGGACACATTTCCTTTTCAACTGATTTCAGGGCTCTGAATTAACCTCTCAAGAATACTTTTCATAAGAACTACAAACTGTATCTGAAATATATTCATAATAATCTTCAATTCCTATGAAAATACATTTGAAAGGCTTGATTTGGGAAAGTTTCAGAAAATATGCTGAGTATTCATTCTCTTCTAAATCAGTCCTTATATACAGGCAGTCATTCATCCATTCAGCAAACATATTGGCTACCCACTACAAGCACTCTGCAAGCTGCTGAAATTGCAAAAACGAATGAGATAATTGTTGAGACTTTCTGTCTCTGAACAGTTCTTCAGAATAATGGAGCCTGCTTTATGGTCTTTGATAGTGAATATAAGTTTGAACCATATTCTGTGGGGGGAAAGATCATAGCCTTATTTTCCAGGATGTGAGAGAAATTGTAAGATAAATCATTTTAGAGTCAGAAGTACCTGTTTGAGATTCTGGAATGCTGGTTCTTCTTTATATTCTTTCTAAACTTGATAGTGACTTGGAGATTTTTCTTTGTATTTCTTTCTCACTCTTTGATATCACACAATGGATTTCTCCAAGGGCTTTTTCTTTGTTTCTTTGAAGTGGGAAAATACGTCAGATTCAACTTTCTATCACTTTTCTTTGTTTTATAAGCACTTTATTATTTCAGTCAGATTTCAGTTACATTGAAAGGTTTTTTTCCTGCCAGAACCCCTGAGTGTCCTGTTCACACCACCCTAAACTTTTATGACCCAGGATGACAGCTTCCTCTGTCTGGTACATTACCATTTGTTGTAGAAAGGTTATTGAGGAGGAAAAGAGACTGATGCACCATTTAAGACTGATTGATGCTCGACCTAGAAGCAACACACAGTAGTTTCGTTGGATTGTCAATTTCATTGTCAAGTCTCATGGCTATGTTTAAGTTTTTTTTTTTTTTTAGTGTTATTAGTTTCAAGTATAATTGTACATTATGCTTAACTTTTAAGGGGCAGGAAGAGCAAATAAACCAAGTACTTGGAAGGAGACCAGAGTATTTGTGAAGAGCCCTTAATGTACCCTAACTATGAAAATTTTAGTCCAATTAATTTCAAAACTTAGTATGGATAATGTTTTATAAAAATTACCAAAAATTACTCAAGAAGAACTGAAAAACAGGAATAGATCAACAGCTATTAAAGAAATTGGTGTTTAAAATCTATCCACGAGCCTGAAAAGACTTCAGGTCCAAATGGTTTTATAGGCTATATTTACCAAACCATTAAGAATTCTAATTTTATGCAAATTGTTTCAGAGTATAAAAATAGAGCACAAAATTGCCAATATCAAGAACTGCTAAGTGTGAGATTTACCTTATTTGCAAGCTAACACTTTAGTCTTCCAGTTTTCTGGATGCTTGCAGAAGATACAACACTCTTGGGTCAGAGACAAAGGATAGTTTATTACCTCAGTAACTGGAGCAGCAACATTTATGGTGGATACCTGAACCCCATTTCTCATAGGGCATGACAAATAGGGCCGGATTATATATACAGATGTGGTGGGGTGCATTACATGGAGAGCTCTAAGCTTACAAAACTCAAATCTTTTATAACAGCCATTAAATATGTTCTAAGGCTATAAAATAAACCTCCTCAGAGGTACACATACCATTTTATAAGACTATTTGCTATCCAAATATCTCTCAAAAAATAGTACAGAACAAAGGCAGTCATAACCCTGCTTTCAAGATATACAAACCATGGGAAATTGTCACCTAATTGCCAGTATGTGTTATGAAGTCAATAAAATCATGATATACAAACCAGGCAAAGTGACATAAAACAAAATTATAGACCAATCTTTCTTACATAAATTGGCATAAAAATGTCATATAAAATATATAAAGCTGAATTTACTAGTGCATGAAAACCAATATCATGAACACATGGCATTTATCCTGGATATGAAGGAATGATAAAACATTGGAAAATGTATCAATTACTTTAACAGCTTTAAACAATTCATATAACTTTTTTTTAATCTCCGATTTGAATTTATTATATTAACAGATTAGAGAAGAAAACTATGTGAACATTTCAATAGATACAGAGAAACTATTTTGAATTAACCAAATAATGACTATGTTTAATATTAGCACAAGAATCCAAATTTTCTGATTGCCTGAAGGGTATGATTTTTTCCCACACTAATATGTGGCAGAAGAGTATGAAGTACTTGACTTTATTGTATTCTTTACTTTAAAATTGCATAGTTAAAATGTACTAATAATTTTGGATACTCTTTAAACCATGACTTAATATCAAACTGATTATTACCAGTTTATCACCAATAGTAGGTTACATCTGTGTAAAAGTGAATGCCTGATAACAAAAGCTTCTCGCTCCATTAATTCTAATACAAATCTTTTTTAAAAATAATGTATATTAAAATATATACATTGACTATTATCATGGTTTTAACTGTACTGTCTCCTAGGCCTGTATTTTAAATGGGGGCAATATGGCCCCCAAGTTGGCAAAAATTGGTTCTGGGGACAACAAAAAGCTTACATAGTATGGAGTTTGTGACCCTCATAAGCTCAACACTACCTGACAAAATTATATTCTTTACTATTTACTTTTTCTCCTTTCGGAGAAATTAGGTATAAATTAACTTATTGATTAGAATACTTAATTTAAAATAAACTTATCTTTTCTCCTTATGAGAAGATTGAGAAACACTGTTCTAGACTAAAAGTTTAAGACAAGGACCATGTCTTAAAATACCTTTAAATCATTAGCCACTAACATATTGTACATATACTCAGGCTCTAATTCACATGTAAATAGCACAAAGAAAATAGAACAGTATTTCATCATGAGATATATTATTATCTCGGAAATGTCATTTTATTTAGTTATACTATTTAGACTACTGCTTACTTTTGAGATTTGCTTTTTGTGTACTGGCCAATCATTTAAGTAGACACATAATTTGAAATTATAAAAATTAAAGCTAAATTTCTTCAAAGGAGTACCATTTGGTCTGTCTAGTTTATTCAATGCTAAAACAAAATAAGAGACATTTTTCTCTTATAAGTTTGCTCAAATTACAATGAAATTCTCAAAGTATAAGGTTAAATTGGTGATCAGAACATAGAAACAATAGTTATAATAGTAATTATAAAAGTAAAACATGAGTCTACAGCCATGCTACCCTGAACATTCCCAGTCTCAGAAGCTAAGCATGGTTGAGCCTGGTTAGTACTTAGATGAGAGACCACCTAGTTAGACCTGGTGCTGTAGGTGTAAAAAAATAAAAACTAAAATAAAAACATGAATGAAGTGTAAATTTAGAAAATGCACTTGTGAAAATAATTACATTTGATCCTTATATTTTGAATTAAGTGATCAGAAGGTATAGATGAGAAATTCAAGACCCAGAGAGCTCAAATAATTTGCCCCAAGTAAACAATAAAACAAGTAGTCTCCTGAGTCCATATCCCATGCTCTTTAATAATTTTACTGTCCCTGCCCTTAAAATCCTTAAAAGAGGCTTCTGATAGTTGTTTATCATTAAAAAAAAAAAAAAACTGTCAAGAATACAAGCATACCATTCAGTGAAATCAAGATATGCTCTGTTCCTAGTACTTATGTTCATAATGCAGCTTCCTTTCTGAGCACATATCTGAATTTAATGAGCTTTAAAATAATATGTCCATACATCTTTCAGGTTTCCACAGACGTGCCGCTCCAGTTACAAGAAGGCAGTTCCCACATGGTGCACATAGGATGGATTATCTACACTTTGAGGATGATAGCCGTGGTTGGTGGTTTGACATGGATATGGTGATCATCTATATTTATTCAGTGAACTGGGTCATTGGATTCATTGTTTTCTGCTTTCTTTGCTATTTTTTCTTTCCGTTTTAGGAATTTTCATACCTTACTACAGTTGAACAGTTGCAAATGATGTAGATAACAATTAAACATTTTTTAAATGTGCTTTGAAATTTTTATAATGTTGCATTATATAAAATGTGGGTGTTAATAGAATGTCTAAGTAACTTATTAATGTGTTTCATATAATGAACTAAACTTTATTCAAGAGCTAATATCTATCTAGCTCTTAGCAACAATGAACTGTTAGTATCATAGTTCTTGGTTTAGGATTTGTGAGCTCTAATTTTACAATGTCTCTTTTATACTTCATTGTAAAGGCTGAGGTTCTCCCTCCACTTAAAAATAAAATGATAATCTGGGTAGATATCAAAAAAAATAGTCACCCCGTATTCTTAGTCAGATTACATATATTAAATGTAAATCATATTCTCTGGAACTAATCTAGCAAGTTTTATTCAGTTTTGGTTTCCAGTCACTACTACTTATATCCCTTTCTAGTATCAACAAAGCTGACTGTCCTTTTTTTACTGACCTAATAATAGCTTTAGTGCAACATTTTTAATTAATACAAGAACAGAATATTAAAAAAAAAACAAAACTGAGATTAACCCCCAGCGATAGAAACTAAGAGAAATGTATTAACACTTTTAGAACTGCAGGATTACTCATCTGTAGAAATGTGCTGACTGATTTTCAGTAGTCTAAAATAGCAGTGCATGTCCAAAATGTAATTTAGTGATTTATTTATCTAGAAGATTGTCAAATATATTATAAATGTGCAATAAAGAGTGGCTTTTAAATTTTTTTATTGTTATTATGTGATTTAATGTCTGGAATAAAGAATTGTTGGAAATCGGTTTATGGATGTAGAGAAAGAAAACCTGACTTTTATTTGTATTTATTATTACAGTAACCCTTGGAATTAGTTTTTCCCTTACTAAAAAAAATAGATCTGATTTATCCCACTGTGAGAAAGAATTGGGCAGGTATACCAATTTTAAAAGTAAGAAAACTAAAGCAGAGAGGTGAATTTATTTCAGTCACTCATGTGGTCTTTGTGTAATCTAGGACGAGTTTTTATTAACTGCTAATTCATCATTCCTACACTTTGTCATATATCTAGTAATGCAATAAACATACTTTTACATAATAGGTGAACTTCTCATGGCACTAAAAATACTACCACCATCCAGACAAATTGGGATGGCTCAGGAGTCAACAGCTCAGTCTGTGAAAAGTCTAAATTTGGCCTAATTACTACTGATTGCATTTGAATAAAAGCATGTAACCTGACAGCATCTGATGTTCTAAGAAATATGGAAGAATGGTATAGGTTTTCATTCTAATACTGTTATTATTGTGTTTAAAATAACTTCCATTGTTGATATAATTTTCATTATACCAATGAAAAACACCTTAACATCTGCAGGACACTTTTTAATATGCTACATTACATTTGATAATAGCTTGCATTCTGTATGCCAGCTTTGATTGGTGGTGGTTACCTGGAGTGCTTTGAGAAGGATCCTGAGTTTACATCTTGGCTCCATGGGGAAAAGAGAGCTCTGATCCACTGGCAATGCCCCTCAGATATGGGGGAAGGAGAATGGTAAGGAAAAATCAATCCATGTCGAATATTTACCATCCTTGGCAAAGGGTGAAGAAAGGCATTCGTGTTTTAGAAGCAGGTCTTGCCATTGGTTGAGGGGAAAAGAAAAATGAAGCTTAGTGACTATAATTAATAATACTATACTATTAATAACACTATGACATATACTATTTTAGTTATGAGCTATAATTAAGAGTAATCTACCTTCCTGTCCTACACTTCTCATTTTGCCTAAAAACAGGTTAATAAAAAAGTTTTGAATCACATATAAGACTTTAAAAACATAATGGAGTAGCAAAAATATAATTTAATTTTTTCATTTCAGAAAAATTTAAACCCCTGTCATTAAAAAAAAAAAGTACCTATTCCTGATTTGCAAGTTCTACAAGACTAAATGAATGTTACTGATATTTATTTTGGTCCTAATATTTGGAGGTAAATCAGGCAGACAGTATAGTATAGCAATCAACCTAGATCAAAAGTCAGCTACAGCAATGCTTCTTAAACCTTCATATGCCTACATGAAATCTTGTTAAAGTGCATATTTTTCAGGTGTGTAGGATAGACCTGAGTTTCTACATTGCTACTAAGCTACCAGGTAATGTTGATTTGCTGGCCCATGGACCAATCCTAGGACAACGAACTAAAAGAAGTTCAAGTGAAAAAAAAGCAATGAATCTTGCTTTCTTGTTATTAACATAACAGTGTCAACAAGACAAATTTCTCATTGTTTTGGCATTTGAGAGTTGTGCTGGTTATCCAACATATAGGAATTATAGGGAATTATGCTATAATATTACCTAAACCTATAGAATAAGCTTCTGAAATTATTTGGTGAGGTTTTAAGTCTAGATAGCAATACATAAGCAGCTTATTTAAAAGCCACAAATCGAATGTGTTCCTTTTTCTGGCAAAAATTTTATTTCTCCACTCTCTTATTTTCTCCCATTACCCACCCTTTGGCCTTCATATCTCTCTCTAGAATCTATTTAAATAGAACAAATGTGATATTTATCAGTAATAATATCACACCTGCAGATATAAAATATATTATGACGTTTCTACTCACCTCTAATTCTTACTATGCATTATAATTACAAAAATCAAAAGACTTCATTATTATTCTGACTAAAATTTACTTAACGTTTCTTTCCTCATTTTCCTCAGCTGTAAAATTATGCATTATGAAACAGACCTTCAAAGGATTCTGCTGGGATAAAAATCAGTTCACCAGAAAATCAGGGAACAGATCTAAAAGTTCTTCAAGAAATAGTTTGTCCAAAGACAAGGCAATATTTACTAATTATGTCATTTGATACAAAGTTATTTATCCTCTCTAATTTTCTATTTTTTATTTATTAAAAGGAAAATATAGTATTGTGGATTAAAAAGAGATCCCCTGAATCAGTGCTGCAGGGGAAGGAGAATCAGAGCTCCCAAAGAAGTAGTCCCCAAAAGAGACGACCTCAAGGAAAGATGTCAGGCCATGATGTGGGCAACTCAAGTTGAGGTTTGGCAGGACTTCAGCCTGGCAGATCTGGGTACCAATATCTTATTATCATTCATGCACAACTAGAATCCTTAATTACCACAAAACAAAATCTTACATTCCCTTAAGCTGACAGCCATAATATAGCAAAGAATTGACTCATTAACTGGGCCATTAGGCAAAATTGGATTATCCATCAAGTTTTCTAGTCAACAGAATGAAGGGCTGCTGATATTCTTTCAATAGGTCTCAGTTCAAACCATAGATTTAGTAGCATTGTGACTATTGGCACATGGCCACACTATGAAAAGCATTTTACTGAGAAATTAAAACAAATACAAGAAATTGACTCACATGATTATGGAGGCTGGCACGTCCCAAATCTAGAGCCATTGTTCCAGCTCAAGTCCAAAGTCCAGAAGCTGCTGTAGAACCAGGAGGAGCCAATGGCCCAGTTTGAGTCCAAAGTCGGGCACGCTGTGCTAGAACAGAAAGAGCTGACATCCCAATTTGAAGGCTGTCATACAACAAGGAATTAAATATCTTACAATTTCAAGAGCTGGTTAAGCAAATCCAGAGTCCAAAGGGCAAGCAGGCAGAAATGAAAGGTAACAAGAAAGCTGAAATCCTAAAGACACTGCCCAAAGCTATTGTCTACAAGTAACCTTTCTTTCTCCAAGGAAGGTCTAAGCTCTTTAAAAGCTTTCAACTGATTGAGTCAGACCCACCCAGAATAATCTTCCTAATTTGGGACTTCATATCTAAAAAAAAACTCTTAACAACAGCAGCTAGTGTTTTCTTGAATGATTAAGAGAAGGTGTGTATATGCTAAAAACTAGCGGGTGCTTCCCTTCCATCTACTAACTTGTGAGAGATTAACTCTTTTAGCCCATTTATTCAGAAATATACTGAAAAAGGGATTATGGGGAATGTAGTTTAGTCTAAACAAGTTGACATCACAAAGTCATCACATATAGTCTGCTCAACTATTTTCACTGAATTTCATCCCTGGGCTATTTATACAAAACAACCAATTTTAAAATGAAGATAAACTCAAAAATTTATAACATAACTTGTAATAATAATTCTCCAGCACTGTTAAGTTTTAGAATGTTCTATGTAGGTGGTCTGCTTATCTATTTATATTAAGAAAAGAATAATTTTATTATATCTCACCATTTTATGGATCAGGGATTCAGACAGGGCTAGCTAGGCTGGATGATTCTTCTGTTCCATATGACATTAAAAGACATCACCTGGTAATATTCAGTTAGCAATGTTCTGGAGACTGTTCTGGAGGATCCAAGATAGTGTCACCCATGGCTAGCATCTTAGGAAGGATGGCTGAAAAGCTGGCTCAGCTGAAATAGTCATGGAGTATCTGCATGTGGCCTCTCCAGCACGGCAGTATCAGGGAAGTCAGCTTACATGATGACTTGGGAATCCCAGAGGGAGTGTTCACAAAACCCAGTCAGCAGCTGCAAAGTTGCTTATCACCAGCCTCAGAACGTCCTGCAATGATATTTCTGCTGCTTTCTATTGATCAAGAAAGTCACTACGGATAGTCCAGATTCAAGGAAAAGAGAATTAGATTCTCAATGGAATAAGTATTATGAAGTCACTGTGTGGAGCTTAAGAAATATGAAAATAATTGTTGGTAATTATAAAATTGAAAAATGTGTCAACTGTGTAATCAGTCTTGATTACCCATGTCAGTAAAGAAAAGTTCCAGGGAGCTTAATACTTGCATATTATCATCAGCAGCATGATGTGTATTGGTACTTCTCACACTTTAATGTCCATGTGAATCACCTAGGGATCTTGTTAAAATGCAAGTCTGGGGTAGGGCCCGAAGGTCTGCATTTCTAAGCTCTCATATGAAACCAATTCTACTGATCTGAGGAAACCCAATAATCTATATTACAAGTCAACAAACTTTCTATACAGGGCTATATAGTAAATATTTTAGGCTCTGTAAGCCACATAGAGTATCCGTAACATATTAATACATATGTACGTACGTACGTACAAACAAATAAATAAAAACTTTCTGGCTCCAGATACATATCACTGGTTTTCAAATTTGTCAGCATAGCGGAATCACTTGGGGAGGTCTTAAGAATGTTATACCTAGGTCCTACCACCAAATACTCTGATTTAATTGGCATAGAAATAGGGTTTGTTAAAAGTTTCCTAGGTTAAATCTAATGTTTGATAAAGTTTGAAAACTAATGATCTATGTCCCCTCCTATTTCTGCCCACCTGCACCTTTTGGGTCATTAAACCTTTTTCAATACATGTGAATGACTGAATTAATATGGATCTCTCTTTTTCACCTCAATACAAAGCTGACAATCTAATTAAAGAATAACAACCAAAAATAGATGCTTTCATCAACTCATCCTTGCTCCCAATAGGAAGCCTGCCCCCAATGGATATCATATGTCAGTAAAATAAAGTTGGACGTTGAATTGAGAGCTGATATAAACTAATGAAAATGTCGGTTGTTTGGGAAAAAATGATGAAACATAGAAAACTTCAAGTAAGTAGAGGGGTAAACTGTAATGCCTTGAATATTAGAAATCACCACAAACCTTATCAACTCAAGATAAGAGGAAACTTTAAGTAAAGGCTTCAGTAGAGTTCTGCTTTAAAGTCTAAAGATTTATAATAAGCCTGTCAGTGTATAAATGGCTTGAGAAACTTGCTTCAGTGTTCTTTTATTTAAACTCTCATATTTTTATACTATATATTTGCAATATAAAGAGTTTCCTAAGAAAGTTGTAAATTCTTATTTGATTCTGCGTGAATTAATATACATTTAAATTAACAGATTCTTTTAAAGCAGCATACCTATTACCTTTCAAGGCAAATTAATTCTGAAAATTCTGTTTTATTAACATAAAAGCAATTTTACATTTGCCATCTTTTCTAAGTAAAATTATTTATAATACAGAAGGTATTTGTTCAGAATTAATATCAATAAATTATTAAAGTAAAAAATGTTTTAGTGTAGCCAGGTAATACTCCATTTTTCATTACATGCTATCTTTTCTCTTTTTCTTTCTGATGCTCTTGTTGCAGTTTTCCTCGATGAATTAGCTCCTTTTGGTTTTAACCACCTGGACTGTATTTCTACTTCTAAAACCTTCATATCAAATGGTACTGCTTCACACAGTAAACTCAACAGTAAAACATATTCATACAGTCTCCTCATTCATGCATGCATTCAACAAAACGTGCTCCATAGTCACTGAATAAATGAATGCCCACTTATTCTATAAATGATGCTCAATTCAAGTTTTGACCATGATCTAAATTTCACTTAAATGACAACTATATATCCTGAAGATTTCAGAATAAAGTTCTTGTTACCTAGGAGTCTGTGTATGCCCTCTCATTTAAAGATAGGGTTCAGAAATCTACTTGGATCTGATTATTCAAATGAAAGCTAAAACTACTGTTGATAGCAAAGTTTTCCACTCCTGTCTGCTTTCTATTATCATAGATTTATGAGATAATATATCAGCAATCCATTTTTGCTTATGACTAATAGTGGGCTAAAAGTAGAGGAAAATTAAGTGAGAATGGCACTTAATTTCAGTTCTGTCTACCAGACAAACTGTACTTTTATTAACAGTGCAGTAGTACACAGCTCACTGCTATTCACTGCTTCTAATCTAGACATTAATTGGTATGTCTTTTTTCCTCTACAAATTAAAAAGAGGCACAAACGATTATAAAACCCATTATGAATTTGGTCCAATCTGCTATTGAATTATTGCTAAATTACTTTTTTTAAATGAATTAACTCCCTAGGAAAAAAAATGTCTCTTTTCCCTTATTATGATATGTACAGCTTATGGCTGATAAAAGGCAGGAGGTACATTTACTTTCAAAAATTATAAATTTAAGACTAAAGAGATGAGGTATATTTAGGAAGATGATTATTTTATCAATTGACCAATTATATAAATTTGGCCCAATCTGGTTTTAAACTATTGCAAAATAAATTTTTGTCATAGTTTATTGATATATTCTGCAATAGTTCTCATTTCTTTCTGGCAAGAAAAAAACTTCTAATGAAAATGATAACATAAATACACTGCATAAAAATTCTACATTGTCTATTAAGATGAAAAATTCATGACTTCTAAAATGATATTTACTATTTATTGCTATACCTTACAATTTCATCATCAAATTTACTAGGATAATAAACAGTAATGATTGGTGTTCTATATATTTATCTATTTTACCTATTCTGAAACAAGTCGGACTTGTAATAGTGAAAATTAAGCAGTTTTAAACCAACAATAAAAGGAAGTGAATATATGTATTTCATTCAGATAGGAAAAACAAGCAAAGCAAGATTAAGAGAATAAAAAGATAATGTATAAATAAGTACTGTGAAAGGTGAGCATGGAAATCATTTCATCTGGAAACGTTATGCAGTATATGACTCAAATTACAAACAAGTTCACATATGTATTGTATTGTTTTTTGCATAACACACTGTAGTCCAAAGTTATCTGATTTAATAATAATCAAATGAAAAGAACTTTTAGAGCAATATCCCTAGAATTAAAATCAATTGAGAACAATACAAAATAATCAAAATTACATTACAAGACTTAACAGTGCTAAAATTATATCTTAATTTGTCAGATTCATTTTGGCATTGACTAATAAACACCTTACCTATATAGTATTTCCATCAAAATTAGAATTTTCACATTCACTACCACTAATGGTGGGAAAAGTTCTTAAGCCTTGTTTTCTTCCTTTCTTCTCAGTTGGCGTAAATTTTCTTTCATGTCCTGAAAAACATGGCAAATTCATCATTCTGTGATAGGTACTGACTGCTGATGGTTTATCTGATTCTTCCTCAAAGACTATAAGTACAGTAAAAATGGTTAAATACATGATGGCTTCAAAATAAATATTCTAAAATTAAGCCCAAACATTTATTAGAATGCATAAATTGAAATTCAGATTATTAATACAATTTAACCAGAATTTCTTTGAATATCCATTCTCCATGTCAACTGTACAACCATGAATAAAATTTTAACAGAAACATTTACTAAGTTTAAATGTAATAGAAAAGACATTAATTCTTGATTTTAAAAATAGTACATTTCACTTTCAAAATTATAAGCTTATAACTTTCAAAAATTGGATATATTATAGGAAGACAATTATTTTATCAAACAATTAAACAATTATGCATTATAAATTTGGTCCAATTTGCTATTGAAATATTGCTATTAATTTAAATGAATAAAACTTTTAAGCCAAAATAAAATGAGCTCTATATGCTAAGATACAGTGCTTATTATGTAGGAAAAGACAAGATGTTTTATAGGACACTAAAAGCCAAATCAACTAACTAGAATGGCTAATATAGAAGTGGGAAGGAGATGGGAACCTGAAAAGGTAATTGAGGTAAGACTATAAAGTAGAAGAATTTGAGAAATACATACATTCATAGAACTTACTCTGTGCTTTTTATCGTTGAATTTTTTCTCATGCCTTTCTTATAATTCTTTGTATTTCCTTCAGGCCTAGGCTTATACCTTGGCAAATAAAGCCAGTTCTTTATAAAGTTGTTCACATTTTATTTTATTTCCCCAAACAAGAAATTAGAGCACCAGATTTCATTTATTCAATGTCCAGAATTACCAAAAAATTCATTTGGAAATAAAACAACTCCTAAATACAATAAAAGTATATTCTCACCTGTTAGTGATGGTGATTTGATTGTAGTAGTGATTAAACTAAACTCATTCGATGATCTGATAGGCACTGTTTCCTTCCCTGCAAAATTTTTATCGAAATGATTCAGGACTACAGTAGAAAGCACTTGTGCAGTTTCTGTGTCAAACATTCGAGGACGAGGACAACTTTTAAGCATAATGTAGCCATTCTTCCTCTGAAATATCAAAACATTTTAATTTTTTAATACAGAAATATATAGAAATAATAAAAGACATATACTTTAAATTTATAGGCAGTGCTGAAATGCAGTTCCATACAAAAAGACATACATTTCCAGATGTGTAGACTAATATACGTCTAAGTCCTGACTCCCTGGATCTGGACATACTGTCCTTGTCCCTGCCGTTACTGACTGTTGCCTGACAGCATTAGGAATGGGCTACCAACAACCCTTAAACACGGCTGTGATGCAGAATTGCTAGGAGGTCTACTTAGCATGAATATTACTAAACCTCATCTAAAACCCACTAAATGGCTCTCAGTATTAGAACTCTGGAGTCTGGACTTTTAACAAGCCTTTTGCCACCACCCTGACCCTGACACTGCTCTAGATTTGCATGTTCAGGAACCCACTGAACTCAACGTAATAATCCTTATATATATGTATAGTGTGCCAATTTTTATTGTACATAACATTACAATATGTACCTTAAAATGTATTGAAAATATAAACATTAAACGTGTTAGAAACTGTTTACCGCTAAATTAAAAGTTCAGTGATCCATTGTGGCATTATTTTGGTAGTTGTTTAGCTACCTCTATATCTATGTTTGCCAGTCATTTAGAAAACTATTAATAAGCATGAATTTTGGATGTTCCATATTTTTAAAATCTGACAAAAAATATTAACAAGGACCTCATACCTGCTTGTAAGATAAATTTTAATTCATAAATTATAAAAATACAATGGAAAACATTTGTTCAAACCACCAAGGGTCTAAAATTATCAAAAGAAAATTACATGTGTGAGTGTAAAGCATGTTCACCAATGTATTAGCATAAGACAATGACTTTAACACATTTTCAAAAGAAATTAATTCACATTTGCAATGTACTCCTTTATAGCAAGAAGATAAACTTTTTTTCTCTAAGTATCGTCCTTGAACTTTTATTGTATCTCTTATGATTTAGCATCCTGGTTCTGCCTCTGGATCAAATCCAGATTCTATTCCAGCAACTTGAGAAAATCTGAAATTTAAAAATATATTCTTGAATAATTCTACAAAATATATATTAATAGGTAAGATAAAAAGTATTAATATTTAAATGAGCCCATTTTATTATTATGCCAAATTGAAAAAGTAGAAATACTTTCCTTCATTAAATCACCAGGCATACTCCATGTGAGGAAAAAAGGAAAACAAAAAATATTTTAAATCTTATTTCTGGCCTAAGGTTTGCCCACCCCATCCAGCCCTGGAAAGGAGGACTTGGCCTCAGAGCACAAATTACCACAGCCAGGAATGCAGAATCTGAGGTGAGGCTGGAGGGGAAAACAGGGCTCGCCTCCCTGCCCTTCTGCCCAATATGTGTTCCTGCCTTTAGGCTGCACTTGTGAGGCTCATAGAATTCTTCAAAAGGTAAAGAAACTTTTATGACTACAAACTATAAAGCATATGTGAGAATAAAGTCAGTGCTACACAGATATATATATATATATACACACTGCTTTATTTAGGTATTTATCATTTGGCTTAACTTCTTGAAGAATACATCTGGTCTAACCTATCAAGTATATATTACCTAGCTTTTATAATATCCCTAAGATCATTACAAATGTTCAGCCAGCAAGTATATATACAAATAACAATAAAAAGCAATGTGAATATTGTTAACGAAGCCTGAAATTCTGCTATTTTTCTCCTTTGCAGATGAGGAAACCAAGGCTATTAGATAGTCACAATTGCCTAAGATTAAGTCATTTCTTATGATTACTACCACAAGATTAAAAATTATTTTACATTGAAAATCCAATGTGCAAAGTTTGATAGATATCCAAAACAAGATATAGATAAATCTGACATAAAAAGAATGGAATAAGAGTACTTTCTCTAAAAAGCAAAAATAACAAAAAAACAAATGATCCAATTAAAAAATGGGCAGAACCTGAACAGAGCACATACAAATGGCCAACAAATATATGAAGAGATGCTCAATATCGCTAGCTATTAGGGAAATGCAAAGCAAAACCACAATGAGATACTATCTCACACCTGTTAGAATGGCTATAATCAACAGGACAAGCAATAACAAATGTTGGAAAGGATATGGAGAAATAGGAACCCTCATACACTGCTGGTGGGACTGAAAATTGGTATAGCCACTATGGAAAACAGTATGGAGTTTCCTCAAAAAACTAAGAATTAATCTGCCATATGATCCAGCAATCCCTCTACTGGGTATTTATCCCAGAGACTTGAAAACTCATATCTATAAAGATATTTGCACACCAATGTTCATAGCGGTATTATTCACAGTGGCCAGGACATGGAAGCAACTGAAATGCCCTATGATAGATGATTGGCTAAAGAAGCTGTGGTTACATATATACAATGGAATATTACCCAACCATAAGAAGAGATGAAATACTGCCATTTGTGACAACATGGATGGACCTCGAGATAATCATGCTAAGTGAAATAAGCCAGACAGAAAAAGCTGAAAATCACATATCACTTATATGTGGGATATAAACCTAAAAGCAACAAATGAGCAGGACAAACAGAGACCCATGGACAAGGACTATAGACTAGTGGTTATCAGAGGACTATAGAGTAGTGGTTACTAGTAGGGTGAGGGAGGAGGGGGAAGATAGAGTGGTAAAGGGAGTCAAATACAGTGGGGTAGGGGAGGGTGAAGTGGGTAAAAGGGATCAAATATATGGTAGCTGAAGGAAACTGGATTTTGGGTGGTGAACACACAATAGAATATACAAATGTCAAATGATAATGTATACCTGAAAATTATATGATTGTATTAACTGATGTTACACCAATAAGCTTAATTTTTTTAAAAAAAAAAGCAAAAATTAAAACTTTCACATCTTCATGAAAATGTTAAGAAAAATCATTACAGAAACAAGTACAAGATTAAATTGTAGTTTTAGAATATTGTGAGACAGGAGAAATTTATATTTTTAGGAAAAAAATCCTTGAAGGAAGTAAGAAAAAATATTCTTGAAGGAACTAAGATTTCAAAACTCTAAGGAAAGACCTCACCATGAAAGGATTCTAGGCATTGAAAATATCATAAGGCAGACAGGAAGATGAGTATCAGAAAGATTCTGAAGATGAGAGTTGGAATATATACCATAATGTTTAATGAAATGAGGATTTGGGGTAAAAAATAATTCAGGAATAAAGTAAAAATTTCTTATTGCAACAAACCTTTAACATTCAAAAACTAGATCTTAAATGCTCACAAATCCCCATATTAATAAATCTGAAAAGGTTTGTCGAAGCTCCTACTATTCCCTTTGGACAATATAAAACAGTACTTAAATAGGCTGGTCTTGGACATAGGCTTGAGTAAAAATCCCCACTGCCGCTAACAGTGTGGTCTTAAACAAGTTACATAAATCCCCCAATTTTCACTTCTCATTTATAGAATAAAGATAATATAAGCTACCTTATATACTTATAAGGACCAACTAAAATAATAAACACGATGTGTATAAAAGGACTGTGCACATAAAAACTCAATAAACTATATATTAGTTACCAGTATTTTTAAAAAGCAGATTAGTACAATATGTGACTGAGCTGCTTGGTCAATATCAATAAAAGCCTAAACCACAGAGAATACATAGCTTCCCCTGTCATTTGAGGGCCACAAAGTAGTTTTTTACTCACCCCACTATAAGTGAAGACAGAAAGAAAGTCCTGCTTAGGCCAGGTGGAAAACTCAGAGCTTCTAGTTTCACATTTTCAGTGGGAAGTAAGAAGTATAAGGACAGCTGATGGACAGAAAAAAAAATGAGTCCATTCCATTTTCCGTTTTTCTTCAGCAGCTCTGCAATGCCTCACACTAAAGACTGCTTCAGAGAGGGCTGTGTGCATGCACAGAGCCAGATTCTCATTGCTTCCCTTCCAATCCATCTCTGTTGTCACAACACCAGAGGCTAAAATGGCACCTCCTCTTTACATGAGCAAGACTGGGGTCCTGGCTCTCTAGTACTTTCCATGGGAGCCCAAAAGGAAAAAGCCCTCTATTCATATCTGTCCTTGTTTCAAAGAACATTTCTGGTTTAGTTCTTTGCAACTCCCAAGGCCTGAGTTTCTAATTTATACTGGTGTCTTAATTATATCTAGTAATATTGATAAATGTGCTCTAGTACTCATTTGTCACCAGTATACAATATCTCCAGCACCATCTCACACCTGCATGTGAGAGGGGAACAAAAGGGAAAAGAAGTCCCTCCTTTTTCCTTTTAACTTCCTAACCTCTTTGTTTTATCTATATTTTATTATATCTACTTCCAAAAAGTAAAATTCTTGTTGGTTCCTATCTCAAGTAATGTCCCAGATGTTCACCTCACCGTTAAAACAGTCCACAAATTTTTGCGTATTTACTAAGATTTCATTCCTCATCTTTTGTTTCCTTCTCTCTTAGGCCTTGCCTTGTTAGGTGGATTAGATTAGATTAGACTGACAATTAGATTATTCTGACTTTTTTCAGGAGAGGTAGCTTTTTGAGAGGTGAGGCAAGTCAGAATTACATAATACTCCTTATTTTCTTGATGTGCTATTTATAAAACAAAATCCTTAAAGTTTAGAACATGTCACCATATGGAATTTAAACAATTGTCTGTTGTTTATTATTTTTTGTTCTCTTAACCTCATCTTTCAGTGTTTCTTGTCTCAATAGAGGCAATGTGATTTACCCAGACATAAAGACATTTGTTTCAGCTGAACCATCCCTCTTGCCACTGGCATGACACAGACCTGTCTGGGTGTGTGCAAACCCAGTCACTGGATAAATAATTTTTAATCTACTTACAAATAGAATTGGAGATGGGAAAAGGATTTTTAAAGGAAATAAGCAGATGAACAAATGAGGAGCACAGTATCAGATCCAGGAAATCCAATGAATGCTAAGAGGTAGGAGTGTAAAATGCATTGAAGAATGATACCACATTCTGCTGAACAACTGAATTCATAACTAAGAGACTGATTTAATAGGCCCCCAAATATTTGTATTTCTTGTCTCAAAGCAATTTAAAGATATCTGACAATATCTCTGCTTCAAACCTAGGCAAATTTGTGACAACACTTCTCTATAAAAGTCTAACCAAATTTCAACTGGTGCTGGTTATATCTTTGTAATGTACCTCACACATACCCCTTGCAGTCCCTCCACAAGTTATTCTCTCCACTATCACTGCCATCAATTATTTTTCTAAAATATAAATAAGATCATGTCATTCCCCTGCTGGAAATTAAATGACAGTTCCTCTTAACTCCTAGTAAAATGTCCCAAACATTTAGGAGACTATTCCCAAATGAGCCCTATCTTACCTTTTCAAACTCATACCACTTTCTCACATGCACCATATATTCCTGCTATTCCGTTTATTGAGAACCACTTCATTATAACTTCTCACATACCAGATCTACTATACTGTAAGCTCCTCAAGGGCACACACCAAGCCGTATTCATTTTTAATCCCAGTTATAGTGTATAGTACACAGCAGGCAGTCAATAAGTTTTTGATAAATAAATAAAAGAATAAGTGATAACCTAAGTGATATTTTATCATTAATTTTATCTTTTTAATCTTTCAGAATCATAGGCTTACCAAAGGGTAGCAAAGCTATTCTTTTTTAACACACAATTCTAGAATTTATTCCAAAGTATTATTAGTGACAAGGAATATTTTTACCACTTTCCTGCTCCCCAGTGTTACCACACTAATTGAACCTGTGGGAAATGGTATTATTCAAAATATGAAGATAGTTAACGAGAAGAAATCCATCATGCAGGTACTATCCAAGACTTTCAATCTTCTTGTAATATTTAGATGATGTTCTGAAATGGTGCTGACGAGTGAAAAACACAGCAGTAAAAAACATGATAAATTTCTGGAGGGAAAGCTGCTTATGAAAAGCTTCAACCTTTGATCTCCTTAATTTTACAGAAAAGTGGCAATGCAATACTGCCTAAGATATTTTACGATTGTATGCGCCTCATTCCACTTTTGTGAGAAAAAAGCAAATTACCAAAAACAAACAAAACAAAGAAAACACAATTTACTTACTCCCAAGAGAAATATGTACCCAAGAGTTATATGCCCATAAGAAATTAAAAGATAGGTTCACACAAAATTTCCATACAAATATATATTATATATTTAAAATAGATAAAAAGCAGAAACAATCAAATATCCATCAACTGATGAAAAAATAAAATGTAGTGTGTATACCATTAGTGTGGACCATTATTTATCAATAAAAAGTAATGACAAACTGATACATACCACAACATGCATGAATCCTGAAAATATTTCCTGAAAGAAGCCAATCATTAAATGCCACATATATGATTCCACTTATATGAAGTATCCAGAACAGACAAATCTATAGAGAAATAAAGTAGACTGGGGGTTTTGTGGGGAAACAGGAGTGACTGCTAATGGGTATAAGATTTCTTCTTGGGTTGATGAAAATGTTCTAAAATTGACTATGGTAATGGTCACAAAAAGCCATTCAGTTGTACACTTTAAGTGAATGCATTTTATGATATATGAATTCTATCTTTTAATGAAGCTATTAAAACTTTTAAAAACTGATATTTAGAACTTTAAAAAAAATCCATATGGGCACTCTTTAACTAGTGAATTCTTTCTGTGAGAACTCACATCACTGATATTTGTATCAGTTCATTACTCAAGGTTAATGATGATGACCTTGAGTGATTAAACTGGGTCAACTTTAATGATACAATTGAAAGAAGAAAATAACATGATGCATTTTAGTTTTCATCCAAAATGATAAAAATTTAAGTTCTGGTATTATTACAGAATTAACCCTTAACTGGAAAAATCTGGCTTTTCCTAATGGAAGATTCAGCGCCCAAATAACTGAGGATTTTTCTGAAAACATATCAGTAATTAACACTGACAATTTCTTGATTACCTGAGACATGGCATATGAAAATGTTTGGCCAATAACTGTTCACAGAGAAAAGCTGATGAAGTACTGCCATATGCCTGAAACTGGGGTGATTTTGGCATTTGACTCAATCTCCCCTTCCCAGCCCAATTAATGCTGACAGAATGTCTGTTTAAGTGAGCCCACCTCCTGGCAAACAACTGTGAACTATTTCAGATTGGTTTTCTTCCTAGAACACCCACTAGCCATACTGCTAAGAAGGAAACAGAAAGCATTTCTATATATTTGTCATTATCTCTTTTTCACTGCAGCATTATCCCTAATATCACCTTAACCTTACACCAAACTACATTAGCATTTGGCTAAAACTGTCAACCAAGGTAAATTCTGAAATACTATAAAATAGTTTAAAAAAATTTTTAGTTTCAACTCTAAAAATTCACCCTCCTCTTGCTATGCCTCCCCCCTCAAGTTTTATTCCAGCAAATTAAGTGAAAATGTTATTAATTCTTACCTACTTGTAATTCTATATTATCCTATAAAACCAATTAAGAATTTATGAAATGTCTTGCACAAGACTTTACATCAGGTAACTCCAAAAGGAAAATTGCCTCAAGGATCAGAAAACATGGGAGCCTCATAAAATCTTTCAACCTATCTCTATAATTTTCCTGGGGCAAGTAACCAATACTGGGAAGAAAGACATGATAAAGCCTAAGGTCAAGTAACATAACTACAGGTTAAAGAAAAACCAACAATCTAGATAAAGTTCACCTAAAATCTAGGCTCAATTACAATCAATTGAAATCCCGTTGTGGATACATATTTATATTTAATATTAAGAGAAAACTACTTATGAAAAACAATGCTACTAACTATAGCTTAGATTTTTTGACTGTACTTATTGTGGGAAATGAACATTTCTACCTTTGAAGAAGAAAGTACTTGTAGAGCTTCTAAGCACTTCACCCTAAACTGTATACATAGAAGCCAGTTATACTACTATAAGTTTCTCCTTGAATTTATTGACTACATTATCATCAAATTGGTATGATGCTAAAGCATAATTTACCCAATATACAAAAAAAATTGTATTTCTATACACTATCAATGAACAGTACAAATATGAAATTAAGTAGACAATTCAATAATAGCCAAATGAAGAAAATACTTAGAAATAAATGTAACAAAAGAAGTATATTTATCATCTAAAGCTACAAAAAACTGTATGAAGAACTAAATAAATAGTAAGACATCCTGTGTTGATAGACTGAAAGATGTAATATAAGGTGGCAATACTCTTCAAATTGGTCTACAGATTCTATACAATCCATATCAAAATACCAGCTGCCTTTTTTGAAAATATTGACAAGCTGATTCTAAATTTCATATGGAAATACAGCGGACCCAGAATAGCCAAAAGAAACTTGAAACAACCGAAGTTGGAAGACTCACATTTCCCAATTTCTAAGCTTATTACAAAGCTACAATAATCAAGACAGACAGAGTGGTGTTGCCAACTGAGAGTCTACAAATAAACTCTTATATTTATAGTAAACTGATTTCAGGCAAGGGTGCCAAGACAATTTAATGGCGGGGTGGGGGAATAGTCTTTTCAAATGGTTCTGGAACAACTGGAAAACACAAAAGATAAAGTTGGACCCCTTTACTACACCATATATAAAAATTAACATAAATCAAATGTCTAAAACTATTCCAAAAAAACTCTTGAAAGAAGAACAGGCATAACTCTATAATCTTGCATTCAGCAATGGTTTCTTAGATATGACAACAAAAACACAAGCAACAAAACATAAAACATAAAAAATTGGACTTGTAAAAAAAAAACAACAAACCTTTGTGCTTCAAACAACACCAGAATGAAAGGACAAACCACAAAATGTGAGAAAATATTCATGTATATATATAAATCTAGATAAGAGATTTATATCTAAAGGACACAAAGAACTCCTCTAACTCAATAATAAAAAGACAAATAACCCAAATTTTAAAAGGGCAAAGGATAAGAGTAGACACTTCTCCAAAGGAGATATACAAATGGCAAATAAGTACATGAAAAAAAGTTCAGCATGAATAGCCGACAAGGAAATGCAAATTAAAACCACAATAAGATACCACTTCATACCCACTAGGATGGCTATTATGAAAAAATAAGTGTTGCAAGGAAATGGAGAAATTGAAACTCTCAAACACGGCAGGTGGGAATGTAAAATGGTACAGTCACTTTGGGAAAGTCTGGCAGTTTCTCAAAAGGTTAAAATAGAATTATCAAATGACCCAGCAATCCTTTGCCTAGTATATACACACCCAAGAGAAATGGAAGAGTATGTCCAAACACTTGTACACAAAAATTGTTATAGCAGCATTATTTCTAATAGCCAAAAAGTGGAAACAACCCAAATGTCCATCAACTTATCAATGAATAAATATATCATTAACCATACAATGGAATATTAATCAGCAATAAAAGAAATAAGGTACTGATACATGCTGCAACATGGTTGACACTTGAAAGCATGCTAAGGAAAAGAAGCTAGTAAAAAGGCTGAGTATTGTATAATTTTATTTATATGAAATGCACAGAATAGGAAAATCCATAAAAACAAGAAAGTAGATTAGCAGTTGCCTGGGGCTAGGAGGTTGAGGAGGAAATGAAGAGTGACTGCTAATGGTGACAGAGTTTCTTGTCAGGTTAATGAAAATATTTTAAAATTGATTGTAGTGATAAGTGCACAAATCTGTGAATATACTAGAAAACACTGAATTGTACACTTAATATAGCTCAGTAAAACTATATCTCAATAAAGCTTTTTAAACAAAACTGATGTAACATTTAATAAAAGCAAATGACTTTTCTATAAGGTTTCTCTTCAGATGGTTGATTTCATTCTTTTTTTAGCTTATTAACTCCTGCCACCATGGTATCCTATAACATGTACAGTACAATGACACTATAGATTTCAGTACTGAACTAATGCCTTGTCATATATTTTGGTTTAAGGGTCAGAGTAAGGGAGAGAAGCACCCCAATCCCTTAAGCCTAATGTTTTCTCATTTACTTAAGTATTCTAAGTATTCTTTACTTAAGATTTGGTAAAATTCCAGCAAACAAAGTAGTAATTCTTAAGTGAAGGAAGAATAAAAAGGATTTTAGGTACTTAGATACTGAAATTAAGGACCTACTCAAATATACTCATATACAACTAAAAATAATCCTAATTTTTAATAAGTATAAGTTTTACAAACCAATACTTTGCCAATCTCAGACTATTTATTAAAAAATAATTTGAGATATTTCTAAATACTATCATTATGCACAGACATTTTAAAGATTTATTAATTAAAAATTTTTAAATGTTAAAGCATATTTAAATGGAGAGTTTTCTTTCAGTTCCATTATACAAAAAAATAAGTAGTGAATATATCAATCAGTGGAAACATATTTATATACTGCCCAACTAGAACTGATTATTTGTTAACTCCATTTTCAAGTGCTTTAAGCAGCTGTGCACCTGTTACTCTGACAGCTAAAACTGGGTCCACCATAGGAAGGAGAGCCAAAAGATCATGCATAAGTGAAATTCCCTGCTGGATGTATTTGATCAGATCAGAGAGTGCCTATAAATTTAAGGGGAAAAAAATATTGATTTTTTTACCCATAAATTGTTGCCCTTATGACTCAATAGTACATTCAAAACTTCGTAATTAGGCACTGCATTGCAAAAGCTCCCTTCCCCATATTTTTCCTATCCCCTAACCCATGTTTCTATTCTCTTCCCTCTTAATTATGTACTTATATTTAGCATATTTATTTTGGAAGACTTACTTTCATGTTAGCCACCGTTTTTCTCTTTAATTACAGAGTATTAGAACTGAAAAGCTACTAGCTTTCCCCCTGTTTTCTGACCAGACCATGCCGAAGGCATCCCAAAGCACAGATCATCTATTTTTAAAGCTCTCCACAGGGAGCAACTCCAAAGAATCCCTAAGGAAACAATCTTAAGGTTTAACAAATCTCACTCTTAGGAAATGTTCCCATGAACCTAAATTATTCATGGGGAATATTAAGACCACTTGTATTTTCAGTGAAATGTCATTATAAGAGGTTTGTGGTTAGGATGTTAAATGATGTCACATTCTTATGGTGCTTTCTGAGCAAGCCATGTTATTTTTTTCCCCACTTCATATGAGTTATTACAATGACAAGATCTGCTCCTTCTTCAAGTTCTACTGCTGTTTGGTTAACAACTTCAATGCAGTCTTTATAGTTTACATTCGACTAACTGTAGGCAAAGTAGCCACTCTTTCACTAATTCCATTAAGCCAATTTTATATTGTTCCAATTAATTTTTTTTTACTGCACCATGTCTGAGTTCAGAAATAAATCTGACATAGACATTACTGAACAACCAAGTAAAGCACAATTTGTTTCATGTAGTCTTTCAAAATATCCACACCCAAATCTAACTTGTAGTTTCTTAAAAATAAAATTAAAAGTTTGAAAATTAATTCACGAGAATGTTATTCCTTTTTCATATTTAAATAGTGCAGTTCTCCAAATAGTAGAGTTTTCTATACTTGAAAGACTATATTTTAGGAGCATGGATTTTATCACACACTGTATTTAATTATCCCAACTTTGATTACAAATTATAAAATTTGCAGAAGCCTTTATTCCACAGAAATTCTCTTTGCAATTCAGGTAGTACTTCATTCTCAAAGAAACTATGAAGTAGGGTGGAAAAGATGTCTCACAGCATGAGAAAAATGCAATGATGTGATTAATCCTAGGTTAATAACATGCTAATTTAGAGATTATTTTTAGTCAGTAAAGGTACATTAGCCTGTGCTAGTAGTGTAATTAAGAATAAAAATCATGTCTTTACTCTGAACTATAATCAATAGTCTTAAAAAAACGCATTCATACTGTGAAGGACTATGAAATCCTGGTGTAGTTCTGCAACATTTTCTGAAATAGTTGTGCTCCTTTTTAATTTATAGAAGTAGTAATTTTGAAAATCAAAATCAGTGTTTTTGAAATCATTGATATAAATTACTGCTGGAAGTAATCTGTGATAGATCCTTTCATAAATGAAAAAATACTTCAGTAATATTAATTTTTACTAATTTAATTATCATTTACTCTTTTGAAGCATCAGTTTATATAAAGCAGAATGTTTGAACAATACAGTAATAAAATTTATCTGCATTTTAAAACTGATCAACATAAGATATGAAACCAGCCATCTAGGGAAAAATCGAGTGAAAACTACTTTTATTCCTTCTGAAAATGTGTTAGTAAAGTGTTGACCCTTCTGTACTTTTTCAATGGCAGATATTTGTGAATTATATTTGCCTTTTTATACTCTTAGGGAATCCTATAATTGTTAAATGAGCTGAAAACTTATCACTGATACCTCTGCCACCTCTCCAGAGCAATTCTCTACAGCATTTCTGGGCAAAATTATTTGGTGGGACCCTTAGTGGCAGTGAAGTAGTAGGTAAAGAACTATTTACGATGCCCTACAACAACACTTTTAATGTTTTCAAATCTTAAGATATAACAGTGGAACTAATAAATAAGTGATTGTAGGATATGAGTTTACTATACAAAATCAATTGCCTTCCTATATATTGTCAATGAACAAGTGGAATTTGAAATTGAAAATATCAATTACGTGAAATGAAATACTTCAGTATAAATCTAACAAAATATGTATGAGATCTATATGAGGAAAACCACAAAACTCTGATAAACGAAATCAAAGAAGAACTAAATGAAAGAGAAAATATTCTATGTTCATGGATAGACTCAATACTGTCAAGATGTCAGTTCTTCCCAACTTGACCTACAGATTCAATGCAATTCCAATCAAAATCCCAGCAATCTATTTTGTGGATATCAACAAACTTATTCTAAAGGTTATATGAAGAGGCAAAAGACCCATAATACCCAAAACAATATTGAGGAAGGACAAAGTTGGAAGTATCCAATTTCAAGACTATTAACTACAACAATCAAGGCAGTATGGTATTGGTGGAAGAAAAGACAAATAGATCAATGGAACAGAATAGAGAACCCAGAAATAAACCTACATAAATACAGTCAACTGATTCTGACAAAGGCGCAAAGGCAATACAACAGAGATAGCTTTTTCAACAAATGGTGCTACATAAACTGTACATCCATATGCAAAAGAAAATAAAAATAAATCTAAACACAGACCTTACACCCTTCAAAAAATTAACTCAAAATCGATCACAGACCTAAATGTGAAATGCTAAGCTATAAAATTCGGAGAAGATAACATGAGAGAAAATCTATATAATCTTGGGTTTGGTGATGACTTTTTAAGATATGACACCAAAGGTATGATTCATGAAAGAAAGAATTGATAAGCTAGACTTTATTAAAATTTAAAATTTATGCTCTGCAAAAGATAATGTCAAAAGAATAAGAAGATAAGCCACAGACTGGGAGAAAACATTTGCAAAAAACATCTAATACAGGACTGTTATCCAAAATATACAAAAAATATATACAAAGTATAACAAGAAAACAAACAAACAACCTGATTTAAAAATAGGCCAAAGATTTTAACACACACCTCACCAAAGAAGGCATACAGATGGCGAATAAGCAGATGAAAAAATCTCCACATAATATGCCATTGTAAAAATACAAATTGAACAAGAAGATACCATTACATACCTATTAGAATGGCCAAAATCCAGAACACTAACAACATCAAAAGCTGTCCAGGATGTGGAGCAACAGGAATTCTCATTCATTGTTGGTGGAAATACAAAATGGTAAAGCCACTTTGAAAGACAATTTTGCTGCTTTTACAAAACTAAACATACTCTTACCCTAGGATCCAGCAATTGCACTTCTTGGTATTTACCCAAATGAGATGAAAACTTATGTCTACACAAAAACATACACATGGCTATCTATAGCAGCTTTATTCATAATTGCCAAAACTTGGAAGTAAACGACATGTCTTTCAGTATGTAAATGGATAAATACACTGTGGTACATCCTGGCAATGGACTATTATGCAGTGCTAAACAGAAAATAGAAGGAACATAAATGCATGTTACTAAGTGAAAGAAGCAAATCTAAAAGGCTACATATTGTATGATTACAACTATATGAAATTCTGGACAAAGCAAAACTAAGAAGACAGTGAAAAGATCAGTGGTTGCCAGGGGTTGGGTGTGGGGGAGGGATGAATAGGTGAAACACAGATAAATTTTAGGGCAGAAAGTACTTTATATGATACTTTATATGATATATGGTGAATATATGTCATTAAACATTTGCCCAAATATACAGAATCCTAATATAAACTATAGCTTTTGGGTGATAATGATGTATCAATGTAGGTTCATCAATTGTTAACAAATGTACCTCTCTGGTAGGGGATATGCATGTGTGGATGGGAAATCTCTGTCCCTTCCTCTTAATTTTGCTGTGAACCTAAAATTGCTCAAAAAATAGTTTATTTAAAAAAAAAAAACAAAATAAAAATTTATAACAATGAAGATGCATAAGAGACTGTTAATTTGCCATAAACATCACATCATTGATATGCAATCTTCTCCTTTATTACTATGGCACAATTATCTAACCTACCTATGAAAAACAGGGTAATTCGATGACCTTGAAACCATGCAAATGAATACCTTCATTTACTCAACAAATACTATTGAGAGAGTCTTACATGCCAGGCACTATACTTGGGTATAAGAAATACGGCTCTATAACACAGAAAAAAGTATCGACCCCTCATATAATGAGGAAAGGAAGACAATAAACAAAGTAGGTAAAACATATCCTCTACTAGAAGCTAATAAATGCTATAGAAAAAGTAAAACAAAAAAAGCAGATAGACTACCAAGATAGAGAGTATAATTTGAAATAAAGTCCTCAGAGGAGGCCATTTTGAGGTGACTTTTAAGCAAAGGGAGCCATCTATCTGAATATCTGGGAGAAGAGCTTCCCAAGCAGAGAAAATAGCAAAAGCATAGACCTCAAGTCGAAAATATACTTGGTATGATTGAAGAACAGAAAAGACTAGCAAATAGCTGCAGCAGAGTAAGTGCATGCCCAGGCAGATGATGAAATCCCAAAAGTAATGGGGAACGAGATCACACAGGGTCTGGTTGGCCACAGAAGACTGGTTTTTACTCTAAATAAGTTCAAGAGACACTGGAGCTTTTGAATAGAAAAAATGGCATTAACATTTTGAAAGATTTCCCTGGCGAGAATGGACTATAGAAGGGCAAGAGCAGAAGCAGAGCAGGGAAACCATTTAAGAGGGTATTGCAATAATCCAGAAAAGAGATGAGGGACTTGGAGCAGGGTCACAGAGTGGAGGTGACAGAGAGTGGACAGGGTCTGGAGATTTTTGGATGCCATAGCCAATACAGACATGCTGGAAGACTGTTTTGGGGGTAGAATAGAAAGAAATCCAAGAATGACTCCTAAGATATTTGGCCTGAGCAACTTGAATGATGAAGAAAATGGAGTTTTAAGAATGGCAAAATGACAGCCGAGAACATTTTGCTTGGGAATAGAGAGTTAATTTTAGACCCATTAAATATAGAAGCCTAGATGTCAATTAAGAAGTTAGTTTATCAGGTCTGTTATTTGAGGGGAAAATCTAGGTTGAATGTATGATTTTGGAGTCAGCAGACAAATAAGATGTGAATCCAGAAATTTAGATGAGATCACTAATGGAGTAAATACATACAGAAAGAAGGAACAAGAACTGATTCCTGGGATGGTCCAAAAATAAGAGGTTGGGAGATGAAGAGCAGCCAGCAAAAGAGAGAAAGCAGCAGCCAGTCTCATTGGAAGAAAACCAGAATATGGTATTCTGGAAACCAAGCGAAGACAGGGTTTCAGGGAGAAAGGAGTGATCACCTTTGTCAAATGCTGCTGGTAAATCAAAAGAGATGAAGGCTGAGAAGTGGCCATTGGTTTTAGCATCATAGAGGTCATTGATGACTTTGAAAAGTACATACCAAAACTTCACTTCAGTTTAAATGTGTAGTTTTTTCTTGATCTCATACCTTAGGGCCCATACACCAAGAAAGGTATCCATGCCTGAATAAAGAAAATTTCCAAGTAGATGGAAGCAGAATGAAAGGACATCTGACTATCTTCTGGGCCAGTATGTACTAAACTGTATTCTGTGAAATCCCAGTTCTTTTGGATATTAATAGGGCTTCCATAATTCTTTACTCAAGTTTGGGAAACATTGGGTTAAGCTATTAATAAAGTGCTTTATGTATTCATCAACTTCTTACATCTTTAAAATACTATAATATAGAGTTCAAATCTCCAAATAAGGAACATACTAATAAGCAGGGTTTTGCAAAATCATTTGAAGATGAAATCTTTACGCAAAACACAGTGTGGCAATAATATTTTGTAAAAAATACTTTGAGAAATGTTAATTCTATTACTTGAATGAAAAAAGAAAAGCAAAATTATATTAATGTTTAATCTATTCTATATAAATTAAATTTTGGATTTTTTCAATACTAAAATTTACACTACCCTAACAATGTGCCAAGTCCATTAAATACAATTCTCTTTAAAGATTCTCATGCTCCTAAGAAAATGCCATTTTGTAACAAGATTTATGTTTTATTTGAACATCAGGCTTTTTTCTAAAGTAGCTGAAAACTATAGTTCACTTTAGATATGAAGTTTAAGTATCACAAATGTGCTTTTAGATATTAATGCTATGTTTGAAATCTAAGAGTGTGATTTTTAGCTATAGCACATTTTTAAAAAATGGGTAGGTCACTTTGCCTGGTTAGCCAGTTCTCCTAAACACCTGATCACTTTTGATGTACCTGAGGAACTCATCCCTTAATGCCTATTTACTTTCCTTAGAAGCCAGAACTATACCCAGCTAGACTGAAAAAAAAGCAGAGAACAATGACCAACTCTTTGGAACAACCTAATTCAAGAGCATATAGAACTATATCATGTCACTATCTTCACCCATTGACACTTGCCAAGATAAATGCTTTTATGTCCACAAACAGGATGAGACACTCAGTTCCTGAGGAACCCAAAGACCATAGGGATAACTCCAACTACAATTCCTCCTAATAGCTTTCCCTGAATTCTACTTGGCATAACACTGTAAAAGAAAAAAGATAAGCAGCAAAACTGAACAAAGAACAATAATCAGAAAAATCTTCCCACAGCAGAGATTAAAATTTGACAAAATATTTCTTCAAGAATTAAAAAATAAATAAAATTAAGGAAGGTCGCAAAACAGGAATTATTTTAACGTAGGAAAGAAATGACAAGAAAACAAGAGGAAATAGCAACATTATGTATAATATGTTCCCTTTATGAAAAAATGGGAAAAAATGAGCATCTTTTTATTCTGGTTTATATATATGTACACATAAAGAAGCTCTGGGAAAAAACCTAAGAAACTAAGAAGAAAGTTTACCTGAAGGGAGTAGGAACTGGGTAGAAGGGGCCACGCACAGGAGATCATTTTACTCTATAATAATATTTTTGGTTCTTGAATGTTTTGGTTCACAATATTAAATATTCAATTATATTACCTATGTGGAAAAAATAAAAAAATACATTAATAAAATTAGTCGCACCTTATGAAAATGCTAATTAAGATTTCCAAGGGAACAATTTGTTCCATAGAACATGGATTATCATTACCAATTCTCAAAATACTTTCAGAACTAGGCTGTAATCACTAAACCTAAAAGGAGCTACAATTGAATTTTGTCTCTCTGCTCATATAATGATCAGAATCATCATCTCCTGAAACTTCATATGCTACAAATTTAATTCTCAAACACATCACTACAAATGTAGTGTCGATTTCACTAATTCAGGATGTGTATTAAATTTTAGAACTAAACAGATGTTTATGTTTTAATATCTATGAGTACAAAGCAAACAATATATTATAGGGGCATAACTCAAACTACTTGAGAACAAACTTTAAGGATTTTGATCATGTATTCTCCTTGAGGTCCTAAATCATGTTTCATATTGTATTTAATAGACACTCAATTCTTGTTTAGATAAGTGAAAGGTCTTAGATAGCCTTGTAAATCTTCTATTTATGAAAACTTTACTCACAAGTGCTTTTTATTATGAGTGCTTTTAATAAATTAGATTTTTAAATTATCATTTCAAAATGAGATACTACTGCATTTCATCATCTTGGGAACATCAAGTTCCACTAAAATGAATTAAGTTGTCAATTAACATCTCAAAATTAGAATAAATGGAAACAAATTAAAGATATTCAAGCCAACAAATCAAAGTTGTGTGCCCCACTATCAGTTTATAGATATAGAAAAAAATTTAATCTTAAAGAAATGTAACTTTTAAGTATGAGGTAATGTCAAAATTCCATAAATTTTCTAATTTTGGAGTACACTTTATCAGTGAACAACTTGATTGTTGTTCAGCCACTCAGTTTGATTTATCTTTCATTTATATTAAATGAAACTATATCCTAAATAATTCTCATAATGTGATTACATTACCATTTTTCCAACACTTTCACGGTAAAATATAATACGTGAAGTGGAATGTGCAGTCCTTAAAATTACATTTGCAGTGCATTTTAATGAGGTAGTATGCTGGATATCTTCAGTAGGCTTCTTCAAATGTCCTCTCTTTTTGTACCTTTCTTTGGGCTCAGGTAGGACAACCTCTACAGACTGCATCAACTGACTCCCTTACCTATTGACTTTCTGTTGGATCAAACTAGTGGTAGACACAGGCAGGAATTAAAAAGGAAGAGTTAGAGAAGAGAACAAACTCTCTTCTTTTTTCCCCAGACTTTCTTTTCATTCCCCAGACTCTCTTCTTTTTTTCTGAGTCAGTGTAGAATGCTTGCAACCCTCTACTGAAGGTTATGGTTTCTATCAGCTGATCTTTCTATGGAATCCTCCCTTCTCTTTTCAAATTTAGAGATGCCTCTATATACTATACACCATTCTAGTATTGCCTAACAAAAATAGAATGCAAGTAATGTATATAATTTTAATTTTTCTAGCAGCCACATTTTTTAAAGAAAGATACAATTTTAATACATTTCACTTAATACAATATATCCAAAATACTGTTTCACATGTAATCAATATAAAAATGATTAATGAGATATTTTACATTTTTGTACTAAGTCTTAAAAATCCAGTGTATGTATTAAACATACAGCATACCTGAATTTGGATTAGGCATATTTCAAGTGCTCAATACTATATATCTCTTCCTTATAGTTTTCCTCTCCCTCCCCATATACTTAGGAATAGTCTTCTTATTAAAGTCTCAAGTTACCCATGTGGGTGTGTCACTTATTTTCTGCCAGGATGAAACTGACATACATTGGGGAAATGCCTGATCAAGAAAAAGCAGTATGTGACATTATACAATTACAATACAATCTCAACTATATGAATAATGCATATTAAAAAGTTCAAGGAAATATCACAAAAAGTTAACCTAAAATTATGGAAATATAAATAATTATTTTCTGTTTCTTGGTACTTTCACATAGTCTTCAAGTTTCAATAAATTTATAAAAAAATTTAAATGTCAAAACAAAAATCTAACATAATTCTTAGCAAAATTTATAGGCTGAATATAAACAAGGACTATTTGTTTTCGCCTTCTTACAATGGAACTCATCCCAAAAAGGCCTATAAAAAATGAAATCGATCAAATATAGATTTATGGTATAAACTGAATGTCAAATAAACTGAAAATAACACCACTTACAGCAAACCTATACATTCCTGAGAAAGGGGAACCAATCGCTAAAGAGCTCAGACTATGCTGCTAGCACAGAGTTTTCAACATAAACAGTTCACTACTTTTACAATATAAGTAGAACAAAGTCAGTACATATGGTCCAATTCAATGGTTAGACTAAAAATAGTAACCAAATACATACTGAACTTAAATGTGGAACATTTCTAAATTCTAAATTTTAAATCCACATGGTAATGAGTTCAGAATATTATGTGAGACAGACAAAACAAAGAACACAGCAAGTAGGTAAAAGTGAAAAAAGGACAGTTAAATCCCAGGACTGATTTCTGTCTCTTTTTCCTCATTCATTATTTTCTGTCAGCATTTGGAGTTGGAAAGGATGAAACAAATGATAGAAATCATTCTCTTCTTTAACTATTTCAGCTTGCTATCCTGCTTACTCTTACAATAGACATTCCCTAGTATCTAGCCCAGATATATCAACATCCTTTTGTTCCCCAGATCAGCATCTCCAACCCCCTTTTAATGTCCAGTGTTATTGTAATAACCAAAAAAAATCAGAAAAAAACAAATATTTAATAGATTAGTTAAATAATAAAACATCATCCATGGAATGGAATACTATGCAACCATTAAAAGTAGTGTTATGAAAAGATTATTTTGTGTACTACAGTGTGAATATTCTTAATACCATCAAACTATATATTTTAAAATGGTAAATTTTATGTTACATCTTTTTTACCATAATAAAAATAATTATTTCATAAGTACAAATATTATAGTATGATAAACCAATGGGAACCAATCATTAAATGATAAAAATCAACAATCACATTGGTTCACTGTATAAAATTTAGAAAAGCTCACAGAAAAAAAAAAAAAAAGCCTCCCATACCATCAAGCTATAACCACTGCTAACCACTGTATAGATCCCTAAAATGGATGGATGGATATAGATCCCTATTAATGTCATCCTGTATCTAAATAATCTCCAATAATCCCTAATAATATTCCCTAATAATCTTTTCAATATAGTAAAAAAATGTCCAGACCATTATCTTCTCATCAAAATCCCACACATTTCACCAATAGTTAAATCTTTTTCTTTACCTGTTATCTGTTCATTTTCATAAAAACAGCTAAAATATAATTACTATTATACCACTCACTTTATATATTTATCTTGTTTAATTCTTATAAGTACATTGTGAAGTAGGTACCATAATTTTCCTTATCTTCTATCTGATAAAACTGAGGCTTTGGCAGATTAATCATGTTTTTCAAGATCACTTACCATGAGGTTGGTAGAACCAGGATTCAGGTTAAACTCCAAAGCCTATGATCTTAACTACTTCTGATATACTTCTCACTTTTGTACAGGCATACATAAAAATCTTGCCATGTAAAATGAAACCTAGGTTTGATTAAAATTTTTCAGATCCATTGAACAATGGATCCTGTTAGCTCCCAAATGCTGTCTCAGTGCCTATAAACTGAGAAACAGGATTATTCAACTCCTCTTACATAAAAAAATCTAAAAGTAGCATGTAAATTACTTTATAGATCTCAAATAAGAATAAAAAGGCTAGCTTGTAAATTCTTACCAAGAACTGCAAAATGTACTCCCAGTTCACTTAAAATAGGAATTATATGCGTTCCTTTCATTATTGTACTTAAAACTGAAAGATGCAAGCAGTTGCTACTAAAAATCAAAAGTAGATTCAAGAAACTGAACTTTTTTCATAGCTGTTGCAAATCTAAAAAATAATTTTATGTCCTTTAATTTTATGCCTTTATCAAAAAGAACATATTCTAAATAGCAATATTTTTTAATTAGAATAAAAATGGAAGTATGAAAAAAATGTTTTAAATGGGATCATGTCTTTAACCAGCAAAACTTACCTTTTAACGTATTTGCATTCTGAAAGGATAAGCTATAAACAAATTTCTTAAGTCAATCATATTTTCTACTTAACTATGAAATTTTTACCATAGAAGATGTGCTTAAATGATAATTTGAAATTCCTTTAAAAAATACTTTAAAACATATGTGAAAACTTCAACTATGCCACAAAATACAAACCCTTAAATATAAATTATGTTCCCTGGGAGCAAGAAGAAAGGAGATTTGCCTGACATCTTTCTAGGTTCTTTAACTTTATTGCATCAAGTCTGATGTAAAATAGTGCCTCTCTGCTGCTTTATAATCTAATGTTCCAATTATAAACAGGTCTCCTGAACCTTAATACTAAATACTTCCTTCCTCCATCACCTCCCCATTCTTTTCATTGGGATCTGAACTTCTCCTAAAGAAGGTATTACCATGCAAGCCCTCTCCAGAGGCCATTATCCACTCCCTGATTCCTCATATTGCACAAAACAGGGAGTGGTGGAAATGGGGAGAAGAGAGATAGGCATTCCCTAATGCTAATTTCAGACTGGAGAAAAAGCTCTCCTCCTTTTTAAGGCTCAGAGTAACTGAACCCACTTTTCATGCCAGTAGGTTCTGTTATATTCAATAGCAGCTTTAACTTTGGAAACTAACCTGTATAGTTAAAAAAATAAAAATAAAAAATCTGCCCAAGTGATTCTGATTTGCCATTTTATCCAATGAAAACCAGTTTACCCCTCTCCCAACACACACACACACACACACACAGACACACACACACACACACACACACTCACACACACACTCAGTCACTCACTCACCTGGCTTACATCTTTCCTTTTACTCCATATTCTGCCATCATTTTGGTAACTTTAACAAACACATAGAAGCATTGATTGGCTCCTCAACTTCAAAGACCATCTCCAGTCCACTTCAGCAACTCACTGTTGTGACCACATTTGCCATCACCTAGAATGACTCTACTTCTCAAGTTCATCTTCAATTCTAATTTCTCACTATGTGACCAAAATCTCCATTTGTTTCAGCTTTATCATTCCCCTACTGCTGCTATGTAAGCTCTCAGACATCATTAATATGTCTAGTCCCTTGTTTCTCACTTGCCTTTAGTTCCCTCATTGGCTTCACTTCTATACCAGATACCAGAACCCATCTCTTCAACTACTTTCTTGTCAATACCCTGAAATTTCTCATGCTCTTGGTCTACTTGTATCTGTCTACCACATTCGGCCTCAAACCACAATTCTTGAATAAATTTAAATAGATGACATTTCTGATTCTGGGACTCCAGGTCCTCTACCTTCTTTCTCTCCACAGCAGCTATTCCAAATGTTCTTGAACCCCATATCTGGCTCCCAACCCTATTCTTCACCAGCCTTTTCTGAACATTGTTCCATCATTTAAGCCCTCTTTCCTGCAATTTTCCTGTGTGTGTATGTATACCAAATCCTCCTCAAAGCCTAGACACACTCCAGTATCTCTCCTCAGCCTTCCTTAATGCAATATACTCCCCAGATCAGTGCTATTCAAAGAATGATCCATAGACCAAAACTGGTCCATGTACTGTTTGCTACTGGTCCTTGAGAAAATGAGACTTTCACCAGATTGGAAAAGAGCCACAGCAACTAAAATCTCTGTTTTGTTCAACTGACAATATCTTCCTGGACATTTATTTCTCTAACCCTTTCTTTCTTTTCTTAGTATTCCTCAGCATTATGTTGTTTTATGCTTCCAAGTGTTTACTCTTGCAAGGGCCATCTGCTTAGCATCCCATTTCTACTTCTTCCCGAACTCCTACTCTTCTACTGAAATTTAGCTAAAGCTTCAAAAGCACTAACTCTACAATCACTTCAGGCAAAGATTTGAGTTCTAGATTTGATGTCCTTCTCCCTCAACCCTGTGTGAACTCCTTGAAGTGACTAGAACGTCACTTACTCATTTTTCTATCTCAGCTTTTAGAATAGCATCTGGCTATTGATAAATGTTTTACAGATCAATAAATTTACTGTTCTCCAAGACCCATGATCTTTCTTTTCCATTCTCAGATGACCTTCCCTGTGGAAAAAAATAAAAATTAAGTAGAATTTCCCAGTTTTATATCCATGCCCCATCTTACGTTTTTTTAATCATTCTTTTCTCTTGAATACCTAGTAACCATCTATTTCTTTAACCAAGGTACAGTCAATTCCTTTAACTAAGAACATGATGAAAAAATTTTTAAAGAAAGTCTAATATACAAATAATTGGAATCCCAGGAAGGGAGGAGAAAGAGAATGAAACAGAAAGATATGAAGACATATGACCAATAATTTCCTAAATCTGATTAAAAATATCTACCCACATATTCAAGAATCTCATTGAATCATAAGAACATAGACACACACACACACACACACACACACACACACACACGTGTGTGTCATATCGTAATCAACCTGCTAAAAACCAAAGACAAAAATTTAAAGTGGGGCAAGAGTGGTGATGGTGGAAAGATGTTATTAGATGCTGACATTGCAACATAAACTTTGGAAGCCAGGAAACATTAGAATAGCATTTTTAGAGTCCTAAAAGAAAAACAAATCTGCCAAACTAGAACATTATATATAGTCAACAACAAAAAAAAATAGTCAAAAATGAAAGTAAGATAAGAACATTTATAGACAAAAGCTGAGAAAATCCATTGTCATTAAATCTGCACTATCAGAAATATTACAGAAAATCAGTCAGGCTGGAAGAATGATTCCAGATGAATGCACTGAACTGTAGGTAAAAATTAAAAACACTAGGAAAGGTAAATATGTGACTAATAATTTTTAATTGTTTAAAAAATATTGATAATATGCACAATCTATAACACATGTACAAGGAAAATATATGATATATAATAACACAAAGGAGATGAGCAAGGTCATTAGAATTAAAGTACTATAAGGCTCTTACATTGTTTGTAAAGTAATAGAAGGGGTGGATTAAAACAAAAAGTCCACCTCTACTATAATCTGTTTACAAGAGACTCGTTTTAAATACAAGAATACTAAAAGTTGAAAGGAATGGTAAAGGAAATGCACAAACACTAACCAAAGTTCATACAACTATATTAATATGAGAAAAAGACAGACTTTAAGGCCAGAAGTATTACTACAGATAAAGAAGTATACTTTTTAATGATTAAAGTATAAACAGAAAGATATAAAAATCCAACATTTTTCTGTATACTGCCTCAAGAAGCGTAAAGCAAAACTGACAGAGACAAAAGAGAAAATAGAGAAATCTGTAATCATAGTTGTCAAAAAGACCTCCCTTGGGTTAAAAGACCAGTACAGTGAAATCTATAAGACGTTGGTGGAAGAAAATGAAAATGACACAAATAAATAGAAATATATTTTGTGCTCATGGATAGGAAGAATTTGTATTTTCTAAATGTCCAAATTTCCTAAAGCAATCTATAGATTTAACACAATCCCTATCAAATTCAAACATCATAAGACAAGGGAAATGTAGGCACAGAGTCACACAAAGGGGACAATGCCATGTGAAGAGAATGCCAGAGATTGAAATGATGTATCTAAAAGCCAAAGAATAGCAAGGATTGCCAGCCATCAGCAGAAGCTAGGAGAGAGATGTGGAACAGGTTCTTCCTCAGAGCCCTGGGAAGGAGTCGACACTGCCAAGACTTTGATTTCAGACTTCCAGCCTCCAAACTGTGCTAAAATAAATTTCTATTGTTTTAAATCCATTTGTGATACCTTGCTATAGCAGTTCTAAGAAACTAAGGTAATACTGAGAGAAATAAATACTTGAATAAAAAAAAAAGAAGACACAAATATCCCATGTAGTCCTTCAAGTAATTTACATAGGTACATAAGGAAGTGGAGCCTAACTCTCCATTCCTTAAATGTGGGCTGCACATAGTGACTGGAAAGGGTGTGGGAGGAGAGTAACTTTAAGGTAGAGAAACCCAAAAAGGTCAATATCAATAGTGATAGTCATGTCAATAACATGCACCCATGAGATGATATGATGAAAATGGCACTTGACCTCTATGGTCTTCCTTCCAAAAACTCATAACCCTGGTCTAATCATGAGAAAAACACCAGACAAATCCCAAGGATGTTCTACAAAATACCTTTCCAGTACTCCAGAAAAATGTCAGTCATCAAAAACAAGGAAAGTCTAGAGAAATAAAATAAATTTTAACAAAGTTTATTAAAAATAAAATAAAGCAATGGCCACAAATCAATAGAATTCAGTTCACCACTACCAACACTATAGTCAGATTAAATTACAAAGTCACCATTCAGAGCCATTCTCTATGGTTCGGATTATACCAGCACTTCTCATACTCATCCACTCAAAAAGTATTCAGTACTCACTACATAGCAGATGCTATTATGGGTGCTAAGAATAAACTGATAACAAAATTAAAATCCCTGCTCTGAATTGTTTACATTCCAATGTGAATGCAAACTATAGTTCTTAAAGACAATCAAAGGTATATGCAAGTTACTACTTGATCCTCAACATATGGTTCTAAGTACGCCACCCACCATGTCCAGGACTAGACAATCTTCACCCAACTTTTGGGCAGATTAGCCTGCTCCTACAAAGGGTACTTAGTGGCCCCCCAGAATGGCCAGTACCACAACACATGGACTCTTCCATACAAAAGCTACAGAATTTAATAGGATTTTTTTCTCAAGATACAGGAGAGCTTTCCATGTAGAAAAGAGCTTAAAGTCAGGGGGTGGGAAGGAATTAAAATACAGGGGGCGGAGAAAAGGAATAGTTGGGAGATGCAATTTGCTCAACTATTTGCCATTTACTTCTACCTGCCAAGTCAGTATCTCAAATTCAACTGATTGAATTCCCTTTCCAACACCAGTTCCCTTTACACTCACTACTTCTCCAAAAATAATTCAATGCTCTTGCTACCCAGCATTAAACAACAGGATAACTATAGATCCCCACCTTCTGTGTCTGTACACACACACATCACTCGGTAATCATGTCTTGTTCATTCTCTGTGTCTCTCAAATCCATCTGTTTCTTTCCATTCTTATTGTCCATTCTTAGACTTATAACTATACTAGCACAGACAGTCTCTTGGATTTCTCCCCTTAACAGATTTTGCCCAATTCTAATCTTTTCCATTCAAAACCCCCCTTAATATTTCTAAAATATCTCTTAGGTCATGTCATAAACAACTTCTTGGTCATTCTCAAAAATGTTGACTAGTTCTCCAAATTTTCTACAATCCCAAACTTTATATTCTACTACTCTTTACACTGGCACCACAGTGCCTTACCTTAGCACTCACCATAATTCCCTATTTCCTAGTATTTTCCATCTTCGAATCAGTGAGAACAATGTCATTTGCATGGAGCCCAACCTCCTAACTTAAAGGAAATAAGGCCCAGAGAGAAGGTTAAAACGACTTGCCTCATAACATACAAATAGCAAAATCAAACAAAAAATCCAAACCTAGATAAACCTAGGTGACCTAAATGCCAATCCTTACATGTTCTTTCCTGTCTCCACCTATCCATGCCCTATTCTTTTTTAAAAATTCAGTCAAATGCTTTTCTTTATCACTCCAGCGTTACCAGTTAGTAAGAACCTTTGCAAAGAAGAAAGAAAAATGTGCTAAAAAATTTTAGGTTCCTGACTATTAGTAGTTACAGATGTCTCACTGACTCCTGGCAATTTTTAAATACAGAAAAGGAAGAACAATAAAAAACTGACAGTCATTAAGTGCTTACACAAACTAAGCATCTTGACAGGTTCTTTGTATAAATTATCTTAATCCTGATGAGTTAAACAACAATTCTTGATGAAATAGGTGCAATAAGTTCATGTCCAAGATCACACTAATGCTTTGACCCCAGGTTTGGATGAAACATATTAAGGATATCTCCCATAGCTCATGTTTAAATTAAAAGTTTCCATTCCTTTTTTTAACATGTGCAGACACTAGTTCCAGGGTTTTCCCCTTAGTAAGCTCTGCCTCTCGCACCTGGCCTGGAAAACCAGGCGACTTACTAACTAGGACCAGGAGGGAGCTGAAACAGTGTGGAAGACGCACGGTGTCCCTTCTAGTGTCTCCTCCCGGACCTCCATTTCCCTTGGAAGGACTGGCAGTGGCCTGGACTAGTTGCTCAGCCTTGGTGGCCCAGCGCGCGGGGAGCCTGGGCGCCGGCGGAGCGGGCACGGCTCATGGTGATACCGGAGCCCGCTACCGGTTTTCCCTGCGCCACCGGCCCTTGGATTCCAGAAGCCACCTGGGGCTGGAGAGTCAGGCCAAGTGGCTTCTGGTCGTTGAGGTACTAACGGAAACCCTGGCGCCCCTCGTCTCTAAACTTCCTAGGATGCAAGAAGCTGATCTCAAACTAGCAGAGCTCATGGTTCTGGGAGAGTGTACAAAGCGCTTTGCTTTAAAATATTGCAGGGCAAACATTTTTGTCTATGAACTTCACACCTCTTCTAAGGATTCTGTCGTCTTTGCAGAGAAATAGGCCATTAGTCAAGAACTCTAAATAAAACCTATTTTGCACTCACCTCTGCGGTTCTTTCTCCTCCCCTCGCCGCCACCTCACCCCATCCTCTGAAAGATTCTTCAATTTATTCATTAATCAAGGCAAGGACTCTTTTCCCTGGTACGTATGCATGGAGCTGTGGAAAAGAACAGAGTAAACACAGTCCTTGCCTTCATGGAGATTACACGCTGCTGTCAGTCACCCCCATCCTGCTTGCATTGTTTCCAGTCTTTGCCAGGACCTTGGAGGCTCTTTTCTTTCTCTATCATATCCTAACATGCCTTTCATTTTACTTTTCTTTAGAATCTAGGTACTCAACATTTTTTTTTCTGATTTACCACATGAATCTTCAGCTGTAGTTTTTTTATCATATCTATTACTGACATGTGAAAATAAAAGGAAGCCTCACTAAATGGACTCTGAAGGCCAGAAGGGGGAGCTCTCACACAGTACCACTCCATGTCAATTATAGGAAGAATTGTCAGTTACAGACTCCAATAGAATTGTCAACAGAAAAGAGGGGTCCCAACAGGAACAGATCCTACAAAAAATCAGCTACCTCAGCAACTCAGCCAATGAGAAATCATCATCCCTCTGAATTCAATTTTCTTCAATGGAATCTCATTCAAAACAACCACTGCCTTCTTTTTCTCCATATGACAACTGTTTCTCTCCTTTGTTTATTGGACTTGCCTATGATTTTTGCCTAGTTTACTTGTCCCTAATTGCAATTCTTTGCTGTTCCGGAATACACCCATTGTTGCCAGTAAAATAACTGATTGTTTTATTGTTAAGGTTGGCATACTGAAATGCTGTGTTCTGTGGTGGTAGGTGCTTATATTGAAATACATTTTACATCAGTTATTATGAATGCTTATATTGAAATACATTTTACACCAGTTATTATGAATGATGGAATCTCAGTTAAGAAGGTACCCCAGAGTACTGCAACCTCTTGGAATATATCCAGTTGGTCATTTGCTCAACTGGTCCTGGATTAAATGAATACATCTAAGAGAATACAATGACAAATTTGATAAAATAAGAAAAACAAAACTTGAACAAGTTAACATTAAAATGATGGCCAAAGATCTCTCCTTCCAAAAAGCTGCAGACCAAAAATGTTTAAGAGATGAGTTGTACAATGCTCAGCTTATTGCATGGGGCTAAAGTAATCATGATTCCAAAACCAAGTAATAACAGTAGAAAAATAAAAAAATATATATATATACTCATTTTATTTATAAATTTGGGTATAAAATTGCTAAAAAAAAATTACATCTCAAAATTAAATTGTTTAGAGTTTATCTCAAGAATGTAAGTATTGTTTAGCATCAAAAAATGAATGTAATTCACCAATATATTGATATGTAAAACTGAAATAATTATGGCAAATAATGCAAAAAAAGTATTTGATAAAGTAGTATTTATAAAAAATAAAAATTTAATTAATAAAGGGATCTTCTCAGCTTGGTGAACCAACAATATAATTTTACATAGCAGACTAAATTTGAACATGTTCCCTATAAGATCAAAAATATGACAAGGCTGATCTCTATTACCACCACTGATTAACAGATTATTGGAGGTCCTGGAAAACATTATTAAAAAAAGGAGAAAGGGAACAAGGGAAAAAAGAGTGCAAGGGAGAAAAATAATTAATGAAACATAGCGGATTATGAGTCTAAATGTCAAAACCCACATGATCACCTCAAAAGTCACAGAAAAAGCATTTGACAAAAATCTGATGCTCATTGAGAAATAAAAATAAGGAAAAGAAATTAACTTCCTCAACCTGGTAAAGGGAACCTTTGTAAAACTTACAGTTAATATGATACTTAATGGTAAGAATCTGAATGCTTTCTCCTAAGAGAAATAAAGCAAGGATGTCCAGTCTCACCACTTCTATCCATCATAGAACTGGATGTTCTAGCCAGTGCAATCAGGCAAGAGAAAGAAAGAAAAGAAATCCAGGTTATAAAGAAAGGAGTAAAACTCTCCTTATCTACCTAGAATATGATCCTGTGTTGTAGAAAATGCTGAAGAATCCACATATAAAAATTATTTGTACGAATAAAGGAGTTCAGCAAAATCACAAGATACAAGATCAATTTACAAAAGTCAATCCTATTTCTACATACTACATAATTAATCTGAAAATGAAAGAAAACAATGCCATTCATAAATAGCATCAAAACTTAGGAAGAAATTTAACAAAGGAAGCGAGAGACTTGAACACTAAAATTACAAAACAATGAGAAAAATTAGAAAAGTTCTAAAATGAATAGAGAGACACATTCCATGTTCACAGATTTGAAAAGTTTAATATTATTAAGATATCGGTTCTCTCCAAATTGATCTGTAGATTCAGTGTGACACCTGTCAAAATTCCTGCAGGCTCTCTGTAGAAATTGACAAGCTGATCTGCTAAATGAAATCTGTTCTTACTTGGAGTCATTGTCTATTGACTCCCATTTTCCTTAAGTATGTCATACTTCCCTGTTTCTTTGCATGCCTAGTAATATTTGGTTAGAAACTAGACATTATATAATATCTCGTAGTGACTTAGAATTCTTTTGTGTTCATCTGCATATTGTTGTCTGTTTGTCCTACTGGGTAATTCACTTACCAGATTTCAAATTTCAAACTTAGTCTTCGCTGTTACACAACTCCTGATGTATCTGTTCTAATCTTATAGTTTGTGATTACAGCTGTTTGCCTGGATCACACACTATACCTGTGTAATTTCACAGTTATTCAAGCATTTGGATAGGCAGTATACTCATATTTGAGGGCTTGCCCTAAAATTTCCTTGCTTCTAGGAAACCCACCCACACCCCAATTTCAAGATAATCTGGAATTCTCAAGCTCAAAATTTCAAGCCCTAAATTTTTAGCTTTATCCCACCCAAACAGTACACGTTTGGAAAATGCACTTAGTTTACAAAAAAAAAGAAAAGAAAAGAAAAGAAAAAAGCAGCAAAAGCATAGCTCTTACCTTGTTAAGGTCTATCTTTCAAGTCTCTTTTCTTTTTTTGCAGTATCCCCTAGAGCAGGGATCCTCAAGCCCCTAGACTGCAAACTGGTACTGGTCTGTGGCCTGTTAGGAACCTGGACAGCTGAGGTGAGTGGTGAGTGGCGTTGAGCCAGTGAAGCTTCATTTGTATTTTTGCAGCCACTCCCTAGTGCTAGCATCACTGCCTCAGCTCCACCTTAGATCATCAGGCATTAGATTCTCATAGGAGCACCAGTCCCTGGTACCAAAAAGGTTGGGGACTGCTGCAGAGTCTCTTCTACACATGGGTAGTGTAGGTGTTAGCCAGGAATTTAAGCAGAGTTTATACTTAGGTTTTAGGTCTTACTCTTTGTTATTGTGACTTAGAATTTCTCTTTATATTTCCAGCTGCTTTTCAACCCTGAAGTCTAATCTGGCACCTTGAGCTGGTAAAGCTTTGGTTACATCAGTAGTTTTCTCTGTAGACTTAGCAGTTAAGAAGAACTTCAGGTTGAGCCCTTCTCAGGCTAAAGTACAACCTTGCAATTCTTAACCCTTCCCGTTGCAGTTTTTCAAAAGACAACTTTGTTTTGATGTCTACTTCAGATGCTTTCTAGTAACTTTAATTCATTTCATTTTAAAATACTTTATCCAGTTATAATTATTATCCGTGGTATAAGTGACATAATTATATCACTCCATGGCTATTTACTAAATTTCTCCTCCTCCTCTTTACTTTAAATTTTCCAATGTTTCGGAAGTTCTTTTAAAATTTATTAGTGATCACCTTTAAAGGCATTATTTAACTTATTGCTATTTTCTGAATGGGTTCAGGAAATTTAAATGATTTAGAGAATTTGAAAACAAGAATAAAACCAACTCAAAGTTGGTCTGCTTTTTATTATCACTATACATCAGCAATTCTAAAAATTGTCATTGATTAAATAGCACACTCTCTTAGTATGCCATTGTTGTAGCACATTTTACCCCCACATCCTCCTCCCTACTAATTCTCAGTTTTTCATAACAATGTCTGAGATTTGAGGTCTACATATTATTGTGTTATTATATTTATTCCTTTTTTTTAAACTTCTTTTTCAAGATGTACCTCAAGTACTTACATCTAGCTTTGTTTGGGTTGGTTTCAGTGCTCACCCCCATTATTTTTCGATTCATAGTCTCTGTGTCAGTTAACAAAGTCTGAGGCTTAAGGTCTAGATTATTGCTATGGTGTTAACATTTATACCACATCTTGCCTTCATCAAGATTAGTTGTATAACCAAATCATTTACAACAATCAATCACATTTAGCTTATTTTTTATACTTTCTCACTCTTGGGCTTAATTCTGCTACATCCATCAATAATTTTATCAAGAAAAATGTCATTACATATCAGACAATATTTTTTTATTCTTATATATAAAAATAGGTTAGTTGGGTATAAAACTTGGAAATTACAATCTTTTCTCATTTATGACTCTATAGACCTTACTCATTGTTCTCTGGTATTTAATATGCAAATGAAATCTGAGGTTAGCTTGATTTGTGTTACTTTGTAATTAACCTATTTCCTACATTTGCTCTTGTAGGATTTTTTTAATCCTAATATATGAAATACTTTGCAAGTATGTACAAGAGTATAGATCTCTTTTCATTTATTTTTCCTGGAATTCAGTGAGCTTTTTCAACCTGTCTACATGGGTTAGAGATTCGGGATTAGTGTAAGGAGGTTGCTAATTAAAAGCTACTAAAATTTTAGTGGCAAAATAAGAACTAGAAAGGGGAAGTTCCTTGGAGGGGGAGTTTAAGTTTCCCCAAGGGACTCTGATAAGAAAAGAATACATATTTTTAAATTTTAAATTTCAGAAAATTTATATTGCTAATTTTATATTATTTATACTCTATTGTTACCTGGTGATATCCTTGTTCTATATAGCTCAATTAGACAACATACTGATCATAGGTTGAGATAGAAAATAAAATTAAAAAATTTTTGGCCTAATGTTTAAAGAAGTCTCAAATTATTCAGTTATTTGAGACTTCTTTAAACATTAGGCCAAAAATTGGTTCTCATAATTTTAGAAGTTTCAGAGGACAACCCTAATAGGAACAAACAGTAGCAAAATCTCAAAAAGCAACCATTCAAAGTTATAGATAGGAATTTCCTACACAGAAATGCAGATGAAATATGATAATCAATTTTCTTACTATATATCTTATGTAATAAGAAAATAAAATTATCTGTGGATAGAAAGCAAAATTCAAAACTGGAAAACAATTTACAACAAATATAGAAAAATGATAATATTCTTACTATAATCTGAACCAACTTTTTAGATTAGAAAGATACTTGAACTACGACAGATAAATTAGAAAAGAAAAATGAATATACAATAAAATATAAGTGGATCAAAAACATGAAAAATATTCAGCCTCACTAGTAATCAGGCAAATACCAAATAAAATATAGCTCAAATTCCCATTGATTAGTTCATCAATTATAATAAATGTACCATTCTGTTAGGGTATACTTGATAATAGGGAAAGCTATGCATGTGTGAGGACTAGGGGCATATGTGAAATTTCTGAATCTTTCTCTATATCTAAAACTGCCCTAAAAAATGAAGCCCATTAAGAAATTCCTCTTGTCAAAATAGCAAAGATATTGCGACAACATGGATGGATCTCGAGATAATCATGCTAAGCAAAATAAGCCAGACAGAAAAAGTTGAAAATCACAAAATATCACTTAAATGCAACCTAAAAGCAACAAATGAACAGGACAAACAAACGGAGACTCATGAACATGAACAGTAGACTAGTGGTTACCAGAGGGGACGAGGGAGGTATACGGGGTAAAGAGGGGTCAAATATGTGGTGACAGAAAGAAATCTAACTATGGGAGGTGAACACACAGTGTAAATATATATATGCACCTTACTGTTAAAGTGTACAGCTGAAATTTATTGGATTTCATTAATCAATGTCACCATTAAAAAATTAATTAATTAAAAACGTAGCAAAGATAAATGATATTCAAATTCTATTATAAGGATAATGTTAAATGATTGTTGGGTTTCATAAATTTAAAATATCTTATCTTATGGTTGCAGTTTAATTTGACACAGTTTGGAGAGCAATTTGGTAATATTTACTAAGGGTCATTAGGACATTATGGTCATAAAGGTAGGCCTCATTTTAAGGTTGCCTCATAAGGACATATTGTAAAATGAAGACAAAGACCTTTACCACAAGGTTTACAATAGAAACACAGAAAAACTCCCTAAACATTTGGAAAATGAATAAGTAATTGCTGTTTTTCATATAAGAGAATACAATACGTCAATAAAATAGTTTTTAAAAACAAGGAAAAATGCAAGGCTAAAATAAAAAGCAAGGCTATAAAACTGCACACATACAATACAATGTTGTGTTTAAAAATATATTAAATTTTATTTCTAAAAAACAGAAAGATTAAAGTAAAATACACCAACATGTTATTACTGTTTTTTTTTTCTGAGTGTTAAAATTATAGATAAGGATATTCCTTTTCTTTTATGTCATCTAATTTTTAAATTATGAGTGGGTTGTACTTCTTTTAACAATTGTAGATTATTTTAGGTTTTCTATATAGAGAGAATAATTCCTTTCCGATCCTTATTCTTTTCATTTCTTATATTGTCATGCTGACTAGGAACTCTAATTCAATGTTGAGTGCAAGTAGTGATGGCATGCACCCTTGTAGTATTTCTAATCTTAAAGGGAATGTTTTCAGAGTTTCAGTATTTTTTAATTTAATTTCCTAGATTGTTTGTAGACTATGTTGAATAGCTGTCGCATTTTATCAGATAGTTTTATCTATTAAAATCATCACATCATTTTTTTCCTTGAAGCTGATAATGTAAAAAATTACATGGACTGATTTTCTTATATTAAATCAACCTCTCATAGAAGGAATAAACCCAACTTGGTAATGATATAATAACTTTTTTATAGATTTTGATTGCTAATGTTTTGTTAAGGGTTTTTGTACATATTAATGAGTGAGATTGACCTATAATTTTTCTTTCCTGTTCTATCCTTGTCAAAATTATAGTAGTGTCATAAGTTAAATCAGAAATATTCCCTCCTTATCTACATTCTAGAATAGTTTAAGATTAGAATCATTTTTGCTTAAATGTTTGGTAAAACTTGCTTCTAAAACCACCTGGGGTTTGTGCTTTTTCTCTATGAAAAGAAATGTATCTTAATTTCTTAACGTAAAGTTTTCTAGAAATTTTTTATGTCATCTAATTTTGGAGTGTGTCAGTATAAACTTGTTTCTTATAGACTCTATCTTCTTTATGTCTGCAACATCTATAGTAATATCTCTTTTTGAAATCACTAATATTGTTTATATATGCCTTTATTCAAGTTTGCCAGGTTTGTGAAATGTATTAATTTTGAAAAAAATCAACTTTAGTCTTATTGATCCTTTCTATTGTCAGTTTACCATTTCATTAATTACTATTACCTTTATTTTCTTCTTAATATTTTCTTAGAGGTTTTTTTCTCAGCTACTCTTTTTCTAAATCTTGACTTGGACATGTAGCTCAGTAATTTAGCCTGTCTGTTTCTATATAAACAATTAAGGCTCTAAATCATCCTCTAGATACTACTTTAGATGCACAAAACAACTTTTGATATAGAGTGCCTTCATATCGTTCAATCTAAATATTTTTACATTTCTATTATGAATTATTTGACATATTAGCTATTAGCAGTATGCATTTTATCAATTTCCAAACATAGAATTTTTTAGATATCTATTGTTTTTTATTTTTAATCTAACAGTATTGTAGTCAGATAATAAAGTCTGAATGCTTCCAGTCCTTTTAAAATTGTTGAAACTTGCTTTATAACCCAGTACAGAGTTGATTTTCTTAAATGTATATATATTCTGTAGTTGTAGAATACTGGGTATATGTCAATTTATTGTCCTATACTGATCTACATTATTATTGAATTTTAAAAAACAGTTTGATCTATTAATTACTGAGAAAGGTATGTTAAAATCTATTATAATTGTTTATTTCTTCTTTTAAGTCAATTTTTGCTTATATATTTTGAGGTTATGCTAGCTAGCTTCCTAGTAAATTAAAGTTTTTACCACCATAAAGTGATTCTCATTTCACATGAATGCCTCTTACTTTAAAATCTATTTTTTCTGATACTAATAAATTTATTAAGTTAATTTTGGTTATTTGCACAGAATATATTTTCTTATCTTTTACTTTCCACTTTTTGTATCGTTATATTTAAATGTCTCATAAAATAGTATTTTTAAGCTTTTAATTTTAAAATAATTACAGATTTATAAGAAGTTGAAAAGATATTACAGAGAAGTTCTGTGTACCTCTCACCCAGTTTCACCAATAGCTATATCTCACATAACCATAGCACAATATCAAAACCAGAAAACTGACATTGATACAATGTGTGTGTGTGTAGATTTATGTCATTTTATTATGTGTGTAGTTTTGTGTAATACCACTGCCATCAAGACATAGAATTATTTCATCATCACAAAGAGCTAAACAACCTAATGTACAAAATGTCTTAGCCAACTGATAGTTAGGCTTTGTCGGTGCCCTTTCCCCAGTGTGGCATGATGGCATAGAAACAAAATGGCCATGTTGGCAGACATGTCCTAGGGCTACATTTAGGAATGTCTGAATCTAGGGAAGCAATTATCAGTAGAGCCCTGTCTCTGCTTCCCTCTGTGGTGGCTTTCTTTATATGGTAGGAAAAAGGACCAGAGGAAGCTCCTCGTTCCCATCATTTACAGTTAGTAATTATAGAGAAAAGAGTTAGGACTTCTTTGCCTTGGTCTCCAGGCTAAATACTAAAAGGACACTGAGACATGTCCCTACCTCGGACCAGTCACTATATCTAGGGGATGGATGCTTTGATTTCCCAGACTCAGTTGCAGGCCCATCTTTATGTTATAGGAAGTAGAACCTCATAACTATAGGCCCCTCTCTCTCTCTCTCTACCAGAATCATACAGAGAGGAGTTCCAAAAAGAGGTCGTCTGTCACCAGAAAAGGGGCAAGTAGAAACAGCATTTGTCACTGCATCAGTGATTTTTGATATATATACCGGGTTGAGAATCACTGTTCTAAACATTCTCCTGGAGAATCAACTGTTCTCAGGGCTTAAACTTCCATTTCTACCAGGAGGATTCTCAGACATATATCTTGAACCCTAATCTCTACTGAATTTCCAGATCTGGCATTTATCAGTACCTGAAAGGTTTCTTCTCTAAGAATTCTCATTATCACCTCAATTTAACACATTTAAATCCAAGCTAATTATTTTCCCACTAAACCAGCTTTGATATTTCAAGCAGCAGCCCCATTATTCCTCAGCCTCTAAATTTAAAACTCTGGAGACACTCTTAACAACTCCTATTGAGTCTTTTGTAATGTCTTCTACTACTTGCCATTTCCTTTTCTAATGGTACTTCTGATTACTTCTTAGAGCAAATTTCTTTGCTCTAACCTCTACATTATCCATTCTATACAGCGATACCAGATTAATCTCAAAATATAGCTAGACTTTTACTTCCGAAATTAAAAATAAAATCAATTTTCTCTATTGTTCATAAAATACAGTCCAATACTTTGCCTGGTATTTCAATATCTGTTATAATCTGGCTCCAACACACTTTTCCAATCTACTTTATTATTTGCTTATACAAACCCTCTGATTTAGCCAAACTAATGTACTTACCATTCCCCATAAATACTATGTTCACTTGAACCCTCCTTTTGTGCTTCTGTTCACACTAATTCCCCTGCCTTGAATGCTTTCCCCACACTTTTCTCCTTTTCTAAGTCCCATCTCTTTTCTTTACGACACACCTCAAATTTCATTTCTCCTTGAAACCTTTCTTTACAGCTTCAACAAAGTGCTGTCTCTTCCTCTGTGAGCACTCTGGCCTCTACTCCTTTAGTAACAAAATGTGAGCCCCTCCCTTTTGTAGTCAAATAAGTCACTGTGTGCCACAAGCCAGCCCAGCTCTATTCCTGGCTTCCAAGACTGTCCTAAGGCAGATAGAGCACTAAAAATCTCCAGATCCAAAATCAGTCTCACCACCAAAGACCAGATGCTGGTGAGGGCCAGTTTGTTTACCAAAGAGGTCACTGAACTGCAGCTCTTTTCTGCTCCCAAGAGTGTTGGCATGGTCCATGTCACTGAACTTGTTTCAAATTTTTCTTCAGCTCTTCAGTTCTTTCTGGAAAATGGAGCCTCGCTCTGTATCTGAGGTCAATCCTCTATGATGCCAGAATTTTGTTTCATTCTCATCAGTCTGCTTTCCTGTTTCTCTGTCTGCCAGGAGACTCACTCCCAGCAGGCTTTGCTCACAGATGATACTGCCACCCTGCACATAACTTACCATTTCGACTTCTGTTTCCCTGAGTTCCTGTTAGGCAGGGATTTACCTTATTTGACTTTGTGTTCTCAGCAACTTAGCACATAGTAGGTATGAGTCATGAGTTTTGAACAACAACAACAAAATCTTTGCTAACTAAATTAGACCTTCATGAATATTTGGGCTATTATAAATCACACCAATTTCATTCTGTCTTGCTGGACACGACATAATGGACAGTTAGTTACAGATAGTCAGTTCCCCATCAAGGATCAGTTCGCTGTATTCCAATTCTATCCAGACTCTCTTCTTCCTTATCAGCTTCTACTAACTTCCCAGAATGCCTGTCAGGCATAAGTTATGACATTTAGCATTTGCCATCTTAGATTGATATCTGTTTGGATGACTCTGAGAATGGAAACTGTGTCATCTAATATCTTGGACTCTGTATTACAAAGCCTAGTGCCCTAAAGACACAATTCAATAAAGTTTTGTTGATGATGATCCGGGTTTATTATATAAAAGCAAAATGCTCAGTCATTCAATATGAGTTTCTTATTCCTCAGTATATCCCTGGATTGTGCCAGATTCAGAAGTTTCCTCCAGATGTGGATTACTTCCTAGTCTACTTATCTAAGAACTTTTTATTGCAATTATAACTATGCAGTAGCAAAAAAAGATAGATTTTTAAAAAGGAGTTATTAGCTGCTTTTGATGTATAAAAAATAGTCAAGTAATAATAAAACAAAGACCTTTCCTTTTGAAATTTCTAGATAAATCAACCTTTACTTCTGTATTACCTATTTTATGTCTCTTTCTAAAAACCTATCATTATACCTTTTCTCCTACTAATATTATCATATAAGGTAAGGATTATCTTATATCTGCCATTTGGACCACAAAGTCAACAGATTACTAAAGTCATCATTTAATTTTAAAAGTAGTAGCTAGAGCCTCAATGAATTATTTAGATATACTAAGAAGGTATAATAAAGTTGCTTTTACTTTAATCAGGTTATTATTAGAGGTTAGTTTCAATTATCTTGAAATAAGAAAAATTATTGTGTACATTTCTGAGGGAAGGATAAAGGGATTAAATTATTTTTACCTGGATGGAAAAACACTTGAAAGATGACTTGATGTGACTTTTCACAGATGTAAGGGTTACTGTAAAAAGAACAGTGGCCTCATTTTACCTATGGTCATGCAACAAATCAGTAGAGCTGGTGATGGACTCAGTGCTGGCAGTTTTGAAAAAGCCAGAGGTACTGCAGCTGTGTTTGTTGCCAGACTGGAAGTCAGACACATTCTCCTTCTGCCAGACTACCAGAAGAGACATCAGATAAGTCCTTCCAACTTCCACACAAATGGAGAGAGGACAGAATGAGCCAGACAGAAGGGGCTGGAATCCATCCTAGTCTGATGTTGAAACCTTCATCTCGCAGTCCCCTGGAAGGTCTGTCTTATTCCCCCAACCCCCTCTCACCCTACCCAAGGAGGAAAAAATCCCCTAGATCCTCTATGCCTTGGAATTAAGATACACTCTGCCAATCTAATTTTCTCTCCCTTTTTGTCAGAGTTTAAAAGATTTAGCTACACCATCATATTGAAAAAGCAGTTTTTATTTTAACTCATCTATCTTACTGTAAGTCTAGAAACAAATGCTATTTATTTCCTATACTCACTAAGAAAATGGAATTAAATTGCTCCAGGGAGAAATTTAGAATATACATAAAGAACGATGTCTTGACTTCAAAGTCTGTTGGGTGCTAGAATGGATTATTGAAAAAAATTATAGAATCTTTTTCCAGAACCAGCCTTGAGGAAAAGGGACAAGCCAGGTCCTGAGCTGGCCTAGTGGGAGACTCTGAATGTCCCTTACCACCCTTGGATGCATCAGAATTTCAGTCATCAGGCTGACAACTCAAGAGTTTAAATGCCTCAGTCCCAAAAGCCAGCTAATGGTTTTATTTTTCAGCCCTTTATTTATTTAAAATTTTATTAATATATATTATTATATTATATGTTATAATATAATATAAGGTCCTAGATACTTTAAACCTGGATTTTATTTTCAGAATTGAGATCAACAACCCTGAATTCTATTAAAGACTCTTAGAAAGATTATTTAGACTCTTCTCATTTGCAAAAAATCAGTAGATTTCCATTCATTTGCATCTTGGACCACATTCTATCCTGAGGCCTTTTTTTCTATAATTATGCCTTTTTATTAAAGCAACATCTGTCTTTTTCTTATCCACTGGTTCTTCCTTTCTTTTTCAAACATATCCTTTAAAAGGCAAACACACACCAGAACCTGCCATTCTGTAATAACTATTTTATATCTGTCCTTGTGCCTGCCTGCTTTTTCCATTTCTTAACCTTATTGCTCAGTTACAGTTTAGGGTTTACTCCTTCCATTCATCAGATACACCAAGCACAATGACTTCTTCTTGCCAAAAGGTATTTTCCTAAATCCTGTTCCTCCTTCATACCTCTGAGACAACATATATCTCACTCCTTGAATGTGACTCTGCCCTTTTGCTCTGTGACACTGAGGTTGATTTTTCTTTTTCTTTTTCTTTACTTTTTTTTTTTTTTGACTGTCTCCCTTCTCCATCCTTCTGCTGATTCTGCATCATCCCACCTCTTACCTGTAGACATTTCTCAGGACTAAATCTTCACCCCTCTGCCATTTTTTTCCTTTCTATACCTACTCCTTCCTAGAAACACATCCTTTCCCGAGGCTTCATTGACTACTTTTTTGCTTCTGACTTCTAAATTTACATCTCCAGCCCTAACCTGTTACCTTGTCTAATATATTTAATTGTCCAATTCTACCAGGAAAAGCTCCATTTTATAATTTCTCAGACTAGAAAATTCAAATTCTTCTTTTACTCTTATTTCTCATTCCTACCCTGCCTATATTTTTCCTAACAGTAAGCAATATGAAAGCCCACTCTTTCAGACATGGTCCACACTCACTAAAGGCTACACATATAAGCAGGAGTTCTGGGATCATAGCGTGTGTGTGGAAGGGTTTGTTACCAGTCTGTAGAGTATCAGTCTAAAGAGAGCCTTTGCTAAAACTGAATCAGTAGAAGCCTGAGAGGTAAGATCATCAAGAGAGAAAGTCAAATAGGCACAAATTTAAAAGTTCAATGATATCAAAATGGCCAGTATATAGAGAAACAGGTCTTTCATAAGTATCCAGCATGAATGTAATTTGATATAGTCACTTTGGAAAGAAATTTCAGAATGTTTCTTACAAATGTAAATGCATATACTCTGTGACCCAGCAATTTTACTTCTTCATGTATACTTATGAAATATGTGCCCTCATATGAAGAGAGCATGCTTAAGAATTTATGGCAGCATTAATATTATCATTAAAATGTTGGAAATAATCCAAATGTTATGACTAGAGAATGGTTTAATAAACTGTGATTATCTATTATTCTAGAATACCATGCAGAAGTACAAGATTGTGGTAGATGTACACTAACACAGAAACTTCTCCAAACACATAGTGTTGAGGAGAAAGAAGGCATATTGCAGAATGACACACATATCATTTCTATAAATACATTCACATATATAAACAACACTGAAATACTACAATTGTGTAATAGAATATCTACACAGCAAACTAACAAGAAGGATTATTTCTGGAGAAGCAGGAGAGGATTGAGGCTGGGATGGTAGTCAAAGAGGATTTTATCCTTATCTGCAACACAGTTTTTTTAGAATAAGGAAAAGTTATGTTTGTATTAATTGTATTATTATTAGAGAGTCAGAGAGGGAGAAAGAGGGGGAGAAAGAGGGGGAGAAATAAGAGAAGGTGAATGAGAGAACAAGAAAATAATTGAGAGAAAGAGAGTGAGAGAGAGCAAGAGTGAGGAAGAGAACCAAGAGAAACCAGAGAATAAAGCAAAGGTAGGAAATGGAATGGCCAGACATGAGCCAGGGCACAGAATGATCAAACAACAGTTAAGAAACTGGTTCTGCAGACAGAGCTTGTCCACTGCAATGTTACTCCAACATGTCTTTCAGCATACATGGCAGGTCCAGAAGTGTCCTTAAAGGAACCAAGTTGTATTGGAAGGTGTGGGCACTGCAGACATGGTTGGTGGGACCAGAAAAAAATACAGCCAACAAAACAGTAGCTGACTCATGTCTGGGAATGGTGTAGTACAGATTAGGTTTAGAACAAAGCCATGGTTGGCTAGAAAGTTTAGACAATGGGCAAGGGGTCTCAGTAGAATCCATAGACAAGACAGGCTAGAGTTTGGTCAATGGGTACATACATGTCCTGTGTATATAGAAAGCAGGAACTGCACTACAGAGCTAGAGTCAGAAGCAAATTTCAGAGATAATAGTCAGTGAGTTTGGTTATTTCCATGGGAGATTGAAATGCATGTTGCTTTTTCACCTGACTTTTAATTTGGATAGTTTAGACTGTTTTTCAGTCAGTCCTGTTGTGAGGTAATGGTTTTACCTAAAATTCTCTTAAATTTCTTTCTGATTCTTACCAGCATAGACAGGTTCCTTCTCCACTTGAAATATTACAATAGCTTGTAAAATGGCTTCACCATCTCTTCATTCCAATGCATCCTACATATCACTGCCAAATTAATTTTCTTAAAGCATCACTGGCCTCTTATTAATTCACTTAAGAAATGGCAGTGGTCCTCTTTTGATCGTGGTCTATCCCAACTCCTGTTTTGCTCTGAAAGCTCTAAATAATATGAACCATGCCATTCTTAGCTAACATTATCTCCCACTCTACCCATAACTTGTATCACTGATTCTCCAGAACACTGGAGTTCAGGCTCCAAGTCTGTTCCATCAAAAGTATAGGATGTCAGGGGTTAACATCAGATTAGTCCTTTGGTGTATAAGCTTCCCAATGTGACCTCAAATCATGTACATTGCTGTCACCCAAAGAAAATTGTTAGGTTTTCTTTTTTTTCTGGCCTACTATTCTCCTTCCTTTCCTAAACCAAAGGAACCAGGCTATTTATCCTACTTCTGTGACCTCACTGACACCACTTTCACCCTAGCCTGTCTTCACTTCAGGGCAGACTCTTTATGCATGCCTCTCTCGTCCTTTTGTTCCTGCTGTTAGCCAAACCCACAAAAGCTCTCCCCACTCCTCCATCTCTCCAGATTCTACATATACCTATTTCAGGTTGAATTTCTATCTTGTAGACTTTTCTAATAACTTCAGTCTACAGAGGTTGATCCTGCCACTAAATTTCTCCAGTATGTTACCATCAGAAAATAATAGTAATATATATTTTATTGTTTTTCATAATTTCATGTGTATGTGTTCATCTCCCCAATGTAAATACCTTAGAAGAAGCATATCTTTATTTTTATTGTAGTCTCTCTAGTCTTTAATACAGTGCCTTTGTATAATAAACACTGAATAAGTACTAGATGATAGATTGATCTGATGTATCCTCTTGTTCACAATTATTCTTTACAAATCATTCAGGATTTTTTTTGGTGGAAAATAGTAGTAATTTGAATCAATTGACAATTGAAAAAGAATCTGGTTCATCTAACCAAAATTGTAAGTACAGTATGACTTAAGGCAAAGCTGGATCCACATGCTCAAATAATATCTTTAAGAATCAATCTTTCTACAATTGCATCAAAAGCATAAAATACCTCAGAATAAATTTAATGAAAAAGGTGAAAGACCTGTACACTGAAATCTATAAGACATTAATGAGACAAATTGAAAAAGACACAAATAAATGATATTCTGTGCTCATGTAAAGAATTAATATTGTTCAAATGTCCTTACTACCCAAAAGCAATCTGCATATTCAATGCAATTATACTCAAAATTCTAATGGCATTTTTCACAAAAATAGAACAAACAATCCTAAAATTTGTGTGGTACCACAAAAGACAGGGAGGAGTCAAAGCAATCTTAAAAAGAACAAAGCAAGGCATCATGCTTCCCAATTTCAATCTATATTATAAAGCTAGTAATCAAAACAGTAAGATATTGGCACAAAAACAGACACACAGATCAGTAGAACAAAATAGAGAGTCCAGAAATAGACCTACACAAATATGGTCAATTAACTTATGATAAAACAGCCAAGAGTATACAATAGGACAGTTTCTTCTAAAAATGATGCTGGGAAAACTAGACAGCCACTTGCTAAAGAATGAAACTGGATCATTATCCTACACCATGACAAAAATTAATTTAAAATGGATTAAAGACTTGAATGTAAGACCTGAAACTATACAACTCTAGAAAAAAACATAGGTTGTAAACTCTTTGATTTCAGTCGGGGCTATGATTTTTTTTAATCTAACACCAAAACAAAAGCAACCAAAGCAAAAATAAGCAAATGGGATGATATCACACTAAAAAGCTTCTACACGGCAAAGGAAACCATCAAGAAAATGAAAAGGCAACCTATGCAATGGAAAAAAATATTTGCAAATTATATAAAAAGGGCTAATATTCAAAACATATAAAAACTCATATAACTCAATAGCAAAAAATCAAGCAATCTAATTATAAATAAAGGATCTAAATAGACATTTTATCCAAAGAAGACACTCACATGGCCAACATGTCCTCAGGGAACTGCAGATTAAAAAAAATCAAATCATCTAACACCTGTTAGAATGGCTATTACCAAAAAGACTACGAATAACAAGTATTGGCAAGGACATAGAGAAAGGGATTGCTTGTGCACTGTTGGTGGGATTGCAAATTGGTGCAGCCACGATAGAAAATGGTATGGAGGGTCTTCGAAAAGTTGAAAAGTAGGACTACCTGATCTAGCCAGCCCACTTGTGCATTTTTGTTTAAAAACAGAAACACTAACGCAAAGATACACAAACACGCACATACATGTATATACATAGAGTGGAATATTATTCAGCCACAAAAAGAATGAAATCTTGCCATTTACAACAACATGGATGGAACTTAAGGGCATTATGGTAAGTGAAATAGAGAGAGAAAGATAAATACTGTATGATCTCATATATATGTGGAATCTAAAAGGAAAAGGGAAAAACTAAGCTCATAGATACAGAAAACAGATTTGTGGTTGCCAGAGGTAGAGGGCGAAATGGGTAAAGGAAACCAAAAGGTACAAACTTATCATTATAAAATAAAAAAGGCATGGGTATGTAGTGTATAGCATGACAACCATAGCTAATAATACTGTATTGAGTATTTGAAAATTACTAAGAGAATCTTAAAAGTTCTCATCATGAGAAAAAAAATTCTGTATGTATGACATATTAATTCGACTGACTGATCATTTTGCAATATATGAAAATATTGAATCACTATGTTGTACAGCTGACACAAATATTACATTGTATGTCAATTGTACCTCAATAAAAATAAAAATTAAAAAAAAAAGAGTCTTTCTTTTTCCTTCCATTCTGATTTCCTTTGGGTTGGCTCTCAAGCTATCTGATGACCATGAGTAACAAAAGCAGCCACCAGAAACGCCAGGCTTTCATCTCACCCTAGCAACCCAATGGAAATAAACTCTCAGTATTAGGTTGAAATATATAAAATTGCTTTTATGTAGGTCAAAAAATGTTGAATCATGGCAATCTCATATGTTTCAACCTACTAAGTCCAGAAAAATCCCCAAGGCCCAAAGTCTATTGGTTCAGTTTAGAATACATAGCCATTATTAACTAATCATTATGGCCACTAGAGTGTAAGTGCTCTCATTGGCCAGGTCTGAGTCATATGCCTGCTCATTAGTCATGTGACAAAAAGTGAGAGGAGACTAATTTCTCAAAGGAAATTTAAGGTGTTATCAGCAGAAAAAATGAGTAGAAACAGAGGAGGCAACAAACACCAGGTGCCCACTGTGCATATAATAGATTCCAAATGTGGGAATTTAGCAGGAGGCTCACTTGCACACTCTTCTTCTAAGACCATATTTAATTTTGTATTCACATTTTTGGATTCTTTTTCTTTATATAAGAAAATTATATAAGCTTTAGGACCAACACAACCTGGAACTGCACCTAATAAAAACATTCAAAATTGTTTGTAAAATTAATAAATGTTCACAATATATTGTACTTCCTCTTGTTTTTAGTGAAAATAAACCATTTATTAGATAGTTTATTCACTAAATTCTTTACAATAACATAATATCTTTTGACATTAATGAAAAATAACTTGATCATTCTCTTCAGATCTCCCCAACATCTCAGAACTTTGTCATCTTAATGTATTTTTCTTTGGCTCTGTCACACACCAACACAGATGGGGTCCTTTTTTATTTTTATCCCTCCTTGAACTTTACTCCCAGATGAAACCTGCCTCCCACTATCTCCTTCCATGAGAGGCCAATCCAGTTTGAGACGTGCATCTCTGTGTCCCACTATGGTTCTTTATAGCAGTGGTCCCCAACCTTTTTGGCACCTGAGACCAGTGCTCCTATGGGAATCTGATGCCTGCTGATCTGAGGTGGAGTTGAGGCGGTGGTGCTAGAGCTGGGGAGCGGCTGCAAATACAGATGAAGCTTTACTCCCTCGATGGTTGGCCACTCACCTCCTGCTGTGGTGCTTAGTTCCTAAGAGGCTACAGACTGGTACCTGGTAATGGTCTGTGGCCCAGGGGTTGGGGACCCTGCTTTATAGCATCAATATAAAAAAATTTACCAAGTTACTCCCATTCACTCTAAACTAATATTCATATTTTTAAAATTCCAAATCAAAATGAGTTCTCTAAAATTACCATAGAGATAACATGAACCATAAGGTGGATCTTATATTGGAGTGAATCTAGGATGGGACTTGGGTTGAAGCCATATACCTATAGAGGACTCATTATCGGGGTTGTGCCAAAACTGAGTTTGGATAACCAGAAAACATGACTTTGTTGGTCTCTCCAATAGCATTTACCCTTCTATTTGGCAGTCAGACAGCCTCAGGAATGTAAATTCATGCTGTTTTGAATGTGGAGGAAGGTGAAGGAACTCAGCCTGCCTGCTGCTATTCTGATTACAGCATTTGTCCCTGGGAGAGACAGCTCTGGGTTGGATGCTATTTTTTCTCCCCTTTCAGTAAAATGGTTTGGGCTGCTTATCAGGGAAGGCCAAGGGGCATCTACAAATGACAGTTTCTGCTTAATCCCCCAGCAGGTTTCCAAACCTGTAGTCCTTCAGATGCTTACTGGGTTTGACCTATTTATCCCCTCCCTCCACCTCCTGAAAAAAAATATGGTATAGAAACAGGGCAGCACAATGGTATTGCTTTTTTATTTTTTTTAAATCTCTTTTAATTTGTTGAAATTGTCTCTAGGCAGAAGAAGGGGGGAGTAGAAACCAGATGGTTGTAGCTGGAGTAGAAACCTACTACTGAAGAATTTGAGATACTCAAATCTGGTAACAGTTACTATTTCCCTGTAGGGAAAAGAGATAAAATAACAGAGTAATGGCAAAAGATGTTCAGAAGCCTGACCTCCAGTGTCCTGTTTTCTCTATCCTATGTGCACGCACATGTAAAATGCAAACCCTTTTCCTTTAATTCTCCAAAGTACCACCAACCTTGGGCTAGACTTTTCTTTAGTCTGGTGCTGCTGTGGGGTCGCCAAGTAACAAAAGGGGCTTCAATTACAGGATTTAGACAATTTACAAGTATTACCCGCTTTTCCTTAAAGCCCCTTAGCACTCTGTTGGGAGCCATTCTTGCTGAATGCCCTACAGATAGGGTTAAAGTTGCCTGCAAGCTAGAAGTTTGCAGAGCAGGTGGGCTAGTTACTGAAGGAGGAAGTTTGGCTTAATGGAAAGAGTTGAACATTCCTTGACCAAGGAATAAGAAACAGAAAACTGGTGAGAGAACTTATGTAAATGTCAGCAATTGTTTGCATATGTGTGGGTTTTGTTTTTCATGCATTTCCAAGGGTATATATATGCTGTGCAAAATAAACTAAGCGCCAGTATTCACTGTTAGCACTCCCAACTCTTTTCTCTCTCTCTCTCTCTCTTTTTTTCTCAATCCTCACTCCCCCTCTCTGGAAGGAACTGTTCGATCTTAGCCGGCTGGCTCCGGCAGCACCCCTATACCCTTCTCCTGAGCATCCCTGCCATTCACTAAATCCAGTCAAATCACCCAATGTGTTCCTTAATCTCTCCTTTCTATACACACAAAGTGCAAAGAAAATTGAGGCTGAGGGAAAGAGGAAATGTTGGAGAATTGGCTAAGAGTTAACCACTTTTATCTTCCTGTATTTGGGGAGATTCAGCCAACAGAAAACCCCAGATAGTGTCTGGGCTACTGAAACACCTGGAAAATAGCACACCAAGGTGGGGTGTGGGGGCTGATGCCTTCCCTTCAGGACTCTTTGTTAGGAAAAACTGACTTCTCAGATCTTTTATGAAGTACTATGCAAATGCAGCTGCTGCTATCCAGCCTATGAGGTTTTTTCCCTCTTTCATCAAATATCTCCAACTCTCCAACATTAACTAGTTAGCCTACAATTCCATTCTGACATTAACTCCCCAGAGCTAATATCTGAAGACTTCACAGGTTTGAGGGCTCAGTTCCACAAGACTGCCTTTTCTCCATAGACCAATCACAAGTAGAGTCCCCAGGTTACCCACACTTCTATCCGACTTGGCTACAAATGGAGGGGTTCCCACAAACCCTCAATTTCAATAATCCCCCAGATTCCATAATTTGCTAGAATGACTCCAGAACATAGAAAATGTTTTCCTTAGCTGTTTATTACAAAGAGTACAACTCAAGAATAGCCAAATGAAAGAGATGTATAGGGCAAGGTGTGGGAAGAGGGACACAGCTTCCATGCCCTCTCTGGGCATGCCTCTCTCCCAGCTACTCCATGTCTTCAACCCAGAAGCTCCCCAAACCTCATCGATTAGGGCGTTTTGTGGAGATTTCATTATGGTTTTTCATGACTAAATCAATCTCCAGCTCCTCTCCCCTCCCCAGAATCTGGGGGCTTGGACTGCAAGTTCCAGACCGATAATCAAAGCTTGCTCTTTCTGGTGTGAAGCCCATCCTTATCATTTAGGAAATTCCAAGATTTTTAGGAGCTATGTGCAAGGAACTGGGAATAAAGACTAAATATCTTTCTTATTATATCCCAGCACCCCATTATGTTTACCTGACTTGCAAAAAACATTCAGACACCCTCCTTAGGGTTTCATCCTTTCTGGCTCCAGCTGGTACCCCTCTCTGTATACTCTGTGTTTCCCCTTAAGAGATTGACCAGGAACCTCTGATTTGTTCTTCATTAGGCTTTTCAACACATAATTAGTTCCCTTATGGCAGACCTCTTTATCTGTCGCTTCTAAATAAATTATTCACAGGAGCAAGCATTCTCAGAGCCTTGGAACTGAATACCCACTCTACCTCTCTTCCCCCCAGAAGACTCATTGGCTGGAAGTGGTAAGGGTGGACTTAAATGGTCCAGGAACTCACTCCCACCTCCTTTCACACAGGCATCCTTTCCATTTTTTTTGGGGGGGGGCACCTCGGTTGACCTCTGGGTCATTGATGTCCAATAAAGGAGAAGAGGGTCATTTTGAGTCAACAGGGATGCCTGTTGGCTCTTGCTTGTTTAAGTCTCCACTGGGAAACTCAGAGCTGGGGATCATGAGATACTGGAATGCAAGACCAAGAACTTTACAAATATAGGATGAGATTTTGATTGATGGCCTCTGTGCATTTTGCTGCACTGGCTTCTAGTTTCCCTCCTCACACACGGTGAAGAAAGACAAAAGCACAACAAAACCTCAGGGAAACAAAGCTTTCCTCCTATGTTAACAAGAGATCTTTTGAAGCAAAAACCTCACTCCCTCTTAGGTTTGGGCTTTGATAATCTGTGGCCCCAGGCAGTCTCCGATAGTGAAGGCCTCAAGGCCACACTGGTTGATTTGAAATCCCTGTTTAGGTCCCAGCATGTGACAATGTGCTCCACTCTGATGACACTTTTCGTTTCTAATAATAGAGCAGATGAAGTAATATTGCAATTGATGTTCCCGGGCATTTGATTGGATAAGTGCATAAACTGTGGAAGGGAAAGGGGGTTGTATGGATGGATCACATTAGTATTCTGGCCCTATCAATGTGCTGAGACGTGAACAACGTCAGCCGGACCGATTCCCTGCGTCTGCCAGTCCCGCCACAGATTCATTTGGGATCCTCAAACAGACAAGCCCATAGAGACAGGGATCAAGGCAGCCGATTAGAGCCAATTGCCTGCTTCGGGGACTGTCGGCCTTTCCAGGCCTGGCAACCGGGAGGGAGGGGAAAGACGAACCCAGCACCGCTGCGGGAAGACACTGAAGCAAGAGCGACACTCACCCCCCACTTCTGCCCCGCCACCTTGCAGTACAGGTTTTGAAAGCTGCTCCCCCATCTGAATGGAAACTCAGAACCGCCGGGCGGCGCGTTCCTTCTGGCCCAGCCTTGCAATCCATGTCGTGGGGAAGGTGGTGCGAGCCCACACCAGCGCCCAGCTCCCGGGACAGGGCCAGCAATGCTACTGAGCAGAACTTGACCGAGCCCCTTCCTCACTGCTAGTTGAAGCGATGCTGCACGGCACAGCCAGAGCTTCTCCGGCTCTCCTTCAAGCTGAAGGTTACCCACCCGTACAGCCAGCCCCAACCCTGTGAGTGCCGCGCCTTGGGTCCTCGCTCCGGCTGCTTGGCGGCGGCGCGCAGGGCAACGACCGGGCCGCCCGCGCCGGGGCGCACTGCACCAGCGGCTTCGGCTTGGTGGATGTGTATGCATGAGTTCTGCACCGAATGGGCGCAAAAAGCGCCCCAGCCGGTCCACCCGCTCCTCGATCTTTCAGATCAGCAAGTCCCAGCTGCAGAGCGGGGAGTGGGAACGCAGGGGCAGCGGCTCCGAGAGCGCCCACAAAACCCAAAGAGCCCTGGACGACTGCAAGATGGTAGGTGAAAACTACGCTTTTTTTTTTTTTCCTGGAGAAGAGGTGGGGGAATCGTATATGTTAATCGTTGGCCTGAGTGCCAGCCACTCCCCTACCCTCAGCTCCTCCATGCCCATCGTGTGCACATGCACTATTTTTAAATCTGCTGTTCTCCAGATTCGGGGTTATGCCCAGGTCATAACGGCCCCACAAAGAAGTGCCACAGCAAGGGTCTTGGGATCAGCAGCTATAAGTCGTGCCTCTACCCCCTCTGAGAACGGTGATGCGAGAGACACGGTGAACTGGCTAGCTCACCCGGAGGGAAGGGATGAGTAGGTTGGGGTGCTGCTTGGTGGGGAGACTGTAGCAAACAAACCCAAACAGAGCGCACGGGGAGCTGCGGAGGGGACGAAGGTTCCAGCGCAGATACTGTGCCGTTCGGTGGCCCCGCAGGAGGTGAATGTTTTGCCTATTACAACCTACCTTTGGCCTTTAGCCTCATGCAACTTCCAATCCATATCCTAGCTGTAACAGAGGGGAGAGTTACCAGCATCTCTTTCTAGTGGCCTGGGAGTGGCAATGATAACGCTCCGAATATGCTTTCTTGTTCTTCAGAAACTGAGTCTGAACGGGTGGGGGTGAGTAGGTCTGAAAACAGAGCTTCCACGCATGGCCAGACTTACCGATAAAAAATAAACACTTGCCTTGGACAAAGAATTTACCATCTTTGTGCCTTAATAGTCTTTTAAAAAATCTATAAAAACTGGAGATGGAGGAGAGTGGGCACTCAGGTGTTAGTGATAGCCCCTGTTTATGTACACCAAAATAGGAAATTTTCTGATAAGTGTTTTATGAAAGAAACTCCCTTCTTTTCCAGCTTGTCCAAGAGTTCAACACACAAGTGGCCCTGTACCGAGAGTTGGTCATTTCTATTGGGGACGTTTCGGTCAGCTGCCCCTCACTCCGGGCAGAAATGCACAAGACAAGAACCAAAGGCTGTGAAATGGCCCGTCAGGCACACCAAAAACTTGCTGCCATCTCAGGGTAGGAGATTTTTGGCATTATTTGGTAATTTATATGCATGCATGCTGGCAGATATTTATGATGGCCAAGGCCTCAGATGACCTCTGCATATCTGATATTTTAACCATTTGCCCTGAAGTTAGGATTCTCTAGAGAGCTATAAACTATAGGCCTAATCAGAATCAAGGGTAGTATAATTCTTGTCTATATATTGAAGATTTAGGTCACTACGTGATTTCTCTAAAAAAAAAATTAACTTTTAATATGCTGGCCACATATTGGAATTTAAAGCTCAAAAATTTTTTTGCAGAATGTTTGGACATAAAACTGAACTTAAATCATCATACCTGTTTTGTCATCTGCTCCTAAACATCTATTGCACAAAAGCCCTGTGTAGTAGAGAGAAATCTTTGGTAAATTCCAGATTTGCTAAACTATTTATACCATGAGATAAATGCCTATGATACCATTTAAAATAAAATCCCTAAAATAAAGTCTTAGATATAAATTACTCTTTTCACTGTAGTATATAAAAAGGAAGTTGTATTTTTTTGTTTGAAATTTCTTGTGCCTTATGGGGGGACATAATTGACCTATAACATTATATTAGTTTCAGGAATATAACAATGGTTTGATATTTATATATACTGCAAAATGATCACCACAGTAAGTCTAATTAACATCTATGTCTGTACAAAGTTAATTTTTTTGTTGTGATGAGAACTTTTAATATTTACTCTTAGCAACTTTCAAATATGGAATCTGATATTATTAACTGTGGTTGTCATACTGTACATTACATCTGAAACGGAATTTTTAGCGTGAGAAAACTTTTTAAAGGTTGGGAAAATTCACAAATCCAAGTAAACCTAAGCTGTTTATGCTCCTCCCCTTAAGTATTTTTATTACATTTTTGGATTCCCAAGCTTATTTTAGGTGATATTATAGTAAATGAAACTTCTCTCCGGGGTCTCCACTTTTTCTTGATCTCTCAATATTGGGAGAGAGCCATGGATTTTGTTAATAGGTCCTATTTTCAGATAATTACATACAGAAAGGAGAGAAGAATTTTTATACAAATACAGTAAGTGTTTGATTTAGTCTGAATATAGCCTTTATCTGTTTATCTGTGTAAAAATGGCTTTATAACAATAGAAGTGCAAGTTAGTCAGACTCAGTACTGTTGCAGAATGATCACTTGTAGAAATAAGTAATTTACCTATTTGAAAGAATCAATCTTTGCCATCTTTAATACCAATAATACATATAGTGATTAATATTGGGATACAAAGATTTGAAAGCCATATATTGCCTCTCTTAAGAACTACTTTACATTTGACAATAGGCATTTCATATCATGAAAATAAATTCCCTGTGCTAGTCTCCTTGAAGTGAGAGAAAAATAAAAATTGGAAAACTATTTTATTATTAGAAATACTAAGAAGCCTTATCCTTTTCTTTTTTAACAGTTATACTGTACTTAACAGGAAGTGAATCTAGGAGGTAGAGAGGAATTAAATATTTCAAGAATTGGTAGAAGAAATGCAGCTGTGATATAATCCTGACAAGAAGGGAGGAAAACAATCAAAAACACAAAGGGGAATAGTTATGGATTTAAAATGATAGAAGAAACAATGATTCAGAAGGAAAAACAGGTTTAGAACAGATATTTTATGCTCAAGGCTAAGTAGTAGCATCTTTGTAAACTGTGTCCAGGAGTATCCTATGGGGTTATAGCCAGGATCCCTTTAAATTGATACTAAAATTGATGACATGTTCTAACCAGAGAAGGTGGACTGGAGAACTTAAACAAGTTCAATTTAGCCTATTTTGCTACACATGTAAAATTCAGGTTGTTCTAAATGTTTAGGAACAAAGAGCCTGAAACAAAGTTGAGTTATGAGGATTTGAATTTGAAGATTTTTACATACTCAGGTGTTTGTAGCACTTTTCTCCTGATTACATGTTATTTGAGGGTTGATGTTATTGGAGGCAGTTTTATTAGAATTAATGAGAAAATGCTGTTCATAGAGCCTTGCAAAGGTAAGGCCAACTCTACAAAATGTTCTAGGATAGAATTTTAAATATTATTCTCTTTGAAGTAATAATTGAATACAGTTTAACCTTCTTTCTAAAAACTGACAGCAATATAATTGAAGGAAATCCCTTTAGCTCCTCACCATCTGGGCCCCATTAATGAAGGATGTAATTCTCCTCAGTGGAATTCTGTTCCTGATTCCACTAGTTATGTGGGCTCTCACTTCCACATTGATGTGGAGACTGGTAGGGAAACTGTAGGATTCATTTTAAAATTTTAAGCAGGGTTAAGGAAAGCAAAGGTTCTTGGGGAATGTGTAGTGAGAAAGACTGGATTTCTTGAGAGTCTATTATTTGCTAGCACATCTCAGCTAATTCATAGAATAACCCCCAAGGGAGAGATTATCTTTATCGTATAAATAGGTCTCTGAGAGGTTAAGGAATTTACCCAAAGTCACACACCTAAAAAGTGGCACAACTTTGCTTTAGCCCTATGTTTGCTTGCTTCTGAAATCCATGCTCTTTCTTCTCAATAATACTGCCATTCAGAAAAGTATTATGTAAAAAGGAACAAAGTACTGAGACATGCTAACATCTGAATAAACCTCAAAAAAAGTATGCTATATGTAAGAAGCCAGTCACAAAATACCACATATTATATGATTTAATTTACATGAAATGCTCAGAGAAAGCAAATCTGTAAGGAACAAAAAGTAGATTACAAAAAGTAGATTAATCGTTGCCTAGGACTAGGTGTAGAAACAGGGAATAATTGCAAATGAGCTTGAGGGATCTTTTTGGGGTGATGGAAATGTTCCAAATTAAATCGTGATGGTTGTGCAACTGTAGATTTACTAAAAATCACTGAATTGTATTAATAAAGTGTGTGAATTTTATGGTATGTACAGTATACCTCAATAAGTGTTTTCTTAAAAAGATATGATCATCATCACCATAATTAACACTTGCCCATTGTAGTATTTGTTCTTTTCTACACGTGTAGCATTTAGTAAGAGCAATATGAGCTATAAAGGATTGGGAAAAATAAAACTTGGCACTCCATGCATTCATCAAAATGCCTGTCTGATAGCTAGCATCTAAACACCAGTGTTTGCTCGTGTAGGAAAACAGGTAGGGGAAAGGAGTAAATGAATTCACTAATTTTTTACCAGCACAGACTACTCATTTCTCATCTAACATCTGGCTTTGGGGCCAGAAGGAGACAGAGTTGAAGGTGGAGAGGGTTAAAAGAGGATGAGTCAGGATAAATAGAAAGAGAAAAAAACAATGCTTTCAAATTAACAAACCGCAGATGGCTCCAGCCCTTGTGTTCCTAACCAATTGAAACCCTCAATGACTGGTGACCACAAAAAGGAAAACTCAGTGTTTTTCACGAACTGCTATGGGTTGGAAGATCATCTTCATACACACAATCAAAACACTTTCTCAAATTATGTTTAGATCAATGGAAGTTCGGACACAGCCTTTTCTTTCAAAGGCATCTGCTGTTTTCTGGACTGAGCCAGCCAGGTGACTCTGAAGTCTCCACTGACTGGCTTGGTTTACCATGGCTATTGTACCTTTACAATGTTGATCCTCTCCTAGATATTAAAGCTAAGAAGGCTTTAAATATCACTTGGTAGAGTGGTCCCCCAACTTGTTTTAGCAGCAGAATCCCCTTTCAATAAATGCAGAAAGCCAGATTTATAAGATAGTCAAAGTGGCATTGCTTGGTACTGATTGTGTGTGTGTGTGTGTGTGTGTGTGTGTGTGTGGCTATCTGGGCCCTATCTCCGTGGACTTCTTCCTATAATGACTTCTGAGAACTTGGGAGAATCCCTAGGACCCCATGGCACAAAAAGTACTGATCTAGCACAATTACCTTGTTTGTATTTGAGGAGTTTGAGATTTAGAGGATTTAGGTGACTTTAAAGGCAACTTGGTCAAGTATACGTGAACATTTTGTAGTCATGTCTGGACTGAATACTGTCTTTTGTGACCTTGATGGAATTATATTTAACTCTAAACCTTGGTTTGCTCACCTATAACTAGGTGTCATGTTCACTCATGTAGTAATTGAGAGGATTAAGGGAGCCACATATGTGATGCCCCGCCTACCTATGGCACTCTGCCAGTCCGAGGCTGCCCTAAGACTGGAACCCAGGTCTCTCACTTCCTGGTCTAGTGCCTGTTCTGTCAACCACACCACCTCCTGAGAATGAAGAGAGAGCACAGCACACAAACTAGCTATGAGAGGAACCAATATCCCCCAACAAACCCCGAGAGTTTATGCTATAGCTGGTAAACTAGGAGTTTTTTTCCTATAGCGCTTCTGTGGTGTCTTTTGCACTAGATCTTCTTTACACCACTACCTTCTGTTAGTGGCTGCTAACAAGAGTGAAAGTGAAGTTTAAATATGATAATGTGAGAGGCAGTATATATTGTGATGGGAAAGAGCACTGACCCTAAATCGATTAGACCTAGATAAAATCTTGGCTTTACCACTTACTGGGAATACATGTATATTGATATACAAATTGTTTCACAGGGTGATATGGTATAGTGGTTAAGCACATAGACTTTGGAGCTAAATTGCGTGTATTCAAATCTCAGCCTTACCATTCACAAAATAGTGTGACCTTGGGCAAAGATATTGTCTTTCCTTGTATAATCAATTTTCTAATCAGCAAAATGGTAAATAATAGGACCAGATCATATGGTATTATGAGGACTAAGTTAACATCCACCAAGTATTTAAAAGACTGCCTAGCAAATAGTAAATGCTATTAAGTTCAAATTAGTGTTAATGTAATTACTAATAAAATTAAAATTCAGGTGATCAAGATACATTTATATAAAAATATAGCCATCAAATACTTTTCAAATATTTTGGATGGAATAAATTTTTGCTTACCTTAGTTTCTTACATTATGCTGTGATGGATTTTCTAGGTTGAAATTTTCCAGATGGTTATCAAAGGTCCTATTCTTTAATGCCTTAAAAACAGTATAAAGATGTGAAGATTAAAAATAGTTAAGTTTAGAAATATTTTCTTTGTGTAAATTAGCCGAGATTCATCATAAATCATATAATATTTATAAAGTCTTTGGCCTAGTTCTGCTATAGGCTGTGTGACCCTGGCAAAGCCTGTTAAATTTTCTGTACATCTCCGTAAGAGGGATGTATTTGAATTCCAGTGTTCTACGTTAATTCACGTGGAATCACAAGCTTTGTTTACAGAACTGAGCTGTGAAAGCACAAGCGCTGTGAAGTTTGAAGATTGAATTCCAGAAATAATTTGTCAAGCTGTGAACAAACTATGATCATAAGAACCTTAATTTCCTAATAGCTTTCTGGAACAGTATAATGAATATCCTAGAGATCTACACCCACAGATATCAGGTTTTTCCTTCCGGAAATTTTCCTGACCAGCCATGCCTGTGTTTCTCTCCTTTTCTTCTTCTATCTCTCTTCATATTCCTTCTTCTATTTATCTATTTTTGGGGAAGGGGGCCTGTTTTAGTTTTGTTTGATTCCTGTTTGACTTTTCTGCTCTATTTTTTTTCCAGTCTCAGTTCTGGCTGGTTCTTGTCTATTCCCTATTCTGTTTACTCAGAAACTGACATGTAGAGGAGGGAGAAGAGAACTGCAGCCTAGTCAGTAATGCTCCCTTTCAATACTTTGGCTGAGACAGCAGCAATTATGTGTGGTGGCAGAGTACCGAAGAAGTGCTTGGTGACCATGGAGGCAACTCTTTCAGCTTTCTTTGATCCACATGCTGGAAGAGGCCTTAAGTGTTACTAAAAGAGGCCTGGCTGGCAAGCATGCCAAGCCACTCGCTCTGTCCTTTGTTTTCCTTTTCTTTACAGGTGTTTTTGCTTTAAAATTTTTAACTCTCACTAGTCAAATAGTGAAAGGTGAGTCATATATGCACCAAAATAACATGCTATCCATCAGACATAACAACAGGAGAACAATTCTGCGTTAGTTTGCTACGGCTACAGTAATAAAGTATGACAAACTGGGTGGCTTAAACGAAAGAAATGTCTTGTTCCAAAGTTCTGGAGGCTAGAAGTCGAAGATCAAGGCATAGGCAGGGTTTGTTCCTCTGGGGACTGGGAGGAAGGATCTGTTCTCCTTCAGCTTCTGGTGGTTTGCCGGCCATCCTTGACTTGTTGAAGCACCTCTGCCTTCATCTTCATGTGTCCCTTTCTCTGTGTATGTGTCTGTGTCCACATTTTCCTTTATAAGGACATCAGTCACATATTGGATTTAGGGGCTTACCCCACTCGAGTATGACTTCATGCTAACTTTATTATACTTATGATGACCTATTTCCAAATAAGGTCACATTCTTAGGTACTGAGGGATAGGACTTCAACATATAAAATTGCGGGGTAGGAGCAGACATAATTCAACCTATAGCAAATTGACCCATCTGCAGTAGAACACAGTTTGGGTTGTTTTGCTCAATAGAGATGGAGTTTTGCCAAAACCTACATACTGCCTCAACACTTTCGCACAAAAACTTCCCAGTGCCCAGTGTTTTATCATTTGCAAAACTGAAGCTCATACTGGGGGGAAGGGGGCGAGGGGTAGGGGGATTTGACCATGGAATAGAATGCTTTTTATATGAAATGGATGTGTTCACAAAAGTACCGAGCCCCCAATATGGTTAGTACTTTGCTCTCACCAATTTAATTACTAGTGTTTGGAGGTGGAACAAAAATCCAACTGCAGAAGAGAATATTGGGGGAATAAGAGAGGCACCTGACAGTCCACGTGTAGTGCTTTCATTTTATCAGGTGTGCAAAGAGAATTGAGCAGGTGGTGGTCCCTCGGAATACTAATACTGTTGCTTAAGACCATAAGCATAGTCTGGAGCAAGTGACAAAGTACTAACCCACACCAGATTAAAGAAGAGTGCCATCATTAGCAACGACACTAAACATGATGGGATCTGGACAAGTGTTCTCCCATTGCTTGTAGTACTTTAGGCTAAAAATGTTTTGAATGGATCTAATGACGTTCACCTTGTTAGAGCCTTCTTAATAGATTTTCCAATTAGAGGGAAAATTAGATTCTAAAATGAACTTGAGGAAAATTTATCAATTTACTATTTATGCTGTGAAGTACAAGAGTGTGAGGCTGTGTTTCATTCATGTTTGTACCCTGAGTGGAAAACTCAGTGAGGACATGTGCATCTTGTGTGTTCATTAAGTCTACTTGGTATTTTAAAAACTATTCTTAAAAGAAACTGTGTCTTGACACAGACTTTAGTAACTGAGAAATTAGGTTATATTTTATGAAACTTTATTACATTTGATGGTTATTTTTTTCTGGTTTGTAACTGTAAAGCCATTATGTTGGTTTTTAAACAACGGATGACTTGAATAGCACACCTAAGATCTATTTGTGAGACATACAGTTTCACTATTACAACAAATCAGGGAGGCAGTGTGTATTTTACTCATCAAGTAGTTATGTTTAACTGAGGTTACTTGATTAAATATCACCCTATTATCGGTCTTGGTGGCTTCATATTGAATAGTTAAATGACCATTTTCCATTAAGGTTACCTTTTAAAACCATTCTATAAACTTTTAGCCCTTAAATGTTTATTTTTGCCTTAACTAATATATATATATGTATATATATGTATATGTATATGTATATATATACATATATACATATATTAATATATATGTGTATATATATGTATATGTATATATATACATATACATATATATACATATATATGTGTGTGTGTGTATATATATACACACACACACATATATATGTATACACACACACACACACACACACACACACACACACACACACAAAGCACAGACAGCTCCAGAGCAATAATTCTACTGTCAGTCATTTATTTCTTCTATTCTACATGACTTAAAATTTAAAACGCATGAAAAACATTTAATTGCTTGTCTAAATACGTATATTATATATGTAAAAAAATAACTAAAATTTGTGAAATAGACTTTTGTTAGGCTAAAATGTCTGAGCCTTTAAATAGAAGAGCTGATTTAGCAAATAAAGGTTTTCCATCTAACGGGAAACTATAGACACTATCAGATTAGCAAAAAATGGACATTTGCAGCTGTATATATATAGTAAACTAATAATCTAAAGGAGGAAGTACATAGTAACCCAGAAGTCAAGTGCCCAGTGTATTCTTCAGACATTAAGTATCATCGTTTTCAATGTTGATGGTCTTTCTCCTTTTCCCCAATTTCTCTGGCCACTCAGTTAGGAATCCTGTCCCTTCAGGCCATCAACTACTACAGTGACTCCCAGTTGATCTCTTTACCGTTAATCTCTCAACTCTTTTCATTTATTCACTAGATCCAGTCTAAAACTAAAATTCTCCTCTGATCTTATCACTGCTTTAAACTTCCAAAGATTCTTCATTGTCTAAAGCATTGTTTCTTCAAATGTGATTCCTGGATTGCTTGTTTCTGAATTGCCCTCAGCCCTAAGAAACCAAAATCTCTAGGGAGTGAGGCCTGGAAATCCAAAATTTTAATAAGTACCACCCTACCTCCAGGAGATTCTTGAACATGCTAAATTTGAGGCCTGTTGGCCTGAGGCAGTGATTCTCAACCTGGGCTGCACAGTGGAATCACTTGGGAAGCTTAGAAAAATTACCGATGCTTGAATTCCATCCCCAGAGTTGCTGATCTAAATAATCTGGGAGGCAGCCTGGGGCTGGGGATATTTTTTAAAGCTCCCCAAGTGAGCATCTATATCAAAATGGATTATATTTGGCTACATTTAACAAAAAGTCAAAGCAGTAGTTACTTAAAGACACCAAGTTTTCTTCTCTCACAGAAAAGCAGCTCTAGAATGGGCAATTTAGAAGTCATATGGTGATTCCACAAAATCATCTGATATGATGGTATTGGGAAGGTGGTATGTTTGGGAGGTTCTTAAACCCCGAGGGTGGAATCCTGTGAATAGGATTACTGCCTTATGAAAAAGGCCCTTGAGAGCCCCCTAGCCTCTGCCACCACGTGAGGATGCAGCGAGAAGCTTCCAGCTAAGAAGCAGGAAGAGAGCCCTCACCTAGCACACCATGCTGGTGCCTCGATCTTAGATTTCCTGGATTCCAGAACTGTGAACAGTACATTTCTGTTTATAAGCCACCCAGTTCATGGCATTTTGCTTCAGTACTCAAATGGACTAAGCCAAAAAGAAACAAGCAAAAGAGAGAATGTTTCAGATAGTGATAAATGCAGTGAAGGAAATAAAATAGAATGATATTGTTAAAGAATGATGGATGTAGTGTGGGTAGTTATTTTCAGATAAGATATTCAGAAAGGCCCCTCTGAGAAGGTGACATTCTAACTTGATATCTGACTTTGAGAAGGAACCAGTTATGTAATGATCTGCAAGGAAAGCATTTCAGGCAGAGGAAATAGCAAATGAAAAAGGTCCTATGGTGAATTGACCTTGGCATGTCTAGGGAAAAGACTGGATTATCACTTTGGAATTGTTTTCATTTGCAAGTAACATAGGCCAGATTTCAGTGACTTAATTAAACACATAAGGGTTTTTCTCACATAATTAAAAACCCAGGGGTAGGGATAGCGAACATTGGTTCACGATGGGAAGATATAAAGACTGAGATTTCTGTAGTGCTTGAGGCCCTTTTCTCAAGGTCACAAGATTGCTGCTTCAATTCCAGAAATTGTGTCCATATTCCAAGCAAGAAGGAAAGATAGAGCAAAGGGCAAAGACAAACCAATTAAGTGTGTCCCTTTTTCAAAGGGTTTTCTCTGAAGCCTCACATGGCAACTTCCATGAACATCTAGTTGGCCAGGCCCATGTCGTGTGGCTTTCCTGGCTACACATTTTATGATCTGATTTACATACATCTCTTCATACTAGCTGTCTGTTGAAAACAAAAAATGTCACCCAATAGGTAAGCCAAAGTGATGCTTCCTGAGGCCTCCTTAGCAAGACTCCAGAGACAGCCAGGGTAGGGAGCTTGGAGAAGTGAGGAAAAGGGTGCTGGAATGGGAAGAAAACACTACAAGGAGATCCCTCAGCTTCTGCCTCTTTTCCTGCCCACTTCCTTGTTGGTTTGTATGTTCATTTGTTTATTCATTAAACATCGAATACCTACTGTAGCCCAGACACTGTGTTAGGCCTTGGAAGTGTAAAGATAAATACAACACAGTCCCTGCCCTTGAGGAGCAGTGTATCATGTAGCATCTGTGTAGGGATAGACATGTCATTAAATCGTTGCAAAACAGTGTGATCAATGCTGCAATAGAAACATGTAGATGATATTGTAGAGACATGAAGTGACAATTAGCTCTGCTTGAGTGGGTATAGCCAGGAAAGATGACTTCATAAAGGTCATGCTGCCACTTGTACTGAGCATTGAAGAATATGCAGCAATGTCCTTTCTCTTCTATTTGTGTGGTTTTGGGTCTCCTACAATGAGCGAACCTTGGAGGACACTATTTGTCTTGAATTAAGGGAAAACAGAAATGGGAGTTAGAATGTGTGGAGAATCAATTTATATGTTGTACTGTTTGCACATATTACTTCATAATTAAGTTCATCTGAATATTTACTTAGAACTCAGTGAAATAATGCTTTAAAGTTTTATGTTTGCTAATAAATGCATTTACCTGCAAGTAACAAAGACTAGCCACTAGTGACCTAATCACAGAGCCAAAAACGTAGGCAGGTGGGAGCTGGGATTATCTCGTTGGTTTAAGCATGTCAGTACTATTGTTCTTGTGATTCTTTTGACTCTTCTGACTCCAAGGTGGTCCCTAAAGCAAATGTGGGGCCATGGTTGTCTTGTGATTCTTGATAAGGCATGATTGGAAGCTTTCCAGAGCACCTAGAATGCTAGATATTCTTAAAATCTCCACTTTGTAGTAAATTTAAGTTCAGAAAGTTGAGGTATTTAGTCAAATATTTGGTGAGGCTGGGGTTTGAACACTGGCCTGTCTGGTGCCAGAGTCTTTACTCTTGACACTACGCTAAACTGTTTTCTCAGAGAGCTCTTTTCTTGCTTGGAGAGGCCCTAGGATCAGCCTGCTTGTTCTCCTTCCCTTCTGTGGCCACAAACTATTATCTCCACTCAGAGCCTTTCTCCTCCCCCTGGACATACTTAAGAACAAGGACCTCTTCAGCTGGCACACAGCCTATTTGAGGGGTTTTAAGGTCTCCTCAGCTAATAAGAAGGAAACAGGTGAGAAGGAAAAAATAACAAAATTATGGCCTGACTGAAGCTGCCAGTACAATGTGAACTAATCTTGGCTCTGCATTCTTGAGGACTGAGCACTTCTCTATGGGTTCCAAATCTTTCAAACTTTCTTTTTCTGTACTATGTTTGCTCAATTTGCTCTATCCTTGGTCACCTTCCTTTTTGTTTGTCCACCCTTGCAAGTACTAGAAATGACCCATGTCAGATCTGGCTTTGATCCAACTCCAGGTAGGGTGAATTCTGGGTTTCAAGAACCAATCCACTCTTCCCAGTAAAGGACATTTGAGGAGTGGGACATCCAATTACCGTAGTGGCATTGCCCACCCAGTAACACTCCAGGACATTAATGAGTACAAGAGTTAAAAGAGAAATGGAAGTAGGGTAAGGAATGGTACCAAGTGGTGACGGAGCTCAAAGGAGAGAGCCGCCCACTTGGGTGATGGGAACACTCAAGAAAGTTACACTGAGGCTGAGTGAAAAGATGAGATATCTCGTAGGGACAAAACTGGAAATCCCATGCTGGGGGAGGGGGACAATTTAGATGACACCCATCTTCCCTGGGGTGGGCCATCTGCTTTATTCAGTCTGCCAATTCAAATGCTAATCTCTTAAGATGCACCCAGAAATGTTTAACCAGATACCTGGGGTTCCTGTAGCCCAGTCGAATTGATACATGAAATTAACCATTACATTACACTGAGTCTGTTCTCTTGACCACAGCAGATGGCTGAAAGCCTTAAAATTCAAAATTCTCAGTGTAACCTGTGGACATTTGAGAAGCCTCCTCTCTGCACAGCGAGAGGGGAGAGTTGAGGAAGCCCCTGCCAGGACAAGGAATATTTCTCGGTTAGGAATCAGGATGTCATTCACCCCTCCCTGGGAGCAACTACATGGGGGACAACAGGATTTAAAGGAGATGGCTGTGTCTTCCAAACTGGGTGGCTCCCAGAAACATTTTTTGCCCCATGAAGTCATGTTTTCTAACTGTCTGGAGTTTGAGCTCGAGTGGCTACGTCTGTTTGAGTACTACACCATCACTGAATAATGAGGAAGGAGACTGCTCAGATTATTTTAGGCCACAGCACGCACCATCATGCAAAAATCACTCGGCAAATGTTCCTTCCATAAAACAAGCCTTATCAACTGTTTTTATATTCATGGATTCAATCTTTTGTTTTCTGAGGATGAAATATGTTTTAAGCTACCAAGTCTGTTCAGACTGGGTGTAGCTTTACATTTTTCTCTAAATTTTAGTATTAGGTTATTATACAGGCACCAGTATAGATCTGGTGTGAAATGTGAAGTGAGTTCATATATCTGTTTAGGTGTAATCTTTGCAAAAGAAATGTCATCACAATTCATTCTGGAAAAGTCTTGCTTTAATGAGCTTCAGCATTATAAAGGCATTCTCCAACTTCTGAGAAGGAAATTCTGTGGGATGTGAGGGGGAAAGAGGCAGGAAAGGAGAATGATTCAGCTGGAAAAGAAGGAAAATGGGGAAGGAGAATCTAATTTGGGAACTGTGCTGACTAAGGAGTTGGTACTGCCAAAAGATAAAGGAATGAAGTTGAAGGGAAAATACAGGGCAATATGCATTCATAACGTAGATTTAGTGATGGTGGCAGTGTGCGATTCAAGGTCTCCAAGTTCAGGTCCATCAGGGGCCCAGAGAGGCAATGTGAAAAAGTGAAGCAGATGAGGTAGGGTGGTGGGGAGCTGAGCAGTATATACTTGTGGATCTGAACCTGGCGGCTGCCACTAAGGTTTCACTAACTGCTGATCCCCATGTGGAAATGTAGGCCAAATATGCCATATTTGTGGCTTATTTTTAAGAAAATTCATAAATTTATGTTTGTGTGTAAAATATGATTTTTAAATGTTGGCCAATAGAAAAAGTTTGCTGACCAAAAGTGTCCCTCAGCCATTATTAGTGACTATCTGTTAATTATCACCTGCTTACTTGCTCTGAATATTTGCAGATTGTTGTTTGTGAACAATAAGAGAAATGCCATGAAGTCTTATTTTGTGTTTTACCTTCTTAATTTCTTTGTTGCTTTCAGAATGGCACATAGTGGACTGTTAAAACACATCAATACCTATCACCTCATTTTTAAAAAAACAAATATAAAAAAGAGGAAAGACATTTTGCCTTTGAATAGTTAAAGCCAAATCACTTAATTAGCTTTATGAACATGTTAAAATTTCTGGAATTGAACCTAAGAAATTTCTTCTCAACACTCAATATGGTCCTGTAGCCCAGTGGATCATCGATTTCCCCTCCTTCAGACATTTGAGACTATAGCTACTGGGGCCCATAGTCCTTCCTGTGGAATAATACAGGGTGGCCTCATGCTCTCTACCATGGCAGGGGTTCTTTGGACCTATAACTTCAGAGCTAAAGTGTTATATGTTATTCCTTAACTTCTTGGCACCTTAGAGGGACCTGAGAGGTACTCTTACCCTTTGCTGAGTAAATAGAGCTCACTATCACTGGATAACTAGTGCTTTATAGGATGCAAAGTGCTTCCACAAATATTATGTCACTTAATCCTTCTACATCTTTTTGCACTGGAAATTATTTTCTCTCTATGTGAAGAAACTGAAGCTCTGAGAGGTGAACTGTCTTGACTTTGGCAACATAGTCTGAGAGGGACATAGGTGGTATGAGAAGCCAGGTCTCTTGCTTTCCAGTCCATGGCCCTGTCTGCTGCTCCATAGGTACCACTCTCCATCATCCCATTATTTGTCTTTAGGGAATTTCCAGATGATCAGAGCTGATGTGATGAAGATACTTCTTTCCTGAGGAAGGGACATGCATCTCCTCCATTTGTACTCCCTCATTTACCTTCCTGTTGGTGTTAGATGTATTACACAGATCTGAGGAATCCAGATCATAGGAGGGACAGCAGGGAGTTCCCAGGAGCAAATCCACCATAAGAAGGAGTCTGACACCCAGGCTCTGGGATGGAAGCTGTGGGAATGAACTGAAAGCTGAATCACTAAGTGCTAGAGCTTTACAGTCCAATTAACTTTGCTTCCAGATGCTTCTCCAAGTAAATGAAGACACAGCAAGCAGTCTTTTTCTAACTCTCCATCTTTGACCTGAAGGATGGTGGGAAAGCTCCACTTTTGTCAGCCTCAGGGTATAATTTCCAGCTTCACTGCTGCCAGAAAGGGGCACTGACAGTGATGGTCAAGTTCTAGTCTGATTGGCACCTCTGTGGGACAGTTGGGACCTGAGGCTGCAGAGGCTCAAGCCAGCTTACTCTGACAGTGAGCAACTAAGGGACTGTTTAGACACCTGCTGGTAATTTGCACAAATACCACCTCAGGGTTCTTGGAGATGCTGGGGAAAGTGGCTGCCACCTATCAGGTGGGGCTCAGAGCCTCTGAGAGCTGAGGGCTAATGCTAAAGCACTGTGTAGCTGTGAGTACAGGTGGAGAAAAGCCCAAGACACAGATTTCCCTCAAGCTGTAGCTCCTCATATGCTCCCTCCAGCCTTCCCCCCGCGCCATACCAGCTCTATAGCAAACATTCAAAGCTTGCAAACCTGAGCAGTTATGAGAATAAGCACTTCTCTTTCAACTTGCAAGACAAAAGACCCCATGAAAATTGACTAAGAAGTCACCAGAGTAACATACTTGGGTGCTGTTTGCTCAAGAAAGAATGGCTGCAGGATGTTTCAAGCTCCCGCTTTAACTTGCAGAAGGGAATGCTGATAGGATCCCAGGACACCCTTCTGTTTGGTCTTGATTCCGGAAGCCTTATGGTGTAGAGCAGTCAGTGTTCCTAACCCTGCTTCATATTCAACCCCTCCAGGAGCTTTTGAAAATCTTGTACCAGCTCCTCCCCAGATCAATTAAATCAAAACATCTGTAAGGAGGCCCAGACATGATGTTTTAAAAAAATCTCTGCAGGTGACTTAAGAACCTGAAATAAAGCTTGAGAACCACTGATGTGGAAGAAAAAAGCCCAGATTGGTCATCAGTTTAGAGTTTCAACCAAGCTTTCAACTGAGTCATTTTGATCAATTCTCTTGACTATTCTGGACTATAGTTTTCATATCACTTCCAAGTTTCCTTTGAGCTGCAAAAATATGTATGTACATAACAGCATCACTTGCAACAGTAAAAGAATAGAGAGTGATCTAAATATGCAACAGGAGATTAATCAAATGACATACCCAGGTGCTAAAATACTACGCACACATTTAAATGATGTTAGGTGAAAAAAAAGTGGATTATAGATCAGTTTTACAGTATGATCCCATTTTTTAAACAAAATGAAAATTACATAGCTAGATATAATTGCAAGGATATACGACAAAATCTTTACAGTTTTTTCTTTCTGGAAGAGTGACTCATTTTCTTCTTTTTACATGTCTGTGTTCTATATTCTCAGTACCACTAAATAATCTGCATTAAATATTAAGGGGAAAAAAATCTCACAGGCCAAGCCTTGAATATCAGTCTTGAATACAGTTCTAGAAAATCTCAAAAATAATTTTACTTCTATATGTAGAGTTCTAGTTCTTATATTTCTTAGGCTGCTATTTGCAAAATCCTGATGTTTTGCTTGTCTTCTAGGTTACCTACAAAAATATACTAGCTTAAGACTTTTTTATCTTCCTGATTTGGAACTAGCAATCTAAAGAACAAAATAAGAGAAAGCATTTCTTCTGCAGTATTTCTTCTGGGTCCTGGTGGGGCTGTCCCCATTTCATTGGAGAAAATAATTAGAGAGGGAACAGGAGTGAGAAAGTCAGGAGGACAGAGAGGCCGTAGAGAAGGCTTTTGATCTGTTTTTCTTCCCTAGATCATTCTGTCATATTTTTGCCTGGTGTACTGGTGGTTATGAATATTAAATGAGACACATCAGTGAAAGGACATAGCACACATTTAGGCACACAATTTCTCACTAAATTTCTGTTCATTCACACGTGACTCCAAAAGGAGTAACTTAGCTACTTACCAAATGTGTAACCTCAGAGCATTCTCATCCTCACAAGTCCCAGTTTCCACCCCTAAAAAAAGTGAAGATAATAATAGTGTTAACCTCACTGGGTTGCTATGAGAATTAAATGATGTTATGTAGGTAAACCACTCAGCAAACATAAAGCAAATAAGTGTTAAATATATACAACTATTATTATTATTACACCTTATTATACAGTATTTCTTAACAACAAAAAAAACCTCTGCACTATAAGATTTTCATAGTAACCCAGAAAAAGAATTGTAAAGCTTGTTTATAGCTTTAACAGTTTGGCATGGGAATGATAAAATTAGTTTGAAAGATTATATTTTGATTAGAATTTTTTTTTTTTTTTTGCCATTTTAGTTCTAAAAAGAGTCTTACTTCAAGTGTTCAATCCCTCTGTGGTTTGACACGAAGAATAGAATATTTCATTTTCAGAAAGAATGCCTTAGAGAAATGATTAGCCACTGATAAAGGCAGTTACAGTAGGAAATGACTGAGTTTAAGGCCAGTATTTTTCTGTTATAAAAGTGATTAGGTGTTTAAAAATGTTTTCAAAGCAGCACAGTACATGCATATAACATAATTAATGTATCTTGACTTTTGTTGTCAGGCTCAAGGTTCAAGGCAACTAGCACTAGGTAGAGAAATGGGGAAAGAGAAACTGGCATTGATGGTTTCAGTTCACAAGGTTTATTGAATAGGCTATGAGAACACTGTTCAGTGGTTCCCAAGCCTACTGATGCCCATTGGGATCACACGGGGAGCTTCAAAAACTATGAGTGCCTGGGTCCTACCCTCAGATTCTGATTTATGTGGTATGGGGCATGGCCTGCGCTCCAGAATTTATTAAATATCTTCAGGTGACTCTGATGCATAGATAAGTTTGAGAACCACTGGCACAGAGAAAGGATCCACTTTTCTCTATGCAAACATGGCCCCCAGGGTCTCCCTCTTTCCTCAAAGGGGTATTACCAGGGTGTGACAAGAGAGAACAACCCCCATATAAGACTCTCTTTACTTTCCCTCTTCTTCCTGCCTTCTGCTGGAAGTGTTATACCAACTGCCAAGAAACAATTTGTCACATCATCCAAAACGAAGGACCAGATTTCAGACTGTAACCCTCATTGTGCCGGCCTCATGCCACCTCCTTTTCTCTGCATCTCTGCCTCAGTTTTCACAACCTTCCTTTAGCTGTACCTGTGTCATATGACCAGAAAACTTTCTGCCCACTTAAGAGCCTCCATGTGCAGGACTTTGTACTAAATGACATCAGTAAACCAGGAAAATATTTTTTAAACCACTAATTAATTAGAAGCCAAAGTTCGGATGGTAGCTTGAAGGATCTGCTAATCAACAGGCAAATGAGCTGTGGTTTGAGCTCTGCTCATTGTGCTTGTGTCTGTACAGAGATAAGTTGGGTCAAATAGAAACTTAGCTTTAGAATGGAGAAACAAGAAAGTTATCTACTCATCGTTTCAATACAGTTTAAGCTTTACTGCTTACATCGAATTAAGGTAGTTTTTAAAACCAGAATTTGAAGCCACTTTCCAGGCTATCTCCAAAGAAACTAGGAAATATAGAATAAGTGTGGATTATGTGCAAAATGAGATTTATATAGATTTTTGTTGCCCTTGGAATGATAAAAATAGCTTCAAGATTTAAAAGTGCTTTCGTGATAAAAAAAAAAAATCATCTCATATTGTCCCTTGAACATACCTGTGTGATATTTTTATGCTTTTGCTATAGGTGAGGAAAAGGAGGCCAGAGATTGTCTTGCCCAAGATCACAGTCAATAAATGGTAGGGTCAGTACTTGATTCAAAGACTAGACTTTCACTGTGCCATAACTGGCAGAACACAGATGTCTGAATGTAGCTCAAATTTCTTATATAATTTATAACTTTTTGCTTTTCTCTTTATTTTATCCATTACTACTAGGAATAGGCTTGGCTGTGCTATTAATCAGTAATTGAAGAGATGTATCAATTAGGGATTTTTTGTAAGCAAGGGTATCTTCCTCTAGATATCTTAAACAAATAGAATTTATTGGAACATTATAGAGGGGAATCATAAAATCAAATCAGGAAGCCTGAGGGAGGGCTTGGAAAGTGGACATGAACCAAAAAGACTGCACAGGCTGCATAGCAGAAATGACCCAGCCAAAATTTTGCCCTAGCCAGTGCCTCTGATGGACACTGCTGCCCCAAATGAGTCCTAAACATACCTTCCTCTTAGGTCTCACATTGCAGCTCCAAGCCCCTCCAGGAATGCCCAGCTGGTCGTGGGCAGGATCCTGGCTGCAAGGCAGGAGAGAGAGACTCTCTCCTCCTTTCACCTTCCATGGCGGGAATCAGAACACTTACCACTGATAATGCGGACTGCCCCAAAAGGAAGAAGGGATGAATGTTGGATGGCCAAAGAACTGACAAATGCTTCCTGCAGAACGCTAGTTTAAAAAAATCTCTCTTGCAGTTTTAGAAAATCTCATAAGAGGTTTCTAAGGAAAATTGCAAGCTACTATAAAAAGAAGACTATCTTTTAACTTAAAAAAAAATCTGTACTTAATCACTCAAACTCTTAGGAGACATCAGTCAGTTTGCACATTGAAAACACGAAAGTCTGCACCTGGGGAGCTGGTTCAGGCGGTCTGTGGGGCTGGACTCTCTCCGTAACTTTCTAATCCAGCTCCAGAGCACGAAGTGGCTCTGTGCAGAGGGTCAGAGCTGCTCTAAATCAGTGTCGGGAAACACAGTCTTGTTCTTTTGTTCACTCAGCCTACAATTAATATGCATCTTTCTATGTGCAAAACACTGAGATTTTCAGTACCTGGTTCTGAGAATACAAAAACTCATAGATCCTTGAAAAAAACCTTGTTTGTGCATGTGTGTGGTAGACCTGTCTGATTTTGAGTGTGTGTCTGCTGCAATGCAAGAATCAGAGATAATCTAATTTTCCAAAACACGTAGGGGATTTAGGTGATTTATAGAACGCTTTTATTAACACTGAGTAGCAGAGAGACTATTATGTTCAGATAGTGTTAAAATTTTTAATCATCTTTAAAATTCACCTTTTCCTCTTTCTCTAGTTTTCTACCTGCTAGATTTTTACTTTTTTGTTGCTACATGCACACATACAACTGAAGAATAAAAATTCCTTGTCAGTAACTGTTGTTTTCAGAGAGAATTCCAGGTCCTGAAAGGTTTTGTTTTGTAAATCTTTTGGCATGCTTAAATTAGCAGAAAAATAAAGAGGTAAGAGCTCACCAGACACGTTTATACTTAAAGTCGGGCTAATTTAAGTGATAAAACCTGAGCTAGAGCCACATATGGAAAGAGTTTATGAACGATGACTTCACGTTATCATTGTTTAAACCCTTTTCTAGACCGTGCAAGCACCACAATTTGTTGTAACATCCTCTTCCTGAGGTTATACCTGGTTCCTATCAGCTCTGTGTCTGTTTTCCTAAACCGAAAACAGAAAGAGCTTCCTAGAACAATGAGGCTTAATCTGTGAAGCACAGAGAGGCAGAATGGGTTTTATAAAGAGCACTTACTCTTAGGAGAAATTGTGTAAATACCTTTTCAAGTATCAAAATAATAACCTTTTGTTTCTGGAAATTAAATGTTAAAGCATGGATGTTTGCTTTTCTAGGTATTTAGAAGGCCATTTCCATTTAAAAGCAATAAGCCTAATGATGATCTAGTCTCTCACTTCACAGAGAAAGCAAAAGCATCAGCTGCTCAAATACCTCTGTGAATAATGAAAGTGTCTTAAATTCTGAGTCCCTGAAGGACTACTCTTACCTTTAGGCCCCATCCAATATTCTTTGGGGAGTCAGGTGCTCTCCATGTCCCACACACTGCCTTGCCAGGCCATTCTGCTCAGGGGGCTACATTTGCTGCTGAGTCAGCCCATGCTGCAGCTTGAATCACCCACATTACCACAGTACCCCCTTCAGTACTGCTCTTGCCTCTTCTATCTCTAGATCTTTCCTCACAGCTTCGTACCATACACACACTGATTGTAATCTGGACTAGCACCCTTGTGTCTTTATTTCCCTAAGTGCTGCTAACCTAAAGCACTGTTACCAATCTCCCCTCCTGCAAGCACCCCCTAGTTGCCCTCCCTGAGGACTCTCTCGTGTACTGATATTGTCCAGGTGATAACCATACCAGGTTCTCTATTGAACACACATGTAGCTCCTTTATTTCTTTTCTCTTGGGTGGATCATCACCCCCCAACCTCCATTCAATTCTCTTCTCATTGCTTCTGAAACATCATCAGCCTTTTTGTTGCCTTCTCAGCTTTAGAGACCAATGTGCCTAGTGATACTGAAACTCAGCCAAGATGAAATAGGCTTTTTCATCCCTGGTTTTATTAATGAATAAGAAGCTGCAGAAACCTATAATTCTAAGTTTTAAAGCAAGGGCTCTATTTTCCAGATTTCATGGACTTTGGAAAGCACATTTCATGAGGTCCAAAAATATTCTGTAATATAGGGGTTCTCATCTGCAGCTGCATATTAGAATCTCCTGGAAAGCTTTTACAGCTCTTGATGCTCAGGCCATAATCCACATTAATTACATCGGCACCCTGGGTGCGGGACTCGAACTACCCAGGTGATTCAATGGGCAACGAAAGTTGAGGACCACTGCCCTCCAAAGCGGCAGGATTAGGAACTAAACATAAAAATCATCACCTAATATGTTTTCTTTTCTAAAGGGACTTAAATACCTACAAGAGATCTAGCCCTTAAGAACAATTTCATACACATTCAAAGCTTTATGCCTTTTCATATTTGCACACATCGAGGTAAAACTCTGATACGAGTTAAGGTTGGAGCTTACTCTAATCTTTTTTCCTCATGTCTGTTTCTGAGCTATAGTTATTCTTTGAACAAAGTTTTTCCTAGCACCTACTATGTACCAGGCAATATGCCAGAAGATAAAGCAGACATGACATGCTCTCATGGTGTCACCGGTGGGGTGAGGTGAAATCTGACATTGCCCCAGTGGCGTGGGGCAGGAGGAGGAGGTGGATAGTGGATGGTGGCATTGTGTGTTTTTCTTCGGTTCTTCCCCACTGATACAGAATTTCCAGTTGGCAAGATTGAGAAAAGGTAAGATTTATTGAAAGTACATTTTAGAAAGAGACTGGCCATGCTGAGGAAGACTGCAGCCCTGAGGAATTTATGAGGTGAAGAGATAAAACAGTATACCCCAAAAAGAGGGGTGGGGTAACAGTGCAGATTTGGGAAGGTCTGTTTATATTTGGGCCGTGATGGGAGGGCCTAGATGATCCCTATCTGAGGTCACCTTGACTGACAGTTGGCTGCTATATAACGTTTTGCCTGCTGTGCATGTGCTTACCCAGAATTCAGTCCGTTACCATTAGATTTATGAATTTCTAGACATAGTCATGAGATTATTTTTTAAATGCCAATTTATTTATTTTATTTATTTATTCATACATATACATACTTTTTTTTAACATTATATTTTTTTATTTTCCTCCTCATAGTCATGAGGTTATAATGATGGTATAATGAGACTGAAGTTAGGGTAGTACTTTCCGCACATGCATTTGTAGCTGGTTTAGCCAACAGCTTTTATGGCCTTTGTGCTCTAGGATTTGGGATAATTTATAACCCTAAAATGGAGTTATTTCTGGGAGGTGCCTAAGGAAGAGACGTTTCTGTGGTTACAAACCTGGGCCCTTGCTCCTGTCACTCATGCCTAACTAACTACCTAACAATGGAATTTATATCTATCTGCTAGAAAACATATACGATAAATAAGAAAGCACATAAATAAGATAATTACAAATGAGTACACATGCAATAATATAAAAGGATAATGTGACAGCAAGTATGTCACATCCAGGGCCAGGGAAAGGGCAACTGTCCAGGGAAGTATTCTCTGAGGGGGTGACTTTCGACTTGAGATTTGAATGGTGAAAAGAATTTGCCATGTGAAGATCTGGGGCAGAGCATTCCAGGCAGGAGGAGAAGTAAATGCCAAGACCCTGAGGCAGGAACAAACCTGGCGAGTTCCAGAGCCTGACAGACTGGAGTGGGGTGAGCGGGTGGGAGAGCAGCAGCAGACAAGGTCAAGGAGAGAGTTAGAAGCTAGCCTGGCAGGGCCTTGTTAGGTCACAGGGAAGAGTGCATTCGATTTAAAATGCAGTGAAAAGCCCTTGGAAAATGAGATTTATGAATTTAAAATATGTGAGGGCAAGAGAGAAATCAGTTGCTCGGTTGATAATGGCTTATTTTAGAGCTATTGTTTAGAGGTAAGGCCAGAAGGACTTCCAGATGGATTGAGGGTTGGAGGGGGTGGGGCGGGGGGAATGAAGGAAAGGGAAGAATAAAAAATGAGTCCTTCGTTTTTGGCCTGAGCAACTGACTGGATGATAGTGCCATGTGGTGGAATGGAGATCTGGGTGAGGGGCACTTTGGAGTATGAGAAAGCAAAAATCAAAGCTCTGTATGGACATAATAACTTCGAGAATCTTTTAGGCATCCATTAATATCAATTAGGAGTTAATATCCATTAGGAAAAGTCTGGAGCTCAAAGGAAAGCCCAGAGAAGTAAATTTAAATTTTTAAGTCACCAACATGGAGTGGAGTGGAGGTGGTATTTAAAACTTTGGGACTGGAAGTTCACTTAGGGAGATTATGCCTATAGAAAACAGAAGACTGTAAAGGATGGAACCCTAAGGTATTCTAAGTTTAGGAAGAAAAAGAGATTCAGTAAAAGAGACTAAAGAGAGGCTAAGGATTTAGGGTCACAGGGCCCTGGAAGTCAAGAGAAAAAGTGTCTCAAGATGGAGCCTGTGAAATGTGAAATAAAAAGACAGAGGGACCCAGGATTTTGTGAGAGAGGATTTTGGTGACTTTGACATTAGTGGTGGGGACAGAAGTTCAGACTAGAAAGCCAGAGACATTGGGAGATGAGGAAGTGGAGACTGTAGCTACTGACAGGAGAGCCAAGTTTTTTGTGCCTAGAGGCATGTACTTACTCCTACCCTGATTTAGACCATTACATAGTCAGATCCATTACAATGTGTATGTTTCTCTTGTCAGGGCACAAGTCACTCCATTAGATGCCTGACTCCAGTTTGAATGTCATATATTCATTACATCCCCTGGTTGGAATAGTGGCCTCGAGGAACTAGAATGAATGCTTGGGGTAGGACTGGTTCTGTTCTCAGCCCATGCAATAATTTCTGGAAAGATGCTTCCTACCAGCCTACTTCTCCAGCTAATCATCATAACCAAAGAGCAAAATACATGGCCAGCCTCAAAAGCTATAAATAAAAGTTGATTATTATATGACATGCAAGCCTACCTACCACAGAAAGCTTTGATCTTCAATAGCAGAGAGTAAGACTTCCTCATATTCTTATTCATTTCCACTTAAAACTCGAATAAATTCATATGACCTTTTAGATGAACTAGATTTTCACCTTCCTTCCATAGCAGATAGGAAGATAAACATTCTCCTTTATGGATATTAAATGGTCCTACCAACACATTTGAAGTTTTGGCCTCAGGAAGTGACTGTGTTTGGCTAGTTACTGTTAGTGGGACAGCTTAACATCAGTTTTAAAAAGGCCAAAGTCTAGTCTTTTGGGAGAATCTTGGGAATCAAAATGGATAACACAAAAAAGACTCAGAAACATAGTTGTCTGGGGTATCCACATAGACAGGCTCTTTAGGGGTACAGTCGCAATTGAAATAAGTTACTACGGAGGTGCCCCTTGAAGTCTCTATTTTACAAGGAGGATAATTTATAACTCTCAAAATCAAAAAAGTCTTGCCCGGCCTAGCAGCTATTTCAGAACTGGAGTCCAGAAGTTTCTTCAGGTAGGTAATATCCTCATTAGACATCAAGGAACAGCCAAAATGTGGCTCACAACCTTGGAATGGGGCCAAATTTGAAAACAGAAGCCTGCAGCCTTAGCACTAAAGGGATAGTCCTGATTTTTGTGGGCAAACCTCAGTTGGGAGCAAGAGGTGGTGCTCATGGTGAGTGAGGAACTAGAGAAGTACAGGAACTTCTGAAAGAGGGGCTATGGGAGGTGAGCATCAGATATCCCAGGTTGGGGGAGCCTGGAGAAAAAGAAATTGTGTTAATCAGGGTGATTATGTTCCTTCTAGTGTTTACTGCCAAGTACATTCACAACAAAAAATCCAGATGTGTTTAGTAATAGCAGTAGTAGTGGTGGCAGTGCTTGTAAGACGAAAATCTTGATCCTATTTACACTTATTCCTGCAAGTCATCTGTGCAGAGGGCTTTGATTTCTCATTTGGCCAAGGAATCCATATCACATGATTTACTTTTCAAAACAAAATGAATATGAAGGATACCTGTAGTCTGTCAATCAACTTACACTTCAAGTACTACAGGTATTCTTTTAATCGACATTTATTTACTTGAGTCACTGAATTGAGGGGAACTCTCCATTCTCCCTGTAAAACCTACTGACTAAGGCCCACCGTGGACTTCTGCCCCACCAGGTGGATTGTAGGCTTATCATGAGTCAGTTATGTTGGTTCCCAAACCTGTTTGTGTTTATGCTGGAATTCTAATTAGGTAATCTGAGCAGAGAGGAGGGCCAAAAGGAGAGCTGTTAATATAAAAACTAAGTAGTTGAATCCTTGGAAAGTGACCATAAAAGTGAGCTGGTAAGAAAAATTGCTATCAAATTAGGTGTGGACAAGAGCTATGAATAATAATCATAATTATAAGAGGATTCTGTACTTTGCGTGCATCGCAAGTATCTTTCAGTTCTTGCTGTACTCTAAAGAAATTGAAACTGGGAACTGGAGATGATATAGGATGGGTATGGTTTTGTCAGATGAAGAACCTCAACTAATGGATCCACCCTTAAAGAGAAGACTTTCACCAAACAACTGATGGATGAGTGTATAATTATCATCTTCAAGTAACAGCGTAAGATAGAGTTATAGCTGACTTATTAACCACCCAACTGCGAGTCAGTGACACTGGGTAAGAGAGTTTCTACTGTACCCTTTAGGGATGTGCATTTTGGAGTCTCTGAGTTTAACTTCTCACTGGAAGTGTAGTTAAAATCATTTATTTTCAAGAGAGATATCCTAGGAATATATTAGCCATGAGCTTAAGTTCTATTCCTGGATCGTCAGATCCCCAGAAGGCTACATCACAGACCACTTTCCTCTAGATTTTGATGGTAATTCCTTCACAGAAAATGATTTTAGTGTTAGAATTCTGACTTTTATCAAAGATCCATAAAAGAGAAGATCATATGAAGAATATCTCTGTTAAACTGCCATCTAAGCTTTCTGGTACTGCATTCAAAGCCTGAAACATGAAGAATCACATGATAAACTTCATTCGGTGTTAAAAGCTTGAAGGCAGACACACAGGAAGAGGGAGAAAGAGAGGAGAGGAAGAAGAGAGAAATCAGTCTTAGATATAACTGTCTCAACCATTTAAATATAAAGCTTTTCCCCCTCTGCTTTAACATGTTTTCTTGTAGATTTATGAATTTTAAAAGTTGATAAACCTAATAAATATGCATTATTTATTCCATACAAACTAAACCATATATAGCTAATTTTAATTCATATAGCAAAGTTTTGAACACACCTATAAAACTTAATTCTTTCAGTCTCAACAATCAACATTTTCCAAATTTTTCCCTTTTAGTCTCCCTAATTATTACTTTTTGATCTTTTAAAAATGTATTTAACTTACATATAGTAAAATTCAATTTTTTGTCATGTCTATGAGTTTTGACAAATGCATAGAGTTGTATATGCACTGCCAACATTAAGATAAAGAAGAATTCTGTCACCTCCAAAATATTGTCTCATGCTGCCCCTCTGTAGTCATACTCTCTCCCCTGGTACACGCAGATCTGTTCTTTATCCTTCTAATTTTGCCTTTGTTAAAATGTCATATAAATGGAATCATACTGCACATAGCCTTTTAAATCTGGATTCTTTCACTTCTTTCACTCATCTGAGATTCTACTTTAGACTGACTCATGTTGTTGAATGATCATTCCTTTTTATTGTGTAGTAACATTACATTGCTCGATATTCCACTGTACAGTTTGTTTAGCCATCTACCAAAGGACATTTGTGTTGTTTTGAGTTTTGGTAATTATGAATAAAACTGCTGCAAGCATTTACATACAGGATTTTGTGTGAACATAAATTTTTATTTATTTGAGGTAAATAACTAAGAATGGAATTTCTTAGTCACATGGCAATTGTGTGTTTAATTTTATAAGAAACTACCAGACTGATGTACCATTTTGCATTCTAACTAGCAATGAATAAGAATTAAAATTACTCTGCATCTTTGTCACCACTTAGTATTGTTAGCTTGTGTTTCTTTGCTTCAGCCATTCTAAAACTATATAGAGATAGCTCATTGTGGGTTTATTATTATTACTAGTAGTAAACTTTGTTTTAATGGGTCTCAAAATTCTGGGATAGATTTTTGGTCAAGCTGTTTCCATTAAAAAGTACTGATTTTAAAAACTAATAAAACTGCCACATGCACACACACAACAAATGATATGCAAAACATTCTCCTTTCCTTCGGAAGGATTTACAATGTATTTTTAATTTAAATTTTCCTAATGACTAATGATGTCAAGCACTTTTTAATGTGCTTTTTTTGGGTCATCTATATATCTTCTTTGGTAAAGTTAAATCTTTTGTTTATTTTCTTATTGGGTTGTTTATTTTCTTACTGTTGAATTTTGAGAGTTCTTTATATATTCTGAATATAAATTCTTTGCCAGATATGTGATTTGCAAATATTTTTTCAGTCTGAAATTTGTATTTCTAATTTTTTAACAGTCTCTTTCACAGAACAATGAAAAAACTTTTTTTTATGAACTTCAATTTGTTAATTATCTTTTATAAATCATGCTTCTGGTATCTTATTTAAGCCTTTTTGTCTAACCCAAGACAACAAGGATTTTCTCCTGTTTCCTTTTAAACATTTTAAACTTTTATGTTTTATACTTGAATCTATGATCCATTTTGAGCTAATTTTTAATAAAGCATAATGAATAGATTGAGTTCATATTTTTAATACTAACATCCAATTGTTCAAGCACCATTTTAAATGTATTTACATTGTCTTCAAAAAATTAGTACAATTTAATTTTAAGAAATATAACTTTTAATTTTAGAAAATTTTAAAAATTCAGGAGAGTAAAGAATATTACTCATAATATCATTACCTAAAGGATAACCACTAACTATATTTTGATATTTTCTTACTTTTCAATACATATGTATATAGGTATAAGTTAAATAGTATGTAGCTTTACCATAAGATAATGTATTTATAATAGAAAATTTAGAAATTCTAGGAAAAAGCACAGAGAAGAAAATTAAAATTATATCCTTGACTATATACTTTGTTCTTTTGTCTCACTATATATTTTAACAAGATTGTATGTACCACTTGAATCCTTTATTTAAAAATATAATTAACTTCCTATATCTTTAAAATTTGAGATCGTGTATACTATTTTATAGAGTATAATAATGTATCTAATTCTTTATCATTAGTTTATTTTCATGTTTTCTATATTTTTTTATATTATAAACAACACTGTCAAATAATCCTACATAAAATTTTACAAATATATGTTTATTTCCTTAGTATCAATTTCTAGAAGTGAAATATGGGTCAAAGAGTATTACTATATTGACTTCCAAAGAGATTATATTAATTGGTTTTCTTCAGTTTGTGCAGTCTAGGAAATAGACAATAAGATGAAATTAGAAATGCAAAGTTTTTATTGGGAGAAACATCTCTGAAGGATTAAAGGGAGAAGGAGCAGGAGTAAGAAGGGAGAGCATTCAGCAGGACTGACACCTGTAAAAGAAGAGGGGAAGAAAGAAGGAATGAGTAAACGGTGCTTCACATTGCAGTGCAGCACTGCAAAAGCCTCTGCCAAGCTAATGAGGAGCCCCCCTGAGCGCAGGTTAGCTGTCAGAGGAGTCCTGCACTGGGCAGAAGCGGCCCACTTCTAGTTGCTTAGTCATTGGCTGGGAGCTCTGGAAAATGCAGCAATGGCAATGGACACTTGGGTGGACCCCAGAGGTGCAGCAGCTAGAGGCAGTGAGTTCATTGCACTCCTCACAGCACGTTCTCATCTCCATGGCTGCCACATCTACCTCCCACCAGCAGTGTATATGAGAGCAACTGTGTCCCAGAATCCTTGTCATCATCACATGGTATTAATATTATTAAGAGTGGCCAATGTGGTTAATAAAAAATACTACCTTTTTTTTCATGTATTTTGAGTTTTCTTGATTAGTAATGTAGTTGTACTTATGTTCATTAACATAAGTCAATATTTCTGCATTCGTCAATTACTTATTCATCACCTTTGCCTTTTTCTTAGGGTGTTATTGATTTTTTTCAGGCATTTTAAAAACTACTATATACTAAATTCACCCTTGTCAAATGTGGCACAAATACATTTCTTCAATCTGTTCTTTGTCTATCAATCTCTTCTCTACTAGTTCATTTTGTTTGTTTTGCTTAGAAAGAGCTTCACTAAGACAAATGCCGAAATATTTTCGTATATTTTTTATTTTGTTCTAGTTTTTTAATGATTTTCCCTTCTTTCAATTTTTTTTTGTTGTAGGATATAATCTAAAGGAGTCCATTTATTTCTAAATATTTACCAGTTTTCACAGCACTATTTTTATAAATAATTTATCCTCTCTATTCTGAAATGCCACCTTTATCAGCTTATTCCTTATATATACATGGTGTGTTAACCAAAGAACTGAAAGGTCAAACTGGACTCGTGAGTATCATACATCTTATCCAACACCAAGCTTTTCTAGTGACACAAGGCTACTGGCAAGAACCCAACACAGATGAGCCACTCTTTTCAGAGGAGCCCGAGTCCATCCATCACACACATCTTCCCCAAACTGTCCTTTTCTCCTGTGTTAGGATATGTTTTGATTTCTGAAGAATTTATGTGAACATGTTGTTCTAAAAAGAAAAAAAAAACATAATTTTGGTTTTGGGGTTTCCAGTTTTATACTCCTTGAGTTAGATAGAAAATGCTTACGTGACTACTTTCCAATCTCTAGCCAGCCATACCCCATAAATCCATAAACTGCAGGTTTATTTACAACACACAGTCTAGACAGACCAGGTCTTTGCTGCCAAAAAGTGTTATTTTAGATAGGGACTCTCTGGTATCTTTCCGCTAGTAAATACCATTAGCATGTGTATAAGGAGCTCTATTGAGGTCAATCATCTTCCCCTAATAGGAGGGAGGGAGTCTCAGTTCTGCTGTTAACTCTTTACTTCCCATGTGGGCATTTCTTGATTTATCAATAAAAGGAAACATACATTATTCCTTTTGTATTCATTTTCCATGTCCCCTCTAGCACCATGAATTAAATAATCTGAGCTCTATGTCTAAAATTTACCAGCATTTTATGGCACCATATTTTTATCACAAGAATGAATAAATAAATGCAATAATATTATAAATAAATATTGAGCACCTGATGCTTGTCTCTTATACATGCATCAGCCCCTTTGGCCCCGCACATCACAACTCTGTGATGTGGGCGTTGGGGGAGAATTCTTCTACCTCATTCCAAGTATTTTCTTCCTGGAAGACATGGAAGCAGTCTCATTAATGTCCCGTTTTTTTTTTTTTTTTTTTTTTTTTTAATCCAAATCAGGAGGTATATTCCCATTTTATAAATATAAAATTGATATTTCATAACAGTTAAGTGGAAAACACTTAAAGTACACATGGTTTATGCAGGAAAATATATAACTCATTAGTGCATGTTTTAAACATAGAAAGTCTACTTGAGGTGAAGAAATACAAAAAAAAAACTTTGGAATTCTTAATTAAGCAAATGATTTTCCATCCTATTAACTCTGCATCGGAAGTATTAATATAAAAATAGTAGGCTACTGAAGAATGAAAAAAAAATTCCAGATAAAGAACAGATTTGCTTCCATCCTAGACTAATATAATTGGAGGCAAGAGGTGGGTACCATGATGATACACCTTAGGTCCAATATCTTCTCTAACTAACCAACTGTGGCTAAAGAAGCAGGGTCATGAAAAAAAATAACAGCTCTGTAGGAGGTGAGCAACAAGAATTTTCCCAGGGAGATCAGTGGTCAGACTTCATGGAAGGTGTATAGTGCAGAAACAAAGGGTTTCTAATCTATCCTCTCTATAAACTACAGAAAAGGAGAGGAAGGGCAGAGGCCTCTAAGCCATGGTCTTCAGGACCTTCTTTAGGTCCTGAGTTCTAGTTTCTGTGGCCAAAACAAAGTCTTTGGTATCTTTGTACAATAAGTAAACTTTAAGTATTAAAAAAAATAACGTTTGCATAGGGTTCCCTTTCCAGAAATGTCATTAAAAAGATGTTTTGACAACCCTGATTCACTACTTTTTGTTAATAGCACAATTATACATATAAGTACACTGATCATATTTAATATATAGTACTTTAGAAGTAGTTGGTTTATTCTTCACTTAACAAATACTGAGCAAATGTGTCAGGCACTGTATTAGGGATCAGGGTACAAAGTGAATAAGACACATTCCTGCTTTCATTAAGCTCACACTGCAGTGGGAAATAAAGAGAAGCAACAGGTCGTGATAATTCAGTATGATACATGTCCTCTAGAGTTAGGTATAGGGTTTACTGGCACCTTATAGGAACAGCAATTAATGCTGATTAGGGATGTAAGGGAGAATTTCCCAAAGAAAATGTTGATATCTAAGATGAAACTTTAAGAATGTATAGAAATTGGAGAGGGCTAAATGGTTAAGGGAAGTGTGACAACCAGAGTAAGAGCATGTGCAAAGGCCCTGGGATGACAGAAATCATGGCACATTTTAGAACTGAAAGTGGTTTTAATATATGGTTGTAGTGTAGGAATGAATGAGCAGAAGAGAGGGATTAAACTGTAGGAGCAATTTAGAGCCATACTGTAATTCGTATTAAGCAGTTGGCTTTTATCCTGAGGACAATGAGGAGCCAATGAAGAATTTTAAACAAAGGAATAATATGATCGGATTTGCATTTTAAAAATGCAATACTGGCTATACTGTGAAGAATGAGTTGGAAGGGGTCAAAACTTAGGAGGATGTTGGTATAATTTATGTAGGCAGTGATGTTAACATGAACTTGGTTAGTGTAGTAAGAATGGAAAGAAGCAGAAGGAATTGAACATAATTAGAAGCTAGAATCAAAGGGGTTGATTGCATCTGAGGAAACAAAGAGGGGAATAAATTAAGAATAACCCATAAAATTCTGGCTTGGTCCTCTGAGTAAATGAGGGTACAATTCATTAAAGATAAGGAATACAAGAGGAAAAGATTTGGAGGCAAGTTAATAATATTGATTTCGGGTACCTGTGGGAAAGCAAAATGGAAATGCATTATAGGCTGTTGTATACATGGATCAAGACTTCAGTAAAGTGATGTGGGCTGGAAATAAATGTTACAAGTATTAATGGAAGTAACGGGAATGGATTAGATGGATGGGAGAGTGTGTAATATGAGATGAAGAGTGCCAGGCAGAACCCTGAAGAACCCCAACATTAAGAACAGAGAATAAAGGAGCCAGCACTGGAGACCAAGAAGCAGCACCCTAAGAGGTAAGAGTAAAATTGAGAAAGGCAGCATCACAGAAACAAGAAAGAGTCTTTCAAGGAGAAGAGAGAAGTCAAGAGTGTGGAAGAGAGGTCATAAAATAACCGAAAATTGTCCGTTAGAATTGGCAGCAAGGATATTAGGGACCTTGGAAAGGGGAGGGAAGAGGACAGTGGTTTAAGCAAGATTGAGAATTAGAAATAAAAAGAGCAAATACAAACATCTTTGAAAGAACTTTGTCTATAAAAAAGGGACAGAGATGCGAGTATGGGAGGGGATTCAGGGTCAGTTTTTTTTTTTAAGAGGGAGGAAACTTGAATATATTTATTCTAGCTTTCATGCTGTTAAAACCATCAACAGCAGAAATTTTTTCTCATATGAGGCAGTAAATAAAGCTGTGAATTTGTGTACTAATCTTAAGTGTACAGTTCATTTAATCCCTACATGTGGGTACACCTGTGTAAACACTACCTAGATCAAGGTGTAGAACATTCCCTGTACCCTAAAAAATCCTTGCATGCCTCTTCCCACTCAGCGTCAACCTAAGAGGTAAATAACCACTATTCTGATCTGTCACCATAAATTAGTTTCGCCATTTCTTAAACTTCATATCAATGAGTTCATACAGTGTATCTGTGAGATTCATCCATGTGTTGCATGTAGCAATTTTTTTAATGTACTTCAAGTTATCTATTTTCCTATGACTTTGAATTGTCTCCACTTTGGGGCTTTTATGAATAAAGATGCTATTAATATTCTTGTATATGATTATTTGGTAGACATAAGTTCTCAGCTCTTTGGGGTTAATACCTAGGAGTAAAATGCTGCATCATAGGATAGGAGTATATTTACCTTGAGTAAATAAAAAAATATATAATTGGTACTACCCCTTTTTTAAAGGGGTAGTACCAATTATACTCCCAATATCAATGTATTGAAATTCTTCTCACAAAAGTTTGGTATTGTCTTTCTTTTTAATTTTAGCCCTCTGGTGAGCAGACATTTTGAAAGTCAGGCCTTCTGAGATTATGTAGGCCACAGCTTCTCAGCTGACACATAAAAATTTCAAAGCTTTTTACCTTAAGTATTTTCCATTATTGGCTACTGCCCTTCAGTGAGTCAAATATAATATTAAAAACATGTAAATAGAATTTAGTTGTTTCATAAGAAAGAGATAATTTAATTCTTCTTTAAAGTTAGCTAAATTATAGCATAATGATCAGGAAAATCCTGTCAGAAAAAATCTCACTCCTGATTATGAAGATGTAGGAAATATTACCACCAATGTCCTAGTAAGAATCCAGTGGCTTATATAATGACGGAAATTTTCCTTGTTACATCTGTTCCAATTTATATTCTGTATAAGTAGTGAGTTTGGAGATAATAGCCATTTCCTCTTCTTATTATCATTGTAATGAACTATGTTTAAAATCCTCATTTACTTTGATAAGAATTACAGATTCCAATATTTTGAAGAATGCTAGTGAGTTTTTTGGGGGAAAGTAATAAAATAGAATAAACTATTGGCATAAAATTGAATACTCATTATTTTTATAATTTGACTCACAGTCTTCCCCTCTCTTTAATACAGTTTCTGTTTGATGAAATATCTAAAACCTGACAAAGAAAATAAATATGACACTCAAATAACATTATTTTTATACTATATTGTTGCATTAAGTAAATATTTATGTTAATATTATACACAAAGTTGGTTGTCAACACCATCACCTAATAATTTATTTAATTCTCAGAAGTGCCATTGCAAATCTACTTAGAAATATGTTAAAACATTTTACCAAAATAAGATGAGTTACAGATTTAAGTATAAAACCTGAAGTGATAAAAGTACTGGAAAGTAATAGGGCTACATGCTTATATAATTGAGTTGGGAAAAGCCTTTCTAAAAATGACACCAAAGACAGTGACCATAAATAAAATGTTTGACACATTTGACTATATAAAAATTTTAAATTTCTATATGCAAATAAAATAATACCACATAGAAACAGATCAATTCAGAATGTAAAATATTTTATTGGACAACTGACCTGGTCTCTTCAAAAAAGTCCATTTCATGGGGGAAAAAAGTCCAAGGACTAGATGAAAAAGACTTAACCTTGTGTAAGCCTTGATTGATCCCATGTCTTAAATATTTAAAAAAAAAATTTACTTAAGGACTGAGAACATTTGAAAACATGTCAGATATTATTAGGAATGTTTTCTGTATTAATTAATTATATAAGGTAGCTATAAATTAATTTCTGTATTTGTTTATTTATAACTGAAGGACAAACATATTAAGAAAAATATTTTTACTAAATGTTTCAGAAAGAAGTTAACAATTTTAAAACTTTTACAAATTAATATAAAAGACAAATGCTTCATGAATAAAATAAACAAAAGAGATGAAATATCAAATCATGAAAGAAGAAATAAAATGATCAGAAAACATATGGCAAATTTTTCTAGCTGACTGGTAATCAAAGAAATGCAAATTAGATTGCCAGATTAAAAAAAGTTATGAAATCTACATGTTCTCAGAAATAGCTGGTAGAGGACATTAATTAATTTAAACCTGATGTATGATTATACTTTAAACTTGCTGGATGATTATTTAGCAACACTGATCAAAAACCTTAAAAATATTCCCAACTTTCATATACCTATTGGCCATTTGTATGTCTTCTTTTGAGAAATGCCTCAACATCACTAGTTATCAGGGAAATGCAAATTAAAATCACATGAGAAATAACCTCACACCTGTTAAGATGGCTCTTATAAAAAAGACAAAAGAGAATAAGTGTTGACAAGGATGTGGAAAAAGGAAACTCTTATACACTGTGGTGGAAATGTAAATTAATATAGCAGTTATGGAAAACAGTATGGAGGTTTCTCAAAAAGTTAAAACTAGAACTAACATATGATCCAGCAATCCTACTTCTGGAAATAGTCCAAAAGAAATGAAATTGGTTTTTCAAAGAGATATCTGGACTCCCATGTTCATTGGAGTATTATTCACAATAGCCAAGAGATGGAAACAACCTGTCTACAGATGAACAAATGAATAAAGAAAATGAGGTAGATATACATACAGTGGAATATTATTCAGTCTTAAAAAAAAAAAAAAACTCTTGCCATTTGCAACAACTTGGATGAACCCAGACAACATTATGCTAAGTAAAATAAGCCAGACACATAAAAACAAATATTGCATGATCTCACTTATATGAATTGAAATCTAAAAAACTGAATTCATAAGGGAAAGAATAAAATGGTAGTTACCAAGGGCTGAGGAGTAAGGAAAATGGGGGGATATTGATCAAGGCACAAAGTTTTTAAGTTACACAGGATGAATAAATTCTAAAGATCCAGTAAACAGCATAGTAACTATAGTTAATAATACTGTATTTTATACTTGAAATATGAGCATAGGTCTTAGATATTCCCACCACACACACGTAAATGGTAACTATGTGATTGTAGTATTCATTTCACAAATGTATACATATATCAAAACATCACATTGTATATCTTAAAATGTATAATTTTGTCAATTATACCTCTATCTATAAAAAAGCATTCCCACCTTTGATTCAGAAATTTCAATTGTTATGATTATAATGATAATAAATAATAATAATAATAATAATGTGTTTTGCAAGGATTTGTGGATGTTTTCCTTAAAATGGAATTTTGTAGGTATACTAACATGGAAGAGTGTTCACAATGTAGCATTATTTTAAAAGTAAGTTACAAAATACTATTTATATAATTTCATTTATTCTAAACTTGTGGGTTCTATATATTCACTTAGGAAAATATCTGAAAAATACAATAAAAATAAATTATTACTGTGTGGAATTATGGATGATTTTTTTATCTTCCTTATTCTATTTTCTGAAGATTCTAAGATGAGCATTTATTAATTCCTTATTATAGAAAAAATGTCAGCCTTAAGAGTAATCTGTTAGGTAGCTTCTTTTTTAAGAGTTCATTTTGTGCTTCTTTGTGCCACATAGCAAAGTGTTCAGACCTGACTTAATTGTAGCTCCTGCTATATTTCTCTCTGATTTAAATCTACGTTGGGAACTATGAAGTACTTTCCCCATACATGATCTCCACAAAACTCTATAAAGGCATTCAAAATAAATCTGATCTCCTACTTTTATATGTAAACAAAGATGACCTGGCTCCTTTCTTCTATCACAGAGGAGAGTGGCAGTGAGCAGGGGAACCAGGGCCTCTGATGTTTCCCATGGACCCTGAGGAGTTAATTTCTAAGCAGTTATCTCTAAAATTTATCATGCTAACAAAGCCAATTGTGACTGATTTGTTATTTTTAGGGACTGACTCATGAAACCAGTATGGTTTTGAATAAAACCTAAATATTGCTTTTTAATTGAATTTCAAAACAAAGTAATTTTATTTTTTTAGAAATAATTTCAGACTTATACAAACACTGTAGAAATATAGTTTTAAGAATACCTGCATATCTATTGTAATTATTTTATTCACTTATTATAAATGTTTTATCCTATTTGCTTTATCATTTGATATGTAAGTATCATTAAATACATGATTTTTTTCTGAATCATTTGAGGGTAAGTTGCATCTATCATGGCCCTTTATACCTAAATATTTTAGTGTATAGTTCCTACAAAAAGAGATATTGTCTCATATAAACATAGTACAGTTATCAAAATTATTAATGCACCAAAACAATAATCTAATTTACTGTCTATATTGCATATTTGTCAGTTGATCTAATACTGTCATTTATGGCATTTTTTCCCCTTTCCAGTATAGGCCCTGTTCTAGGGCAGGTATTGTATTTAGTTGTTATTACCTTTAGCTTCCATTAATCTGGGATAGTTCTACAGAATTTTCATTATCTTTTATGACACTTTTGAAGAATATACCTTCCCTTTTTTATAGAATATATTGGTCTGCTTTGATTTCCATAACAAATCCCTCAGAAAGGGTGCTGAAACAACAGAAGTTTACCTTCTTAGAGTTCTGGAGGCTGGAAGTCCAGGACTAAGGTAACAGTATGGTTGGGTTTTGTTGAGGACCTTTTTCCTGGCTTGTATACATCTCCCTCCTCACTGTGTACTGAGAGAGGTGGGGGAGAGAGAGCAAGAACAAGCTTTCCAGTGACTTTTCTCATAAGGACACTAATCTCATCCGGAGGCCTTGTCCTCTGGACCTCATCTAACCTTAATAATCTCCCAGGGTCCCATCTTCAAACATCATCACATTGGGGAATAGGGCTTCAACATACAAATTTTGAGGGCACACAAACATTCAGTCTGTAACATAGAACATTCCTCATTTTGTAAAAACAAATGCACTTTAAAAAGATTATTTTAATTAGTTTTGAGTATACAGTACATTGGTTAGACATCTATATAGTTCATAAAACAATTCCCCCAATTGCTCCCTCCTTGCCCTGACCCTCCACCTAGCCATCATATTATTGCTAACTGCATTTCCTCTGCCATGTTCCCCATCCCCGTGACCAGTTATCAACTGCTAATTTGTACTTCTTTAACCCTTCACCCCATTCTCCCAGCCTCCCAACCTCCCTCCCTCCCCTCTGTTCATCACCAAATTGTCCACTATATTTGTAAGTCAAAAGAAATGTGCTTTTAAACATATTAAAAACAAAGTGGCCTAAACCTATGAAATAGTATTTTCTAAAGCCATTAAATCAGAATAAAATTATAGCAGCAGTTTTCCAAATTGAATGCTCACTAAACTGATATTTTATTTCATTGAAACCTCAGTCATTACCACCTAGTCTCTGTATTGGGCTTTCTATTTACATGTCACCCTTGTTTAAGAATGTACCCCCTCTGCCAAGACACTATTAAAAGAGACAAAGATTACGCACTCCAGAAGCATACTGTATCTTAAAGAGTTTTATGCGAGTCAGCCTATGTCAGAAACATAAAGTGTGCTTCAATTCATTTTTAGACATCAAGTATTCAGAAAAAAGTATTTCAGATCAGCATACTTGCCTAATGAGACCAAAGGGATTTTTCCACGCAGCTTCTGATCTTTTTTAAGTCAGCATAATACAGTATGTTTTTACTGTACTTTGTATGAATTAATTAGTTCATTACACATTAGCCTACTGCCCTTTATAGTTAATCTAAAATATTTTACTTTTTACATTTTAAGGCAGTTTTTCCACTGTTCCAGTTAGGTATCATCTGGTTCACATATAGTTTCTTTTAAAAATGTATTTGTTAAACTAACATCCTCATATTAAGTTTACCAGTGTACCCAAAACAGTAACAGCTTAGCTTACCAAATCTATGTTTGATGTATTACAAATTTGATCTTTCCTCATTAATTGGAATCTGGATATGTATCTTTGTCAAATAATTTTGAAAAAATTAAAGCATCTTTTCATCCCTTATCTACAGAAATCATTTTCCTCATTTTCAAGGTACATTCTAAAGTGAATTATCTCTAACACTCAATGTACCTTTTAATAATCACAAAATGTTGATAATGTGATCTAAGGCAAACAGTCTAGCAAAGTTTACCATTTAAATAACAGTTCCCAAAATGCTATTTTAAAATATACACACTAGGAATAATCTTATTTTTCTAATTTATTTACTTCTTTTTCTTCTACCAATTCTATTTCTTCCAAAGTCAGTGATATTTTCTAAATAGCTTTCTAAAATCTATCCAGTTTTTAAGACTGTATTAGCTATTTTTGATATGTTCTTGATTATTTAGCCTTTCAAATAGTATTTATGTTACTACATTCTAGGGGTTTCTTTTTCTCTGTTTTTGTTTTCCACTAATTTCTCAACAAAGCAGAATTTTCCTTTGCTTTAGCAACAATTTTAGACTATAATTGACCCGATATAAATAACATATCTTTATTTTTAATTTTTTCTTCATGTGAAGCATCTATTTGACCTGATTCAACATAATCTGGAATCAGAATTTCTTCTGTGTACTCTGTATCAACTCCTAATACATGGATCTGAATTTAAATTGAGGGTTTTCTAGACTTTTAAGTGTTGCTTTTTTTCCCCTTCCATGGTATCCATTGACTGACTGTTTTCTCTATTTGGAGGCTTTTGATTCTGTTTTGAAGTCATATGGTCATGGTATACATGCTCAGATAATCTGAAATCAGAATATTTTTACTTCATGGTCTTGTATTGCCCAAAGGAAAATAAATTCTTAGGATTTACCTTTTTCTTCCCTTAATGATGGATTCCATAGTAGATTCAGTGTCAGTATCAATTCATACCTGCAACCTTGAATACTTTAAGGCTGGTTCTTACATTAATGAATCTCTGGTATTCTTAATTTTTAGTCTATATATCTTTGCTTTGGGGAGCTTTAGAGTTAATGTTACGGAATCCTTTCTTCTCTCTCCCTCCTTTCTTTCCTTTCTTCCTCCTTTTCTTCCTCCCTTCCTCCCTCCCTCCCTTCCCTCCTTCCTTCCTTTTAAAATTTCAGCCACCACAGCATGCCTGTATCCATTGTTTAGCACAATAGAAAGAGCCTGGACCTTAGAGTCAGTGTCCCAATCCAGGCTTAATAGCCCTGTTACCTCTAAAAAAGGAACCCAGCCTCTGTTTCTTCATATTTAAAATGTTAATAATATCTGCATCAGAGTCTTGTGTCTTCTATTTCTGGAAATATGCTGGGTTAGATAATTCTAAAACATACAAGACTGGTAAGTTATATAAAATAGGACAAACACTTTTAAATGTAGAAATGGGATACTCACATAAAGTCATGTCTGCCCTTTGTCTCTCCAGATCTACTCTTTGCCCTTCTCCATCCTATATCACCAGGCTCCCTTGTCCTCTAGCTTCCAGCTGGGCTCAGGCAACAGGGAGCTCTGGCCAAAGTTTAGAGGAATGGAGAAGAGTAAGGTCAAGGTATTTATTCTCCTGTTTCCCTCCCTATGGGGTCCCTTTGAATTGGCTGTGTCTGAAAACCACTGCTCACTGTTCTACTCAAGGAGGCCTGCACTGTACAACTCTTTCTCCTTTAAAGTTTCAACAGCCTTTCTCTCCTCTATCACTTAGTGTCTAGGAGTGGTGACAGTGCCATGCGATCAGCCTCAAGTTCCTTATGGTTCCCATTTGCCACACATGCCACCGTAATCAATCCCCATGTAAATAAATGCTCTTTGAATCATCCATTTGTTTCCTGTTGGGATTCTGATAAAAAACAAGACACTCAAAGGGCTGTATGCTTAGTGAAAAGGTAGACCAGGGGAAATATACCACTAGCACAAGGAGATAACTAGGATGTTCGCTTGACTCAGCCTCCTGAAATTATAACCATGCTTTACACTGCCGTTGCAGTCCAAAAGCAATACTTCTCAGGAATCTACAGATGAAGTCCTGCTGAATATGAGATCTCAAACTTAAATCGTAAAACACATAAGGAAATAAACTACCAGAGGTGAGCATGAACACACAGTATAAATAGTAAGATTTAAGTCTCCAAGAGCTCTAGTTAATAGCATTACCTGATAACAACTTAGAGTGTGTCTTAGATTATTACAGACAAGAAAGAAAAATTGAAAACAACAATAAAAAAGAGAATATGTAAAAAGACCAAGCATACTTGGAGAACTCAGAAAAATTCTAGAAATTAAAAAATATAATCATTCAAATTACAACTTAATGGATAGATTATAAACAGATAAAATAAACTGGAAAATAGATCTGAGAAAATGCTGAGGATGCAACAGAGAAAAGTAAAAATATAAAAGAGGGTTTAGGAAAATATGAACACTAGAATGAGATGGTCGAACATATTTCTAATAAGAGTTTCAAAAAGGGAAATAAAATAGGATGATACCACAGGATACCAGGGGGAAAAAGGAGATTTTAAAAGCAACCAGAGAGAAAAGATATAACCTACAGAGGAACTACAATTAAAATGAAAGCAAGTTTCTTTATGACAAAAATTGAGGCCAGATGACAATGGAATAAAATGTGTAGCAGATAACAGGCACTCAGTAAATGAGTAATAAACCTCGCTCTACCTCTTAGTTGATTATTCCTTATGAACCAAATGAGCTCTTCATAGTTATACAAACACGTTTGTCTGTTTTACTCAATGCAATTCAGTGTTTTCATCTTTCTCTTGTTTCAATAGTGGTTTACTTTTTATATACGTGTACCTGTTAATCTTAATTAAGATTATTTTAACCTTCAAATGAGAAACTGTAAGTAAAAATGCAGAAAAATTTAATTTTATTGAAAAATACAGTGAGAAAATTTGTATAGAAGGTCTAGGAGATACAAAGCAGAAGGAAATTAAGGAGTATATAAAGTTGGTAGTAACAATTGCCAGAAAAAAAAGAAAAACATTGCCTGGCTATCATCAATAAATCAAAAAAGAAGTATTGGTGAGGATATAGAGAAAGGGAACCCTCGTACATTGTTGGTGGGATTGCAAATTGGTACAGCCACTATGGAAAGCAGTCTGGAGTCAAAAGCAGTCAAAAAATTAAAATCTGATCTACCTTTTGACCCAGCAATTGTACTTCTGGGTATTTATTCAAAGAAAACCAAAACAATAATTTGTAAAGATCTATGCAACCCTATGTTCATGGCAGCACTATTTACAATAGCCAAGATGTGGAAGCAACCTAAATGCCCATTAACAGATGACTAGATAAAGAAGTTGTGGTTTATTTATACAATGGGATATTACTTAGCCATAAAAAATGAAATCCAATCATTTGCAACAACATGGATGGACCTAGAAGCTCTCATGCTGAGTGAAATAAGTCAAACAGAGAAAGATAAATACCATATGATTTCACTTATATGTGGAATCTAAGGAACAAAAAGAACAAACTCATTGAAAACAGTCTCACAAATATAGTGGACAACCTGGTGATGGCCAGAGGGTAGAGGTTTGAGGACCTGGGAGAAAGGGGTGAAGGGTTAAGAAGTACAAGTCAGTAGTTGATAGATGGTCACGGGGATGGGAAGCATGGCATAGGGAATGCAATCAGCAGTAATATAATGGCTAGGTGTAGAGCCAGAGGAGAGAAGGAACAATTAGGGAGATCTTTTCATAAACTATATAAATGTTTAACCAATGTACTATATGTACTTGAAACTAATAATAAAATAAAATACTAAAAAAATATATAGCCTGAAATTTATAGCAAATACTTTAGCTGAAAATGGACAAAGAATGTAGACACATGACTCAAATAAGCAAACATGATGGAAAATATTCAACTCTGTTAATAGTTGAAAAATCATCTGGTAAAACAATAAGTAGAATTTTACACATCTTAAATTAGCAAAATGTAAAAAAAAAAAAAAATGGTTACATCCAATCCTGGCAATTCTGTGGTAAAATTGGCATACTTATATCTTGTCAGAGGTGTAGACATTTACATTTGCATAATTAAAATAAAAAATTTAATTTCTTGGTTGCATTAGCCTATTTCAAGTGTTCAAAGGCTACATGCAGCTTGTAGCTACCATACTGCTCAGCACAGAAGACTGTTTCCATCATTGCAGGAAGTTCTGTTGACCAGTGCTGCTCTAGAGGACAGACATAGAAGAAAATTGATAAGGAATTGAATATACACAACTTCAATGCAGTTGATGCTTCAAAATGTTCTCCAATGGTTGTATCAATTGACCCTCCCATTGGCATGTTGCTCCAGCTCCTTTTAAACAGTTGGTATTTTCCAGACTTTTATTTTTCTAATCTAATGGGTAAGAAAAGATATATCTCACTCACTGATTAAATTTGCATTTCCCTGATTACTGACGAGGTTGGAGTATTTTTTCATTTATTTATTAGCCTTTCATAATTCTTTTTCTGTGAGTTTCCTGTTTGTTTTTTTCCCAAATTATTATGTTGAAATTATTTAAAATGGAAAAATGTTTATAATAGAGTGGTAAGTTAAGGAGAAGAAAAAAGAGAAGGAAAAGGAGAAGGAGAAAGAAGGGAAGGGGAGGGGAAGAGCAGGGGGGAGGGTTGTGGAGGAGGGGGTAGACAATGATAAAATTGGCTTACAGTGATTTTAATTGAGTAAAAGTAAATATCCAGATGATCAAAGTTTGGAAAATCTGTCACAAAAGTTAACTTAGATGCATTGAGATGTGAGATTTAGGAGTAATTTACTTTTTATCTAAAAATGACTTTAATGGTCATAATACTATTTCCTCATTTTCAAAGAGCAAACAAATATAATATTGCTTGATGTTTGAGAAAATTACCTGAAGACTTCCTATTCTTCTTACTCTTTGTTTTCTAAGTATTCCTCTTGGCTCCATGTAGACTGAGTGATTATTTTTCTTTATCCCTGCTATTATTTTTATTTGACATTATTCCTTTCTGGTATAACACTGTGTGCTTGACCTAAAAAAATTCCCTGTGTGTGTGTGTGTGTGTGTGTGTGTGTGTGTGTGCATAAAAGCAAAAATAGAAAGGCAAGAGAAGAAAAACATTTCAGGATTTGTATCTCAGGATTTAGACATGTTTAAATTGCAGTAAAAACTGCATTTCACAATTCATAGATGGAAATGATTTTGTATGTATATCTTTTGGAGACATCACACATTCATGTTTGGAAATGTAACTTAAGCACACACTAGCCTAAGCAGTCGACTTGGAAAATAAATGACACTGTTTAAAATATGGAACTGCACAGTTTAAAACAAAAATAAGACAGAAATGTAGTGTTAAGATTAAATAGAATTTAATTCCTGTCCACCTAAATCCTTGGGAAAGAACAGGCTGTATTCTGCATTTCCCTGCAATAGTAGCGGCCAGCAGGCATAACCTTCCACTTGTGAAATGTAGTTAAGTTCCCAGATACACCCAAGCAGATTTGTCCCCCATCAGTCCTTTCCCTCTATCTTACTGTCAGCCAGGCTTCTTTCTATTGTTTTGTTCATTTCCTGCCTGGATCAACTTTTCCAATTTCCCTGTTAGACTCTGCTGAACCAATGACTTCCACGAGCACTCTTTGCAGCAGGTCCAGAGAGCACAACCAGGATCTGTAATAAAGACAGACAGGAGCTGTTTTATTGTTTTTTGCTGAGACCGCAGGGCCCAGTGATGCTGCAGCCTTGCGTCTTTCAAGCAGTTTTCTTCAGCTGTAGGCGTCTGGGTATCTGCTATAGATCTCTGGAATTTTAGTAGTGTGAGCTGTAACTTGCCTTTGAGCATTCTCTGTCTTTCTTGTTTGCTTCCCAACAAGCGACCCTGTACATGATTTGTTTGGAACAGAAGGCAGAGAACCTCCGAGTTTATCATTCTTGCCCTTGCCCAGAACAGTGCCACTTTCCAGCCATCTCACCATTTGGGGCTGTGTGTTAACATGTACTAATTTGTAAAGTAAGTGTTGCTGTATTTCCTTTGATTTGCAATAAGATGTCAGTTCATATTAAGAGTGTTGCAATATGAGTTTAAGGATAGAAATGAAAGAAGGCCAAAACAAAGCAAAACTTTTAAAACAAGATGTTTTTAAAATTAGGATGAAATCTTGCCCAGTAAAACCTGGAGTGCAAACCAAATAGGATTTACAACTTGAATGCACACCCTCTAGGAGGCCTCTCAGAAGAATCTGCAAAGCAATGCTTGGCTTCTCAGGGGTGCCTGTCATGTGGGATGCCATATCACTGTGGTCCTGGAGCCTCCTAGGGTCTCTTCCATCTGCTAAGTTTGAGCAAAGGTATGGGTTTGGATCTACTTGCTAAGATTTCCCTAATGTGTATTCTGAATATTATCTGAAAACATTTTTATCTCCATGTTCATGGACTGTACTTGGATGTTTACTGAAGCTACTTTTTTGCTTAACGGAATTAGCTCTGTGGTTGTGTGATGATTGGGGGCACTCCGTAGGGTCATTTACTTTAAATGTCAGCCCTACCACTGGCATGCTGACATTATTGCTTCTTTTCTTTGGATGATAGATGCCTTCCCTAAGGGATATGGCTGTAATAGGCTAATTCACTGCTTCTCAAAGTGTGGTTCCTGGATCAGCTGGGAACTTATTAGAAATCAAGTGATCAGGCCTTAGCCCAGGCCCAGTGAATTGGAAACTCTAGGGAAGGATCCCAGCCTTCTGTGGTTTAACATGCCTTTCAAGTGATTCTAATGCACATTAAAGTTTAAGAACCTCCAGTGAAATCCTGTAAGCTTCAAAGTGATGTGTAAGATGATCTAAAAGAAAATATTATAACTTTATATTTTATAGTCTCCTTTTCTAATTTCTATTTTTGTACATTTTAAATATACTCAATATATTAGTATCATTGTATAAGAAAAATATATCAACAAATGTCATATATTAGGGGTACATGTTTAATTTTTTTATTGATACGAATGAATAATATACAAAGTTTCAGGCCTATTTGTCTAAGTATAACATTTAAGAACTCTTATGCTCTAAGTCCAATGGAGTCATTCGCCATATTTCCATTAATATATTTATCTCACTGCTCACTTCAGATATGCTTTGCAGATAATTTATAGCGTTTGTTCAGGCAACTCTCACATTCCCGGTAAAGTGGTGAAAGGAAGCCTCTGCACTGCATCTTGGATGTTTTTGCCTCTTCTTGGGCAAAAGACAGAATAATAATGGCCATAAACAGAACCAATGGCACCTTCCCTCTTCCCCCTCAGCACACTCATTTTTGTGCACGAAGGAAAAAAGATGAAAAGCTAAAAGAAGAGTCTGTGCCCTATCCTTGCCATTCTCCTTCCCATTCTCATTTCTCTGATGGGGGGATCTCTGGGGAGTTGGTGGCAATTTCCCCCACTCTCCCACATATACCAGCTTATACTAGTCTTGTGCACCTCCTGTGTTACATACTTCTGCTACCTTTATGTTAAGCATTTCCCTGAGGTAAGCAGAAAATATCATTGTACACTTATTATAAATGGAAAAATAGAAACTAAGAGTAGGGCTGACTTGTAAACCATAATAATTTAGGGCCTCAACAAAGAAAAAGTAGAAAAAAATTATTATTTCATTCCTAGCACAGTATTTTGCATAAAGTTTGCTCTCAATAACTGTGCATGGGATGAATGAATGAACATATAAATATACTGCAGCTCCTGAGCACTCAGTTCTAGTAATATTATGCAGCAATTAAAAACATAAATAAAGGTCTAAGTCTTACCATTCTGCTTACATTTCTGTGACTTTGAGCAAGTTCCATAACCTCTCTTAAGCCTCATTTCCTTCCATCTGTAAATTAAGGATGAGGACAGTAACTATTTCATAGACTCATTGTGAGAATTAAATGAGATGTAAGTGCTTAGCATGGTATCTGGCACGTAGCAAATTCCCAGTAAACATTAGATATACTGTATTTTTGCTACTGCTGAATTGAATGCCAAAAAATAATAAATCATGTTTTTACCCCTTTGTCAGTAACATTATTAATCTTTTTTTGTCCCAACTAAGGGCTAGTAATCTTACATAATTTATGCTGTTTTGAAAATCAAAAGTAATGCCTCTGTTGAAGAGACCTGACCTAAACATTTGCTAATCATTATCTCCTCCTGCCCATATGTCTGTCTGCCTGGAAGAGCTATTTCTGTTCTTGAGCTAACTATTGGCAGAGGTGCAGAGTCTTTTCATTCTGTTTCACCTAATGGTGCATTATAACTCATTATCAAGAAAGAAAAAAATTATATGTAGATCTCCATGTGGAGCCATTTCTTGAAAACTTGATGGCAGTAAAATGATACCACTTCAAGGAAAGAATAAGAGACTGCAAGTTTTCTATCACTGTTGAGAAAAATTAATTTGTCTTAGAAGAGTCTTTACAATGTTATCATCAAATAAAAACACCATAGGATAATAATGGGAATTTCCATGAACTCTTAAAAAAAGATACCAGAAAAAGTAACGCTTTCCTTCTTTTCTCTTCCAAATTGTGATAGCAGGAAATCAATAAATATTATTTGAACTAATAATTAAATAGGAAAAAAGTCTATAACAAAGATGTAAAGATATCTAGATGCACTGTGCAGAACTGTCTCCATGAAACACTTTCCCCATTCATTTGTGCTTGTTATGACCTATAATTCTCATATATTATTTCACTTAAATCTTCTCATTCATACTATGAAGTAGGTATTACTATTCAGTATTTGAGGCACTGAGAGGTTAAGCAATTTACCCAAGGCCACACGTTATGAAATCAAGATATAGTAAACCTAGAACTGTTTGACTCCAGACCTCTGATGCTTCATTTTAGAGGCTGGAAGATGGCCTTTGTGTTAATATTGTTTCCTTCTTTAAAAAAAACATGAACTACTGCAGGAAAGGGGACCCTCCTCCTTCTGCAGTCAGATTCCTGTTGCTACCATTCACTGTCTTGACCACTCTGAAGTCACCAGCCTTGCCCTTTTGAGAACAGCACATGTATCCCATGGACTCACATGCATGGTTAGCCTTGAACATTCAGTTTGATTCACGTCAATAAACATGGATTGAGAGCCTTTGATGAGTCAGAAACTATGCTAAGTGCTTGGGAAACAAAAATAATGGATAAAACTTCCTGCTCTTAGGAGTGTTAATCTGGAAGGAAATATATCAAAATTTAAAAATGGATACTTCTGGTATTAGTATAAGTAATCCTTTCCTCTTTTTATTTATCTGCATAAAATGTCTGTTAATATGTTTTACTTAAAGAAAAAAAAAAAGGACTACAGGAAAAGAAACTCTTAAGAAACCCTTCTCTAATGGTGACATGGAGCAGTTGATGGCAGAACCAGCACTGTAATCCAAGCCTTCCAACTTCTCACATCACATAGGCACTAAATTTTAAAGCCACTTTGGGGAGTTGTTCAGTTGAGAACCTATTATGTACCAGACAATCTGTTAAGTGTTGCAGGTTATAGAGATAAATAAGATAAACCTTCTGGCCTTGAGAAACTTATAGTCCAGTGAAAAAACTCATGATAGAATATAATATTTTCCATGTATATAGATACTGGTTTGTTGTATATGCATAAAGCTTTTGCCTTTTTGCAGAAAATAGCTCTTACATCTGTCTAGAAATGCATATTTTCATATTGACATGAAGTGTCATCTTTTGGGTTTTGTAAAAAATACAAATTATCATTGCATGGCAATAGAAAGACAGAAAAACACTACAGAATCCTATTAGATATATTTAAAGAACCTCTAGTGTTGGGTAGGAGTCTGAAGCTGAAAAAGTAAACTGAAAAAATGCTTTAAAAAAGTTCTGACTCTTCTCTAAATCCTTTTTATAAACTAAAGAATGAACCAGAAAACTAAACTGGCAGCACTGAAGCTCTGGCACATAATAAAAGTTCTGTGTATTTACTGTTGTTATTAATATGACAAAGAGATGCCATTTTTCTACCCTACTCCTAACCCCCGCCCCTAAAAAAAAATACTGTTATGAGTCTTAAAAATAGAATTTCAGGCCTGTATGGGCTGCATTTTGTACTCTCCTGGTCTTTTGTCACCTTTTGGATCACTACTCTAGATAAACAGCCTCTCACATGTAAGAGGAGGCCATTGGCATTGTCAACCATAATGTATTTGACAATTAGTCATTCTACAACAATACAACTGACATGTCATAATTAACTTTTAAAGTATTGATAAACATTTTGTGCTATTAGAGTTAAATGAGATGGAATTTTTTTAATAAAAAACTTTCTTTGGGGTTAATTGAATGTGTTTGATTTGGTCAGCCCAGGTTGTTTGAAAACTGTCATTGTTTTGGTAATATTGATGAAGCCTATAGCTTTAGCTAAGAGAAATACAGCATCACCTAACTTAATGACATAATTAATAATGAAGGGCTAAATACCATTTACATAAATCAACATTTTAATACAGTGAGCCCTAAAATCCCAGTGGACAAAAGCAGGAATGAACTGTATGCTGCAATTAATGACCTAGACTTTGACTATAATGAAATTAAATTAGTTGAATTCTTTTCCTATGTGTCACATGATAATTGAAAGACAATTGGCCTTTAAAGATCATTGGTATCAGGTACAAATAGTAGCATCAGAGGATAAAAATCTTGATTTTAATTGCAAAAATAATTTTCCAGATTAAAATGTGGAAACAGATATATGCTCTGTAATATAAATATATTTCTACATATATATTTAAACATAGCTTGATCTCAGCTATAGTCAGTGGGAAAGAGCTGTGTTCTAGCCATGTAACCCATGTTGCTGACTGTTTTCCCAGTGGATATTCAAGAACCCAAGACTCAGATTCCATCGGCTATAGGCCTCTCTCTGCTAACTGTGAGAATCACAACTCCTGGTAGATCAGGACCTAATGAACTGTTTGCAAATCCCATATGACTCTTAACAGAAGGCCATAAAGAGAAAAACACTGAGAGAATCAGAGAGAAAAGTGGAAAGGACAAAAGACTCTCAAGCCAGAAAGGATCGAAGGATGAAGGAAGAGGCCAAGTCAAAGTTAGAAATTTTGGAAATTGAAGAAATAGTGCCTTGTAGGTAAATGTTGGTTATCTCCTAACTGATACTCATGAGATTCAAGTATCAAGAAAAAGAAGTCATGATATGCAGTCCTTTAACTCTTCAACCTCGAATGCCCTGAGAAGTTCCCAGAAAAGTCTCCTCAGAATCGCCACAAAAGTCATCACTGATTCCCAGCTTTCCCCAGTAATGTCTTAAGCAGTAACTTTTAGATAAATTAATGATTTACATTCAGTTGTATTTTTAATTTTATTTCATTGTAAATATCATCATGTTAGGAAACTAATGGCTATTGATTGTTTTTAAGTGTCTAAATCTGTTTAAATATCACTTTTACTCTTTAAATGGGAAAAAAATGAATAGAATGCTTGGTAATGCTACCCATTATTTATCAATTCTCCCAACTGTGTCATGGGGACATGTCAAAGTCCTGCCAGAGGGCAAAACAAAAGTAATTGGGAGATGTGGGCCATTACATGGCCCTAAATCATAGAAGGTGTTGGCCCCTCTGAGCCCAGTCACTTTGCATAAAGCTACCCAAGGAGTGCTAAAAGATAATTCAGTTGCACTTCAGGTTTCACTTCCCTGTTAAAAGTTGTTTCCTTTCTGACTGAACCCGAATAGCTCCAGGGCAGAGTTTGATCCGGGCTGATGTTCAGTGCTAAGGAAGTCACAGAGCCATATGTTCCCATGAAAGGACATGCTGTGAAATGAGGGGAATCACTGCAATTACTTCTTCAAAGTCTCCCGGGAAATCTGAACTTGTTATGACTCTCTGTGAAGAAAATACAGGAGGTTTCCACCTAAAACACAAGTTTCATAAAAACTCACGAGAAGAAGATTATGAGAAAAATGGAGATAATAGAGAAACTCAACTATTATATCTATAGGTACCTTGAAAAATGTCTTGTTTCGGATTCTTCTGAGAACTGGGCTTTTCTTTTTATTGCAGTGCTTATTTTGGTATAAAATAGTGTCATTTAGTAGGTACCTGGCATCTGTTCTGTGTTTTTGAACTTGGACAGACCCTGTAATTACCTTTAAGAATTTGAAAACTAAAATAATAACTGGATCACATACGTACAAACACATATATTTGTGCCCTCCCATCCTCTGTCTGTTGTTTATGTACATTCATGGGACTACCTTGAGATGTCTTCTTTGAGGAAACCATATGAAGGCTGGACTCTGAAGCTGTCGCTGAATTTGGCATAGAATAAGGGTATATCCTTCTAAGTGGAATCATCTCAGAGGAAACCGCTGGAGGTATTAGAAGATATATTCTGGAGATCAAACTCCTGGTAAATCATTTAATCCCTTTCCTCCCTAGATATTTGCTCTAAAAAAGAAAGCAAATGCTGTCATCCTCTTCCTTCATCCCATTTGGCTTCTTGAATCCTTCCTTGCCATTTTGCTTAATAGCCAACAACAGAACTGGTTGTGAAAAGATAAACTTGGATATATTTGTTGCAACAGGAGTTCTGGTTTCCATCTCTGCTAGCTGACAAACCCCAAGTGTTTATGTCATCACTAAAGTCTGTGAAATGCCGAGTGGTTGTCAATGGGGTCGCACCTATTTTTCTCAGCCTAATGGCATGTGTTTTTAACTTATGTCCATATTTGGGAGCTGTAAGCAGATAAAAAATGTTATAGAATAGCAGATAACTTTTAAAACTAAAGACTCTATGGCAAGCATAAGGCTAAGTAAACACAACTTTCATGTGTTAAGATGAATTGCGGCCAACCTCTGACAGTCCTTCACAGTTTTTACTTGTTTTCCCACACACGATCTCATTTGATCCTTGCAACAACCTTGAGATACTTCAGTCACAAATAGTTGTTATTCCTACTTCATAGCTGAGGAAACTGAGTCCTAGAGAAGTTAATGGTGGTTTTCCTAAAATCACAACTCTAAGCAGCAGGGTCTGTATAGAGCTAAGTTTTCTAACTCCAGACCCATTTTCTTTTTATTATGTGTTGCTGCTTTTAACTAAATATATAAGCCATTACAATAGGGACAGACTTTCAAAACAACAAGCAGTTTCCTGGTTTTTAAAAGCTATTAGCAGCTGCACAGAACACCGAAGTCTAGAGCAGACAGACACAGGGCCAAGGTATTTGTAACTTAAATCCCCAATGTGTTCACTCTTGAACTTGACCTTCCTAGTCATAAAGCTTCTCAGTTGTTTTGTTCAATTTATGCAATGTAATTATTAGAGGGAAATGTAAATTCTTGGACATCAAGGAAATTTATATAACATTTTATTATACTTGCTTTATCACATATCTACCTGTCTGTTCAACTCTATCCAACCAGCAACTCACATTATTTTTCTGAAGTTTCAGACATCAGTAAACTTAAACCCTAAACTGTTCAGCATGCATATCATTAACTAGAGTTCAATATTTGTTTATGGATCTCTTTTTTTTTTTTTTAGGTAAAATTTGCATATGAGCGAATGCACAAATCTTAAATGTACCATTCTATAAGTTTTGCCAAAGTATACATCTATGTAAATCAAAATTCTATCTAGATATAGAATATTACCCCCTTCCAGAAAGTTTTCTTTCCTCAGGCCCGTTCTCCATCACTGTTCTAATATTTGTCATTGTTGTCACTATTGATTAGTTTTATCTCTTTTAGAACTTCATATAGTGTCATATAATATTTACTCTTTTGTATTATAGATTCTCTCACTCAAGATCTTGGTTTGAAGTTCATCTGTGTTGTTTTGTGTATCAGGAGTTTACTGCTTTTCGTTGTTCAGTAGTATTCTACTGTAGGAATTATATTAATTTCTTTATCCACTTTCATTTTGACATCTAGCCTGTTTCCAATTTTGGTCTATTCTAAATAAAACTGCTATAAACACTATCGTAGAGATATTTTTGTGAATATTTTCAGTTCTCTTGGTTAAATACCTAGAAATGGAATTGCCAGGTCATAGGGTAGGTGTATGTGTACTTTTATAAGAAACTTCCAGGATTACTTTCACAGGTTTTCACCATTTTAACCCTTTGTTAAGAGTCTTTGTTGCTCCACATCATCATCATTTGCCATGGTCAGTCTTTTTAAATTTAACCATTCTGGAGGGTATTCATCATATTAGTTTTTGAATTACAAAAGCATTTACATCATCAAGGGATGACTTGGGCAATAACCATATTCACATACCCTATTACTATATCAGTTCAGGTTTCTTAGGCCCTATGATTAAGACATTAAATCCTAATTCCCATTTCTAAGGAATTGTTTGAAAGATTTATAATTTGGCAGTTACTTCAAATGTTTTTGCATTCAACTTGAGCTCTAAATCTCTGAACTATTGTCAAAGTTTGTTTTATTGGTGTTTTCCTATTAATAATAAGGCTTTCAAAATGGTCAATTTAGCTCTTGACTTACATACAATGGAGAAATAAATAATCACAACCTAGTCACTAATTTGTAAAATTTCTTTGACCAAATTAAGTGAGAATCACTTCAGGGGTGAGTCTCATAGAACTAAACTTTGATTAAAAAGTGTGGATCATTTTAGACTAAGCATAACTAATATATGATAAAGTTACCTCCAAGTTGAGTTGCTTTCAGACCTGGAGGAAGTCCACAGGTCTAATTTTATTTTAATGAAAGGTTTCCTCAGGCTTTATAATTTATCTTTAAGAAGTTTTAAGCTTTTAAATTGCTGTTTTCTTGGCTTTTCCTCTATTCTCCATGCTCTGACTCTTGCTCATTTGTTATGAAATAACCTGAATGTTCTTAATGCTTTTCAGTCCACTACTTATAAAATTATACATATTATAACCATTTTGACAATTTGTCTCTTAATGAACTTTTAGTAATTAGTAGCTGTAATACAGCTTAGTGCTCTAAAGTGGGAGAAATAAAATGTGTAAGTCTCCAGGCTAGTGTAACCTCATCACAGCATCATGAAACACTGACATGAAAGATAACTTTTCCACTGCTCTTTAACTAGTTCCTTTCTTTTTCTGTACTTTAATTTTCTAAGATATCAAGGGATAATCTATGAGTATACGTATGAATTATTTAAGTGGAAAATTTGTAATGCAGCTTTAGCATCAATTAATTTTGTTTGGAAGATTGTATTTCTGGTGTTACCTATCTAGTTCTTCCCCATAACACTCAGAAAGGGCAAAATGGTTTCACAGTTTCTAGAATCTCCATCGATTACAGAGGCGTTAGGGAGATGGCACCCAAAGAAGTGTTATGAATCAGGCATTTTAACTTGTTTTGACTTGCCTCTTTACAGAAGCTTGTAATACATTACTTTATCTCTCTGTTTAGCTATAAAATAATAAACAAAATATACTAACTATTAAGATATGTTAATACAGTAGTCATTTCTTTAAATTACATAAAATGTCATCTATATATGAGGTTTGCATATTTTGGGAACTAAGCCACTAGGCACATATTTTGTACTTCTGATAATAAGACTACTCTATGGCTTGGAAGGATACTGCACTAGCTAACTGTTCCACTCATCAAATGTACAATACATACAACAGATTCATTATAGGATTTTAAAAAAATCTGTACATGAGCCACCAGGGCAAATGTCATGCATAGGTGAAAATAGGCAGCTGGGGTTGGGATGAAGAAGCAGCACAAAAAAGACCTGCCTGCCTTAGAATACATTCCCTCTAGCCTCCCTTAGGAATAAGACACTATCTTCAAATTTTTCTATCAAAAGCATCGTATTAGTAGGTAATATCCCAGTATGACTTTCTGTTACATGAACCGTTCATGTTCATTATTCCTTCAGAATCTAGCAGTGCCATGAGGGGATGCGACACAGTCAGAGACATTTTAAAAGGCTGAGGTGATATGAAATAATGAGACGTTGTGTATGCATGGTGGAGGGGGTGTAGAGAAATTCCAGGTATCAGGAAGACAGCGCGAGGGTGGAAGGCACCTGTGGGAAGAAGCTCTGAAAGAAAATCTGGGACTATTGCCAAAGGTATATTGGCTCCCAATGTTGGCCTAGGGCTGGACCTGTGAGGCACAAATGAGAATAAATGTAGTCTTATTTTTCAAGTAAAGCCACATTTTGCACATAAGTTCATTTGAGTCACTTTGTTCTTTCTGACATAGGAAAGACATAGGATGACTGTGCAGACATCACTGGTACTGAAGCAAAGGATTTTGCATTTTCTTGTGTTATATAAGGCAGACAGACAAACTCTGGCTCATCTGCTAAATAAGTACTGAAAATGAAAGCTGTCATTATAAAATGCTGTGTAAATACAAATTCTTTTCACTGTGATTCCAGAACTTAAACAATTTTTATATCATTTTTTCCTGATAATTACCCCTGACATTTTGCCACTGCCCCTCTTTACAAAGGAATCAGAACCAAACATTGCTTTATTTAATCAGACATCATTGCATTTTAAATGAATGGGAATAAAAGTAAAGATAGGACAATCGACAAGGGTTATCTTTTAGGTTTCTTCCATTTCTAATCTATTTCTAAACTTTTGTTTGCTTTATTCGACACATGCTAATTTAGTGGCACATAAAGGAGTTTGATGGACAAACTCTCTTAATCAAAAAAGAAAAGTGATCACTCCATGTTTTATCATATTCATATTTATATTTACATACTTTAATGCAGTTAATAAAGACTTAAAGACTTTAGAAAAATTTTTGAAACATAAGTTCAGTGTTTATCTTTAGATTGTTAGGCATAATTATTAGAATTTTATTATTTTTTCTCTTTTCATAAAAATTTAATTGTTTTCATTAAAAACATTTGGCCTCTCATAAATTAACCATAGGAAACAATAAAGGAATATCCTTTAGACTGAGACAAAATCCTTAATAAAAAAAAAATTGTATTTTGGCTCTCTAAACATATTATGCTAGAGTCTTAATATTAAAGAACCATCTTACAACTGTCAATTGAATAGGTCTTCATTCATTTCTCTAAAAAATAAGAGTTTTTAATCTCTTCTTGCAGGCAAGGACATTTTTATGGTTTAAATATATTTTGGAATTTGTTCCAGCAGTTAAATGGAAAATGTCTGATGTTTTCAATTACTTAAAACATTTATGATTGTAAGCTCCCAGCAGAAATCTGCTGTTGAAGGGGGAAAAAAAATTAAGAGCTGTTAGTCAGAAAGACACTTATGTAAGAACTATAACATTGGTCATTGGTTTGAAAGCAGGAAGTCCTATATTTTAGACTCAAAGCTTGACGAAGCTTTATTGAGCATTTTTCCTCACAGAGCTAAGGCAAATGGTCGATGAGTAAAATCCTGAGAATATTCACAGCTTTTCTCTTTCATTCTGTTACAGCCCGGAAGATGGTGAGATTCATCCAGAAATCTGTCGGCTTTATATCCAGCTGCAGTGTTGCTTAGAAATGTACACAACAGAGATGCTAAAATCCATATGTCTTTTGGGGTCTCTTCAGTTTCATCGAAAAGGTATCTGTATATATTTAATATATTGTCACAATCACTGAGGAATGTCAAACAAAAGCTCATCTTTTGCAAAGTACCTATATGTACTATATGTCTATCTACACATAATCAAAATGGATGTAAATGTCCAGGAAGTGTTTGATATAAATTAATAAGAAAAGTCAATATCTGTACTAAGTGCATAAGAACATTGATCACCTTGGACAGAAATTATGGTAAAGAGTTCTCAATTTATTATCTTACCACTTATGAACATGACTTTGGTTAGAATAAGCATAGGCATCAAAAATATATAATGATCTTATGAGGCTAGTAAATGCTATCTACGATTGCTGCTTTTTCTCTAAAATGAATTAGCTTGCAAGAAGACAAATTACATATTGTATTCCAAAGATCTAAAAATAGGGGAAACTCAACAAACAATAAGGAGGCATATTGGTAATAGAAAAATCTCATTAACAGGCTTAAAGGGAATATATTGGCTGAGATGACTGAAGCCTCCAGCAGTGGCTTCTGTGTGATTTGATCAGACTACTGACTCCCATTCTCAGTGATGTTAGGTATCGGCTTTACACTCAGTCTGCCTTCCCCCACATTAGCAAACTAACTAGAATATCTCCAGTCATCGCATCTGCATACCACAGGATTCATAAAAAGATAGAATGCCTTCCCATTACAGACTAGCAAACATCCTGAACTTCATTCTGATTGGACGAGTTCAGATCATGGGTCTACACTTGAACCAATGACTGTAGTCAAAGGAATGGAATTAAGTGACTGGTTTAGATAATCAAGGTCCATTCCTGGAACTAGCAGAGGGTCAACCCACCCAACCAGTGACTATTACATGGTGGGAGAGGGTAGAATGGAGTGGATGCTGGGAGGAAGCCAAAAGTTTTCACTACTAGAAAATTCAACCTATGTTTTAATTCATCGAACAATAATGGAACCTCCTGAATGCAAACATTTTGTGCTTGAATTCAGAAGAATACTTGCCTGTGATTTTAAATTCAGAGATAGAAAAGTAAAGTAATACTCAGGGAAAATCTTGTAGAAAGGGTGGCACTTGAGCTGGGTTGTGAAGATAGGGTTCCCATAAAGAAAGAAAAAGAAAAACATTTCAGGTGAAGAAAGAGAGATTTTAAATCAAATGAGCATGCAGTTTGGAGAAAAATAAATGATACTTATAAAAATCAAATCTTGTATATACACAGCAAGACTAAAAACAGTGCCGTGCTGTTCCAAAGAGAAGAGAACGTTTTCTTGATATATGAATATTATTTATTTTTCTTTGCATCCTAAGGCTGAATTTTTAAGTTTTTTTTTAATCTTTATTTCTGTTAATACAAGTGGACATATTTGGAGAGATTAGCTCCTTGACACTCCTGAAGCCTCACCAGATAATTGTGTATCATAATAACGACATCCTAACAGGTTGTCATGGCCCAGTGTCTTCACTTGTCCTCTCGCTCACTTGCTCACTCACACACACACATTCACACATAAACAACACACAGAGTAGAATTTTCATACTTTTTAATCATGGTTGAATAGACTGGTTATGGATATTTTTGTCTCAGGTCTGCATTGACTACACCTGCAGTATTTCATGCCCAGGTTGCTACTAGAATCTCCCTCGTCGATGACTTGTCCTTAATGCTCAGTGACCTCCAACCCAGCTGACTCCTTGGTTTGCCACCTGGTCTCCTTCTGCTGTCCACTCCTACTTTTTATCTTTTCACAACTGACTTTTGAAAAGAAACAAAAAACTTCTCTGCTAGCTCTGTTAAAAGTAAAAGGGCTTCTCTTATCCATATTTCCTCATTATATTGGTCTTGAGGACACAAATAAAAAAAACATCATGTCTTAACTGATTAGCTCATTTGGTCTTCACAATCTCTGATCTACTTCCTTCCCTTCCTTTTCTTTTAAAAATAGTAAACCTCTGCACCCTGCTCTAGTGCCTAACCTATGTACAATTCTAAAAAGAATATGCTTGATAGCATCTTTGATTTCTCCCCCATGTAGAATTAAGTCTCCACTTGATGTCTATTTTATCCTTCTGAAGTCATTATTGCTTAAAGTATAATCTTTAGAAAATATGCTTCAAAAATATTCAGGATGCTGGATAAACATGCAGAGTCCTGTTACTGTCCAAGACCCACTGAATCAGAATCTCTCAGGGCATTCCAGGTGATTCTGAAACACAATTAGAACTGTTGCTCTACCCTTTGAAACAAAAGCAAAACCATTCCACTATATAAATAAAAATTAAAACTCCCAAGCTCTTCCCTTGTCATTCTCGATTCACCTAAGTAGATGTTTTTAGTTTTGTTTTATGCCTTCTTCTTTATCCCCCAAGCTGATGAAAAGCAAATACAAAAGTAGTAGGTACTTCTGATGAGCATGAGCTCTGTGTGATGGCTCATATAGCCTGTTTTTTTCCATAAAGCTTTGATATGACCACCGAAATAAGGCTGTGGTTCTTAAAGTGTAGTCTCTGAACTAGCATTGTCAGATCAGCATCACTTGTTAAAACTTCATATTCTTGGGTCTTACCCCAGACCTATTGAATCAGATATGCCTTTAAATTTGTTTCTGATGTTGAAAAAAAAATTAAAAGAACATTTTATTGGGACACTTCCTTAACTGAATATATTTGTAACCTTCTGATCACCATTTGTAATCAGCAAACCATATTTCTTTGCTTAAAAAAATATATATGTACATACCATCTACTTCCAGCAAGTCTCTTGTGATTCTAGACTGCCCCTCTAACAGATAATTATCTTAGAGATTGCTGTATTTCTTTGGGTACCAGTAGTTAAGGTAATGAGGAGGGGACTTCCTTTTTAGTGAGAAATTCTCAAACCAGGAGTAAAGAAAATAATAATATTTAGGGTTAAAAACTATATTGAAGATGGAAATAAGTCACTAGCAGTAAACACCAAGAATAATATCATTAAACCAAAGAATATAAAGCACTAGAAAACAGAAGCATGAAAACACTTGAAAAATTTCCTGGAAATTTCTAGAATGCCAAATAAAATACTAGCTCATAGAAGAGGAATGGTTCCATTAAAGAAATTACTTTTAATTTGCCTAGACCTATATTTGTATCAAGCTTCTTTTCTATTTCTTTATTCTCTTCATTATTTTTTTCATTACACCTAAGAGATTAACCCTACAGTTATTATTTTGGACTTCTGGCTTTTTTGCACTGTTTGCTAATCTATAGTCTCACCATCAGGATAGCATAGAAAATGTCAGCTGATATCAAAAGCTTTCGTTCCTTCTTTCTTCGGTATCATTGGAAACTGTGGCATAACCTGTCTGTGTCCAGAAGCCTCTGGCTAACACATAATAGGTATATGAAATCTGCTGCTAATTATCCAGCAGGTCTTGTTTGGAAAGAATAGAAATATTTAGCTTCAGTGATCATGGGCTGCCAGAAATGAGTCGAGAGAAAAATATGTCCACAGACCATAGCACAGAGTATTAACCTTTAAGAGAAGAGTTGGTGAATCGGAATCTCAGAGAGTGGGCTCTCAGGAATGAGCACTTAAACAATCTCTCTCAGGTGATTCTAACATGCAGTCAGGGTTGAGAAACACAGCTGAAGGAAGTACAATGTCTAAGCTGACTGACAGAAGTCTCTTGAGATTAATTTACACCCTTGCTCTGATTCCAAGCCCATCAGGCTACCCTCTGATACTTGGCTTCCCATGTGACATGCTCAGAGGGAGAGAGAAAATGCAATATCTGCTGATGTGAGTGTTCTGGTCTGCTTTGCAAATTAAATTGGCTTTACAAATCACCCTTTCTTTTTGCAAATTCATAAATAGACTTCTGATTTTTAAAAAAAGAGAGAGAGAGAGAGGAGTTGATAAAATTAAAAAAATGTAACATGTGTCTTGCCCTGGAAGTGTAGAGTTCTTACTCATAAAAGTAGACAGGGCTGAACATGCCCGATCTCATCTGATCTCGGAAATTAAGCAGGGTTGGGACTCGTTAGTTCTTGGATGGGAGACCACCTAGGAAGACCCAGTGCTGTAGGCATGAAGGAAGGAAGAAAGGAAGGAAGGAAGGAAGGAAGGAAGGGAGGGAGGGAGGGAGGGAGGGAGGGAGGGAGGAAAGGAGGGAGGGAGGGAGGTCAAACAGTCCTCAGTCTTAGAGGAACAGTGACTCCCATTCTAGCCTGTCATATCTGAAATGTCTTTCTGCTTAAAATCTCTCTCTTTCTGGTATGTTTCTTTTAATGCTATGATAAAAACTGATATTTTGATAACTTTTAAGTTAGCTAATTTCTTCTCCCTCTGTGTGAGTATTACAAGATGACCATTCCCCTCTTTACTATTTCTTTTCCACCAAGGAAAGGAAAGGAATTGTAATGGAATCATTGTTTGGCTCTATACGGGAGAGTCTCTAATCAGTTTTTCTTTGAGATTAGATACTGAAAACAAGTTGTGTCACACTTATCTGTACTTTTAATTTATTTTTATTTCAAATCACCTCCCTGACTGCCACCAGAAGTCCTGCGAGTATCGTATCACATCTAGTTTTACTATTGTGTTGAGTAGTCATGAATTTATCCTTCCGAGGAAAAGGGCAAATAAGGTCACTGTAGGGGCAAAGAGAATGGTTTCCTTCTGGGAAAAATAAGCCTCAAATCATTTAAAGCTTCTGCAGTGAGTATAAATTAGTGATAAAGATTGTCCACTCCAATTAAGCAAATCATAATTATCCTTAGTCCTTCACAATATCTTCAGTGGATCTTCATGCTTTTTCTATGTACAATGCTTCTGAATTTTTGCTGTCTCATAAGTTTGGTATAATCCAGTACTTGAAAATCTTTTATATTTTACAACATCATGCTATTGCCAAAGAAATGAAGAAAACAGTACTAAAATGGTTTTCTTTTTTATGGCCAAAAAAATTAAAGTAAATTACCGAAATGTGAGGTAAAATCCACATTTAATAAAGGCTATTGGGTTATCCATGCGGAGTGTGGTTTTGAAAAACTATATGTGTTTCAAGAAGATGACAGTTGGGAATAATTTTAGACATTTTGTGGTTACATATACTAACACTTTAAGTCGTAGATTGTATCATTACTTGAGAAAGTCTAATTCCTATGTTTACAGTGCAAAATAGTTGCTCTCACTTATTCACAGTTAGGTTGGTAGGAAATCTTTTCCCATAACTGAGTCCATGTATCACATTGACTATTAATGCATTTCCTGCCACCAGATGAAATGAGACTGCAGGTTTCATTCACTACGTTGGCAGGAATTGGAGCCAGGTTTCTAAGGGAATTAAATGATCCTGCTATTGTGGCCATGGCTCTCTTCTCTCTCACATTCTTTTCCCATTCGATCAGTTTTGGCAACATATTTATTTTGAAAGGAGCAGAGATGATAGAACACTCCAGTGCGACTCCCCTTCACATGTGACCTTGCTCTTTACATCTTTGTTCTCATCTTACCTCACCTGTCAGTGGCTCTCTCTGACCTTGCTCCACCTCTACGCCACAGCTTAGAGCAAAATTGTCTCCAGGTCCCTTGAGAGTATACCATTTTCCCATTCTCCTCCTAAAATAAGGGCTTCTTTTCCTGAAATGTGCCACTATGATAAATACAGAGATAAAAATATGCAGAGGAAATGTAATCACAAAAGCAAAAGAAAAGAGAAATGTTAAAAGTTGAAAACTCTTAACTCAAAATCTAGTGGGAGCTGACAGCTCAAGATGCTTTAATGAGAAATTAATGAACCACTATCCAGCAAAATACAGGATGAACTCAAGACAAAGAATAGAATAGGAGCAGTAAAGACTCCTGTGTATTCAGCCTCATATAAAGAAAAGTAAATGACCCACACTAATAAAAGAAACAAGCAATATAAAGACAGAAATGGAATATAACCACAAGTCCTTATTTTCCAATGTATTGAGGCAGTTGATACTAAAATAGAACAGTAGGTTAGAAGAAATGAAGCAGAATAAATCTAAAAGTAGACTATGATTCAAATTCTGAGTGGAAACATGCATTCATTCTTTGAACAAATACTTATTGAACACCTGTCATATGTGAGGCACTGTTCTAGATGCTGAGAGACAGCAGTAATTGAGGCCAAAGAGATCCCTGTTCATGTAGAGTATGTAGTCTAGTGCAGAGAAATACTTTTAAAAAGTCAAATGTTAAAAAAAATCCCAAATACAGTAAGTGCAATGTCAATAATTAAAAATAGCATAGGTGATGTAATGGAAAGTAACTGGGTGGCTACTTTAGCAGAGATGGTCAAAACTCTGAGGAGATGGCTTTTAATCTGAGATTTGAAACAACCTCATTGGTACCTAATCCAAAGGACCTAAGACCATATCACTTATACTATTTGAAGAATATAAATGTGACCTACTTCTAGAATCTAAAAGTGATCTCAAACCATCTATTATTACTCCATCTTCATGTCTTCATGTACCAAAGAGTTAGTAGGACACAGTATTCATCACCTTTTGTCAAAGTAGATGTCAGCTGAGGAGCAGAATCATAGCAGTAATAATAGCTTCCACTGTTTGTGTACCTTCTACTTGCTGGGTGCTTTATATATGTTATCTCATTTTATCCTTAAGTATCATTTCCCCTATTTTACAGATGAAGAACCTGCTGCTGAAAGAGGTAACTTATTCAAGGTCACACAACATTGTTCCCACCTCAAAGTCTGTGATTGTTCCTCTATTCCAGACCATTCCCCATAAACTACATTGGAAAAGGCAAGAGAACATATCGAATGGAGAAATGAAAAATAGCACTCAGTTAAATTTTATCCATAGATTTGGCTTATTTAATGATTAGCGTGCACACTTCAAAATACCATGTTTAATGTCTAAATCCCATTCAATTTAATTTCTACCAAAATAGCTTAGTTCAGAGAGTTACTTTTAGATTGAGAGGGAAAAAATTAGCTTCATATATCATTTAATGATTTATAAAATATTTTACTTTGGGTAATTCTGACTAAGAAAAGATTGTATTTAGTAAAATAAAATGCAACATTCATGTGATCCAAAAGGAGCATGATTTAGCCTTAGGTGCCCATTATGGGAAAGTTGAAATTAATTAATTGTACAGTAAATACCTCTTGTACATTGTTCTGCTCTACACAAGAGGCCAGAAATGAAGCAGTAAAAGCCTCATAGGGACCTCTTGCAAATGTATCTTCCACTGCCTGCTCCTTTTCTGTACTGCAAGGGACCCTGTGCTTTCACTTTCTCAATTACATATGTGGAGCCACCTGCTACTCTTGGAGCAGTGATGTAACTACAGGGCCATAAAGAGCACAGAGTAGGGCCATAGGGGGAGGGGCATGGTTCTGTATCTCTTCCTAACTGGAAAATATTTATTTCACAGTGGATGGGCAAACATGGAGCTCTGTGCATGATATTATTTTTCACTCTGTGTTTTATGGCACTGTAAATAACTTTTTACCATAGTGACTATTTGAAACTATTTCTTAATACAGGTAAACAACTGAATTAATATAACATTTCTATTTAAATTATATGCTTTTTGAAACGTGAGAGAGTAAAACTGGATTACTTAACAAACAGCCTACATTTACCCAGTTTTTTTTTCACAGTGCATGGAATTAAAAAGCACCTACCAGTTATGAAAATGCATGAGAGTGAGAATAACTATTTGGATAAGCTTCCATGCATCTCATGTAAGCCATGTTCATTTTGTTATTCACAGTCAGTATGAAAAGTTTTCTGAAAATGTACCCTGGGCATAGTATCATAGCAGATAATGTGTCAAGAGTACAAAAGACATAGGAAATTTGCCCCTGCCGTCAAGGACATGATAGTGCAGAGATACATTATTGGCTCAGAGAAGAGTGGTTTGTTTTGCTTTGATTCCTGGGAAAATTTACACAAATGTATAAAATTGACTTTGCTGGACACCAGAGGACAAATTCAGGGTCTCCAAAGAGACACTATGACACCACTTCTCATTGTCACTGGTAGGCTGAAGAAAGGCAGGAAAGCAATAAAAAATGGAAGTGGAAAAAAAAAAAGAAAAGAAAGGGGGTGGGAAAAATAAGAGATAAAGAGAAGGAAAGAGGTCTCTAGAACGGAGCGTGATAACAGCCATTCCACTCCCAATAAATGACCCAGCCCAGTCTTCTAGGCCAGAGCCTAGGACTTCTAAGGCTGAGGGTGCTTTGTGGCATTCTGGAGGCTGCCTCAATGGTCAAGACTGACCATTTCTCACGAATATAAGAATAACCAGCCTTTCAAACTGGTATGTACTTCATGGGTGGTTTCCCTTAACATTTCCTCAAACATGCCTATTATGTTATACAAAAACAGGCTAAAAATACATGGAAATCCCAAAGGAGCTAGAAGCAGAAAGCTTTGCAAGGCCCTGAGGAAAGTGGCCAACTTTTTGATGTCCTAGTTCTAAAGTGATGAAGCCAGCTTAGTGTTATTTCAAGATACTCTAAAGGCTCTCCTTCTCCCCTACCTCCGTCTACTCTCAGAGCAAATATTTGTTTACTGAGGCCTGAAATTGATTTTTCAGGGGACAGAGTTTTCCATTTCATAATAAGAAGTGACGTGATTTTAAATGCATATTCCCTTTCTTGAGTGAAGTAAAACACTGACTTGAAGATACCATTGGGAAGCAGTTGGCCCATTTCCTGAGAGTCCACCTGATTTTAGAGGACAAGGGCTCCATTCTGAGGACACTGGTCAGAGTGGGGAAGCTGAGGATGAAGAAGTCAAATTGGCCACTGTCCAGATTTGTGGGGCACTCCTCTGCTGACTCCTTCATGTGATTCAAAAGAACATGTATGAACTGACATTCAAACCTCCATAGCCTCATCTCTCACCAGCAGGTGCCACTTTGCCTGTCTCCCACCCCATACTCTGCCTTACCACATGCAAGGCATCTTGAAGTACTTGGAGGAATCTGAACTTGCAAATTTTTTCTAGTTTATCCCTCTGCTTGAGACAGCTTACCCACATCACCCCACCCCACACCCATCTCTTTCACCTGGTCTACCTCTAATACTTTCTGTGGGTCATAACTTAGACGGGACTTCCTGTAGGAAGCTTTTCCTGGTCTTCCAAGGCTGGGATGATGCCCATCTGATGTGTCTCCCAAGCATTTCCATGGCACAGACTGTAGCATGTATTACACTGAGGGGTAGTTGATCACCTTGAGTGTGTTCACCATTGTATCCTCAGCATTTAGTACAGTGTCTGGAGCAGAGCAAAGTTTCAATAAATAATTATTGAACAAGTGAGTGTATTGCTTTCATTCTGTATCTGTTGTCAAAAGAGGAGTATAATTAAAGGAAAAGCTTTGTCAGAGAAGTTGGACTAAACTCATGAATATACTATTTTCCCTCCTATTGAGAATTCTTTGAAATAATGGGAAAATATACAAGGAAAAAAATAAACCCATATTAGTTCTCATATTTGGCAGGGTAGGGTAATTGCTGTATGAAATAACACCAAATCTCAATGGATTAGAACAATAAGAGTTCATTATGTATGTCATAGTCCAATGCCAGAGCTGGGGTGGGGTGGGCAGTATTGCTCTTTCTGTTCTCCATAACCATTCAGTGATCAGGGAGAGAAAAGAAAGCATGGGGGATCATATGGGAGGCTTTTTGGGAGTCAGTCTAGAAGAGCCATACATCACTCTTGCTTAGAATCTACTGGCCATAACTCTGTGGTCCCTCCTAATTGTAAGAGGAAGAGAAAATAGAGGTTGACAAACAGAGCAGTCTCCCATGCCCTTAAAAAAACAGGAAAGGATGACCAAAACTTTTGAGGAATTTCTCAAAGCTAGAAAGTAATTTGGATTGGATTGGTAGATATAAATAAACAGAAGAAATCATAGCTGATAAGACACTCAAGAAGAAAAAAATAGAAATTCATGCAGGAGAAAATTTCTACAAATCAATTCCAGAGATACTTCAAACTTGGAATCAACAAATGTAAATCACAGAAAGTTGAAACTGTTGTCAGGGAAATTAATGTTTGAAATTGTATTCACGAAAAACTGGGCTGCCCCATACTGAGCAACCAAGAGCATCACTGTTTGCCCCAGGGGGATGCCTGGTGTGAGTGTCAGGACTGGGCAACAAAGCAAAGCAGAGTGTAAAATAACTCCAAGCCTCTCTAAGGACAGCCGAAGAAGAAGAAAAAAAAAAGTAAGCACATGACTCCAGTGTTTTTTCCCAGGATATGTTGTTCAGAATATCTCATTGGAGTAGGAGTTTTAAACAGGAAACTCATAGAAGGCATCTGGCCCCCCCGAAACAGGCCAAGTGCCTAGGTAACTTACCAATAGAGATGAGAAGCACTCAGAACTCAAGCTTTAGACACATATTGTCCAGCCACCTATTTTGCCCCTTCTGCACAATAACCAGAAAGAGGATTCTGTAAGCAGAATGATAGGCCAATAGAAATCCTCAAAGACAAATCTGAATAGACATCTAGGAATGACTAGATTTTTAGGAAAAATCGACACCCTGAGATACCAAATGCAATAAATAAACAACTAATAAGTGAACAAATTTTAAAATGGAAACAGATAAAGAATTTAAAATATATGTAATCATTATTCTCAGAGAGATTTATGAGTCTGTCACACCCATAAAACAATAACTGCAATGAGAAGGAAGCAGCCAAATTTGTTGGAAATAAAAATGTTATTAACAAAGAAAACTCAATAGATGGGTTAATTACTATTGGAAGACAATTCTCTTTTAGAGTCTTGCCAATTCTGCACATCTTACAACGTGAGGCACTGACTGCCCTTTGTTTTACACTATCTTTTCAAGGATATTTATTTAGTAAATGCCTTGAAAAATACAGTCAGTGTTTCTTTCCAGGGCAAGGCATGCTTACTATTTAGTATAATGAAAATGTTTTCCCCTGGAGTAAAGACCTGGCATGTTTATAAAAGTCCCAGGATATCCTGTCACACAGCCCCTGTGTCTACAAATATGATCGGACCCTTTCATATCTCCCTGTAGGAATCAGGACTCAAGAAACCAACACAAATGCTGATACTCTGGCTACTGCTATTGTATGAGTAATAAACTGTCATTGTCTCTGACCCAGGAGTCTCATGTCTACTTCCAGTATCCATGAAACTGTGGTAGTCTAATTCACAGGGAGTGTAAAAATCTCAGACGCTTCACAGTTCTTAATTATTATGATGGGAATAACATGAACTAACAGACCACTAAATTCTCCCAGAATTTAGCACCCAAAATAAATATAGAGTATAGAGGATAGTTAATAAACATAGATAATAGATCAGAGACTCAAATATGAAATAGGAATTCTGAAAGAACAGAGAGAATAGAGAGAAGTAGATAATCACTTCTAGAAAAAATTTTTCCAAACCTAAAGAATTTAAATTGAAAAGGCCATAACATCAATGAATTACTCCATGAATTATTCTATAACTTTAGGGAAAAGGTTTTATCTATAATGGTAAAAGCTGGCAGAAATCACCTTAAGCAAGCAATCAATAATATTTAACTAACATCATTAATAATGGTACAAACTGATTCATGTGCTTTCTGATACAATGCACTAAAAAAGACATAATATCACTTCTATAAAATTGTTGCCAAAAGTGTTTACTTTGAATCTAGACATATGGAAACATTCAGACTAATACAAATTAAAAGACATTCTATAAAACAACTAGCCTGGACTCTACATTCAATGATATTGATGACATCAAAGATGAAAAAAATACAAGAGTGCTGTTCTATATAAAAGGAAAATGAACAATTGGTGTAGCTAGAATATTCCTATACCTTGATTTGATCTCAGATTTAAAAAAAAAAAAGGCTATAAAGAACATTATTGGAACAATTGTGAAAATTGGAATATGGACTATATATTAAATAACAGTATTGTATCAGAATGCATTTACTCATTTAATCAGTTATTTTTTTTGGTGTGTTAATTGTTAAGAGATTATGTAGGAAAACATCCTTGTTATTTAGGAAATATATACTTAAGTAATAAGGATAAAGTGTCTTTAATGTCTGTAACTCACTCTTAAATAGTTCTTCAAAAATTATATATAATATACATATGTGTATAAATTTATAATTAATACAATATATGAAACCTATGTACATATATATGTATAATATATATGAAAATTATATACATATATATACACACACATATATGAAAGAGACATACAGAGAGAGAGGGACTGAAAGAGAAAAAAATATGGCTAAATATTAACAATTGTTGAAACTAGTATATTTGACAGCCTATTGTATTATTCTTGCAAGTTTGCTGTAGGTTTGCTAATTTTCAAAATAAAAAATGGGAGGAAATTGATTGCAAGTGCCAAATGCCAAAAAGATTAAAATAAAAAGGACCTATACTTAGACATTTTTAAGAACCATTTATAACTCAAAAATTTAAAGATAACACCCAAAATTTTTTCAAAGAGCTTTAAACAGGCTATATACTAAGCATCCCTGGTTACAGATAGAAGATAAGAAAATATCATCCAAGTTCTGAGAGAAACTTAACTAATTGTCTATATTCAGACAATTAGAATTTAAGTGTGAGAAGAGGGAGGGAGGAAGGGGGAGGTGGGGGGGGAGAGAGAGAGAGAGAGGAGAGGAGAGGAGAGGAGAAAAGAGAAGAGAGAAGTATTTTCAACTATACAAAGACTAAGAAATTTTGCATTCTACAGATCTCCTCTCAAGTGATTTGTCAAGGATATGCTCTAACGAAATAAAAACTGAATCCAAAAAAGAGGAAGATATGGAAACTAAGAAATGGAGGTACACAAAGAAATTAGGACTCATAAATATATAGCATAATAGATATGAAACAATTACAAGAGAAAACCATATTCAACTTTATACCCCTAAAAATGTTATTTAGTAGCTGGTTTTCTAGACAAATGAATTAACAATGTTAAGAAGAGCAAAATTATTGAATAAACCTTTAAACCTAGACAACATTGAAAAAAGAATCAATGATTCATCCCTTATTAAAGGTCCAAATTCCAGATGGCAGTAACTTACAGTTTCACTTGCAGTGGGTTCAAAAAATTTTTAAAGAACAGTGAAGGAGAACTTTACCTATCAAATACTAAAACCATAATAATAAAATATCATGCTATGTTTTCTAGGATTTGACATTTTCAGCAATCGAGAATTACTATGTTTTGTAAATGGACATACCACTACTAAAAACAGAATGCTATAAATAAAATGATGTCATTTGTTTCCAAAGACTATCGATATACTAGAGCAATGCAAAAATAATAATAAAAGCGAGATATTTCATGGGAAACTTTGGTGGTAAGGTTAGGACTGTAATCCACAAGTTATCTTGGGGTAAACAGTGCAGCCACAAGCGCACTGGCAAGTATTCTCAGGGCAAACGGAAATGGGTTAAAAGCATGAAATAAATAAAAATACCCTAACATGAAAGTACCTCTAAGCATACTAATTTGGCAAAGCAAATTGTATAACAACATATATAGAATAATTAATTTTTTAAATGCTATATATCTATTGAAATCCTACTATATATAAGGCTTGGTTCTTGATAGTGGGCTTATAAAATTGAAAAAAACAAATAAAGTTCCTGGCCTCATAGACTTTACATGTTTAGTCTGGAGATGGGGAGATGAGGAGTTAGGGACAGCATACAATACACTAATTACCAAATACACAAACAAGGTAATTCTAATATTGATAAATTCTATGAAAGGAATAAACAAGTTCTACAGTGAGAAAGGGTGCCCAGCATAAAGTCAGTGCTATCAGTAATTGAGAGCAATTTGTCTACTTGCAGAGTAAGTTTGACCCCATGAATGTTCTGGAATTGAAAACTTCTTAAATTCATATTGACCTCTCTATCTTTTAAGACATTTCAAGCAGAGAAGATACAGTATGACCAAAATTCTACAGAGATTTTTGGAAGCTGACAGAAAGCACTAAACTGCAAGTCTGACATCCAAGGTTAACATTTCTGTTCATCCACATTAGCAGAGCTAAATCCAGAAGTCACTGAAAATGAGGAAAGGGAGGATATTACCAGCATTACAAGCTCATAGGCATGTTTCAGGAATACATGAATCATTATTTTACTCTGTAAAAGTTATACAATGGTATTTGTCTTATGTAAGTAGAATATTACAGGCAAGAAGTGTAAACAAAGTAGTTGTTATTAGATTCTATTGATGTCTTTGTTATAAAAAGTTTATATATGAAGAAGATAGAGAGAGGACTCCAAGAAGAAACATCACACTAGCATATGTCCTCCCCTGTTCCCATTGGAATAAAAGCTGTGGGCTTGACAGCCAGTCAACATGGTGTAGAAGGCAGACAATGCGCTGCCCCCTCTCACAACCCCGTCAAAATACAATGAAACTACAGAAAACGATCACTGGGAGCCACCTGAGGTCTGGCTGAACAGAAGTCCTACAAGTGGGGACATACCTAAGTTGTCACCTCAAATCTGGTAGGAGGAGCAGAGCTGAGAAATGGCTGATCCTACAACTGTGTGTGGCAATGGAGAATCGGTAGAGTTACCTTGGCTGCAGAGACCTGTCTCCACACTAGGCTCCCCAACCCAGGGGTTCAGTGCCAGGAAGAGAAGTCCCTACAACCTCTGGCTGTGAAAACCAGTGGAGATTGTGGCTGTGTGAGACAAAGGGCCTCTGAAGTCACAGACATGCCTCTTAAAGGGCCCATCCAGACTTACTAGGTGATGGACTCACTCTGAACTCCAGCTCCGGGGCAGCGACTTGAGGGATGCCAGGGACATACAAGGAGGACTTGAACTGTCTGGATTTAGGGCAAGGACTAGAGGGATGGCTTTCTCCTGGACAGATGTACTATTGAGCCCTCCCCTGTCTCAACTTGCAGATGCAGGCTTCAGCCATATCTGAGTCTCCATCATCCTGGTTAACATAAGTCGCTCCACCCACACAATTTCCTGAGACCCCACCACTCCCAACTTGCTGGCCCACCCAAGCTGCCTCCAGTGGTTTTTTTCTCACACAAGTGATCTGTCAAATAGCTCATGCTTCAGACTTTCCTAAAATCTCTCAAAGGCTCACAAAACCCAAAAAAAGGTCATCTGGCTTCATCATGTTCTGTACCTCTTGCCGAGCAGCTCTAAGGCCACCACTAGCAGCAACTGGCCTTGATTCCTGGCTTGGCCTCTCAAGACACCTATCAGCCCAACACGGGTGGCAGCCATGTGTGGATTGCTTAGTGATTCTTACCATGTGGAACTAAAGAATAAAATTAACAAACAAAACAGAAACAAACTCATAGATACAGAGAACGTATTGAGGGTTACCAGATAGGAGGAGGGTTGGAGGGGTGAATTAAAAAGGCGAAGGGATTAAGAAGTATGAATTGGTAGTTACAAAATAGTCATGGAGATGTAAAGTAAAGCATAAGAATATAGTCAATAATATTGTAATAACTTTGGTTTTAGACGAGTACTAGATTTATCCAGGTGATCACCTGAAACTAATATAATATCATATGCCAACTATAATTGAAAAGTAAAAAATATTTTTTAAAAAGCTTTGGGCTCTGTAGTGCTGACCAAAAGACAGGAGCACTGTGGCCCCAAAACTAGGCAAAGCCCACAGAGCAGAGAATTCTATCTGTGCGTGAATTTTCTTTGCTGCCCAAATCATACTCCATTCTCTGAGGCATTTCAAACCCACAAGAGTGTAACAGGAGCCATGTAAGCTTTCAGATGGCCCTCTCATTCAGAGTTTTGAAAAGCAGAAAGCTGTTTTATGGGAGCCCCCCGCTTTGCCTCTCTCTCAGATCTCAGTCATGCTCGCTCAGACTCCCATCCTAAGACTGACCCCTGCCCAGAGGTGGGCGGCAAATGGACTGCATTTGCTGTACTCTACCAGGAAGCACAATGCAAATGCTTTTACGAGGTCAATGCCCTCCAACTATGAAGTGGTAATATGCTAAATTATGAGCTTAATTAATTTCTACCCAACAGCATACCATAAAATTGAAAAAGCAATTCCATTACCCAGGATCAATGTGCATAAAGTACACACAAAAGGATTAAACATTCTCACCAGTAAATTTGTGTTTGTGCTTTAGCTGAATATTCAGAGGTCCATCTCTACTATAGGCTGATGAATGTTGTACAGTTAATTACCACTTTATTGCTTGTCTCTTCTTGTATTGCTACCATATGAGTTATGAATTACAGGGATAAGAATTTTGCTTGTTTCCTTCAGATCAGGAATCAAAGGGAAAAGCTTCCTGTTAGTATTTACCATGAACACCCATCCTCTTCACAAGTTTGTTTTATTTTTTGTTTATTTGTTTTGTTTTTTAAACATGCAAAAATGATTCCACCAAGATTAGGAAAACTGAGCTAAGAGGTAACCTGCTGTAGCTACTGTCTTATAAGTATTCAATGACATGGGCTCTAGCAATTTCTTAACTAGTCTAGAGTTATATCTGCATAATATGAATAAAACTATCTGTAAAAGAAATATACTTTTATTTGTTTTATTTATTTAGTATAGCCACCTTTTCTCCAGACTACATAATATTATATAGTAGCTTTGTAATTATTTGTATAATTTTTTAAAGTGTCTATCCAGCACTTTACACTTCATGAGACAAACACTATATTTTTCTTTCACCTCTATATCTCTAGCATCAAGGCCAATACCTGGTACTCAAGAAATATTTGTAAGCCAATGATTGAATGAGTGGGTGAATGAATGGCTGACAAAGTTCAGTTTAAAACCCAGTTCTCTGGCCTCACAGGCCACCTGGGCCATAGACTATAATTCTCATTTAATTTCATACAAATAATGGCTGAACCAATTTGGAGATTTGTTTCCAGAAAAATGTTGATTTATTCACTTGAGATCAGTCATGGTAAATACAAGTGGATTGGCAGTGCATCACTAAGGACAACTACCCAGTACATGGCACTAAAGTTGATGGCACTTCATGGTTTCAACAGAATAAAGCAGGCTCTTTCCTCATAAAAGGATACACTGAAGAAGGTTGGAGAGCCAAAGAAATGAAAGGCAAGTCCACATGTCTGCTGCTTTTCACAGGTCAAGAGAGCCAGTGTCTGAATCAGAGAGAACAGCAGGAGCTCCCATTCTTCCTGCTGGGTGTCACCTGCTCCTGGCCCTCTTACCTCCCCTTGCATCTGAGGACCAAAAGCAGCATGGTTTCACAGGCTGAGTCCCTCCTCCCAAGCTAACCTGATCAAACTCACTGTGAATGGATAACAAAGCACCAATAGGCCATCAAAGACAGGGCCCTTCTTACTTTTTCTTGATCTTCAGGTTGCATAGGCCTCAAGCTACCTTTCCCAGAATGTTGCAAAAACATGCTATATACACACACATATATTATATATATTATATATGTATACACACATAATTATATATATATATGTGTGTATATATATATATACATATATATATATATATACACACACACACGCACAGACATAAATTATTTTAGTATTTAGAAAGTTATTCATGTTACTGGAGCCTTTGATTCAAAACATAACCAACCTTTTCAATGACATCTTGAGCACACAACTTGCATTTATGATTTGTTATCTTCTTTTCTTTATCAATACCCCCAACCCCCATCCCTTAGGAAAGGAGCCTGGTGGGGGAACCAAGAGTTTGGATTGCAAAATTGAGGAGAGTGCTGAAACACCTGTTCTAGAGGACTCCTCATCATCCCCTGTAGAGATTCAGCAACATTTGTGGCAGGTTTCCACAGACATTGAGAACACTGAAAGGTAAGTGGGAAGTTACCCTAAATAGACAGCCAGTCCTCCTCCACTTAATACTCTTCACGGCTGCAGAGAATCAAGATTTTCTCTTTCAGATTCAGAAACAGAGCTGTCAGAAAACTGAGTCAAGAGACGGTAAGGGGTCCAAATCCTGCAGCGGAATGGTAGCGGGAGCTCCAATAGACGCAGGCTCCCAGGCCTGTGCTCATCCCATTCCATCATATTGAGTCTCCATGGAAATGAAACAGTGTGCTCCCTTGGAAAAGGGGAAAGTTGGACCTACATACTGTCACAGCTCATTCACTGGGCTGGGTCCCCATATCGTGCAAAGCTGCCTCCTGTAGATTTTTAGATTATAGGTGTATGGAATGGCCTGTTTGGCTGCCAGTCAGGGGTTGAGCAGTCCAGTTCTGTCCAGTTCATAAATAGCTTTTTGCAGAATTCTCTTCTCTTATTCTCCCTGAATGTAGCTGATGGTCCCTTAGTGGTCATAGTGAGTTAATGCATTTATCTTAACAAGCAGTTAGTTGCTCACTGCTAGAGAGAGAGAGTTTCTTTCTTAGGAAGAAGATTCTGCAGTGGTTCTATTTCACTTGGGGAAGGGAGCAATGATAATAATAAGTGCCACGTCTCATTTAGATGCTAAAAATGCTATTCTGTGAGGCAGAAGGACGAGGTCCTTGTTTATTGGCCTTCACACTGATATTTTGTCCTTTGCTACTAATGTCCCCAAAGCCAGCACAAAGCAGCTGAATGGATACTGAGCAATTCCACTGAGTGCTCTGTGTGTATGGGGTTGAGTCATTGACAAGATAATGAACATTTTATTTTTTTATTTTTAGAAATGTAACACACAAGGGCATTTATAGCCATTGTGGTTCTACTTTCAGATTGTAATATAATTCTAAAGCTAATTACCCAATTTCTGTGTTTATAGAAAATTGAAGCATGTGGTAATTATGTGCTATTAATAAAACTTGGATTTTGTATAAGCTCGGAAATCCAGCAACTCAAACAATAAAGCTGTTTGGCATGGTTTGATAGAACTATAGACAAATGAGGGAATGGTTTGGTTTAATTTCTAAAATGGAAAATGCTTTGCTCTATTCCCAGGAAGAAATATCTGCCAGAGTCCCATGGTCAGATCATAATCCATCAGCAAAGCCTTTTTTCCTTTTTAGAAACCTTGCACAGAAGCTATATCCAAGCCCTGTAAGATTGTAGAAAACAAGCCATGGCTGGTGATAAGAATAGGAGAACAGAAGCCACAGAGTAGCAGTGTTTCAGTTCTGCTGAAAACCCTGGATTCAGGTTAAAGGAGGTGGGAATGACTGAGAGAAGGTGGCACATAGACCTGTCTGAGAGGGCGGCTTCCTCAGTTCTTCTGTTTTTGTCTCTCTGCCCTGAGAGGTCAATGGCTCTCAAACTGCACTGCACATTAAAATCACCAAGAGGGCTTTTTAAAAATGTTGATAACTGAGCGCCCACCTAAACCAACTAAGTCAGGCTCTCATGGGTGGGGCTCCGCATAAGGTAATTCTCCTGTGCAGCAGCCAAGACTGAGAATTAGTGCTTCCCAGGGAGACTGTGCCTCAATCTCAGATACTACATTCCTATCCCTTTCCCACTTTGTGCCTCCCACTTTCCACTCATTCCATCTACCCTTGGGCATTTTATAAATGTACCTCTTGCACTTCGGAACATTGGCCCAGCCCTCCTCCCTCTCCCCGACTTCTCCTTCTAGAAATACCCTTTGGGGCTTATCAGCATGCAGTGCCCAAAAGACACATCTTCACACCTGTAGGAAAGTATTCTGAGTGTTTTTACAGGTGTATTTCTACATAGCCACAAGCGGCTTTCCCCTCCTCTTCCAATCAGCTATTCCTGCGATAGAGTTCCTTTTCACATTTTAGTCAATACTTGAGGAGAATCCCCATGGGGTCTCTGATCTCCCTAAGGCAAGTAGTCCTCAACGGAACAGTTGCATTTCATGAAATGGACCAAAGGATTTCAAACCTAAAATTAAATGATAGCTCTCTTTCTTCAAAGGGCAGAAGAAACAGAGGTTTATAGATAGAATTTCCTTGGCTTTAGGATTATCCTCCTTCCAACATTTTCTTAAACACTTGGTGCCTGCTATTGTTTGCCTAGAGTTAACTAAAAGATGTATCTGATTTTGCTCCTTTAAATGAAATCTATCACTATGTCTCAAGATTTCAAGAGCGCTAACTCAAGTGGATGACCACCTGAACATGTGGGGAACAACTGTTCCAAAGATTTGAAAAGTCTAACTTGCTCCCACCCCGAGACTAGAAGCTCCCTAAGATGTCACCCTACTCTACAGTTCTGTGGTTTTGTGAGAGATGTTAGAGGTATGCAGTGTCAGACATACACGTCCATGGCTAGAGGAAGGCCCAGTTGTCCCAGGTACCCTCTATATTCTCTGATGGTTTTAGAATTTGTCACACTCTCCCATCATTCCAAGTCAGTTTAATAAGTGTTGGCCCTTGTGATGCTTAATACCTGTGTTACACTGAATTCTAATGGGAGTAAATTTAGACAACAGCAAGGGAACCTACACAACCACAACATAAAGCCACAGAGCACCATCACGCAGCCTCAGCTTTGCCAAGACCCTGTTATTCTAGTCATGTGTCCTTCGCCTCCCCTTGCAAGTCTGCAGTTTTATCCTCATGGCCAGAGGCTCTTCTCTGATCTCAGCCAGGTCCAGCAGAAGGCAGAGAAGAGAGCTTCTACAGCAGAATGCCCTATGGAAATGTTTGCCAGAGTAGTTCCTTCCAGAACCAACCCGTCTCAGTTTTTTTTTCTTATAAACGCAGAATGAATTCAATATTTGACTGTTGGAAACTAGAGCTAGTACACTTAAGCAGAGACTCTTGTCCTTCAGTTGTCTTGTAGAACAGGCTGAGATTGCATTTCAAAAATTTACAGTTGATTATTTTTTTCTTTTTATCAATTTTACAGAGACATGCGAGAAATGAAAAACCTTTTAAGCAAACTCAGGGAAACTATGCCTTTACCACTGAAAAATCAAGGTGAGTCTTGTCATTGATTTTAAAGCAGAGGATTTTTTTTTAACATGAAAATTTTGGGACTTGTTTCTAGAGAAATTCAAGCAAGGTTTTCTTTTACACAAACACCAGAAAGCATTTAGTATACATTCGTCTTTCCTTAAAAAAATATGATAATGAGAATGGAGTCCCTCAGGTGTATACAGTTTTGTCTAAGGATACCCAGAATACTCTGACCTCAAAAAAGAGCCCTCTTCCACCAGCCCCATCAGTCAAGAACATTTATTTGTTGTCCATGGTGTGGAAAGCACTATACCAGGTGAGGCAAACAAAAGGACTGGAGACTTGGCTCTTGCCTTTAAGAAGTTTACAGCCTAGTGGAAGACCAAATATTTATTTCTTCTTGTAAATCACTATGTCACAACCACTATCCTAAATATTGTAGGTTATTAACTTATTTAATTCTACTAATACCTTTGAGAAAAAAGCTATTGCTATTATAGGAAACTGAGGCACAGAGAGGTTAACTAACATGGCCAAGGTCACACAGACAGCAGAAAGGCTGGATGTGATCCCAGGCAGTCTATCTCCAGAACTATCCCATAATGGTATATATATCCTAACACATAAAGGAAAAAGAGATATTCACTAGAATATAAATTCTATGAAGAAAGAGCTTCTGTAAGCTTTTGTCAACTATTGTATCTCCAGTACTAAGAGCAATTTCTGGAATACAGTAGAATGAAACTCAGCGTAAACAATAAACATTTGTTAAATCAAGACCCAACTTTGCAGCTCCAGGGTTGGAAGCTATGTACAAAGGATGAAAACAAGCACTGCCACTAAGCATACATGGCTGGAGCAGTCTTAAGCGAAGTATAAGCTTCGGGGAGTAGTACATAGAGGATGGGAAAAGGATTTTTAGAAGGAAAAAAGAAACTCCTCTATTTCCACTAAGCAAATCCTGGTCAAGAGGGAGCACAGGGTGCCGCCTGCCTCTGAGCAAGGCGGGAGAGGATTTGGCAGCAAAGATGGAGCACCTCTTGGCACGGAGAGTAGCGAGGCAGAATGTAGAGAAATGGAAGTAAGAACAACAGTCGAAGAGGCCCAGAAACCAGGTGACCTGAGCTGAATGCGATGGAGGCAGTGTGTCCAAAAATAAGAGGCAAGGGATATGGTACATTGGAGAATTCGAAGCATGCCCCTAAAGGGCCTGCTTGAGCCGTGGGTGCAGTGTTTTAAGACCTTGTAGTATTTTAAGAACGTAGTGTTTTACTATAACATGTGACCACAGCATGCAAGTTTGCTGCTAGAAATATCCATGGTGTCTGGAACCAGGGACCTGTATTAATGCTAGCCTTGGGTTTGGATGCTGGCGCTACCACTTACCAGCTTTATGATCTGGAACAAGTTATTTAACTTCTGGAAATCTCCATTTCCTCATCTCTGAAAAAGAGATAGTAGTATCAGTTAGAAGAGTTGTTTTGAAGATTAAGTGAAACAATGCATGCCAAATACCTACTTTGACCTTAAAGAGAGCAAAAATTCAACAAATACTATATTACTTTTGTTGCTGTTATTATTTACCAGCCTGGCCTAGCCAGCTCAGCTCAGGAAAACTCCAAATCATCATCCAATAGAACAATTGTTCCCACTTGCTCTGAAGCTTTGTGTAGTGTCCATGAAAGGTTGATCTTGAGCCTGCAGATCAGAACATTGATCCCCAAGACTTTGGATTTGGGGCTCAAGTCTGAAGCTATTTTCAGTTTCTTAATATGTCTGGCAAGTCTACTCCCATCGACAGCACTTGGGCCTCTCACCGTACCTCACATTCGGCTGCCCTGGAGGATGACTGTCCAGAATGCCTGGATCTGAATTTCATGTGTGCCTTGTAGCCTCTATTCTAAATCAAATCATACAAAACAATCCCCTCTATGCTTAATGAAAATTCATCCAACAGTTTTTGAGCCATGCATTAAAAGAAAAGAAGATATTTCATTTTATTTACTTAGGACATTTTTATAATCATAGAAAGTATAATATAAATCTTTTTTATAACTTTGTATTACTTTTGTTTTGATTTGATTTTAAATACATATTTTAAAATAGAATAGTAGTGATTAAAGATTGATTAAAGATTGATACTGTGAGTAAAACCATGAATGAAAGGGAATGGTCATCCAAATGAATGATACCCAGGATTTGAACCCTGAATCCATCTGGGGAATGAAAAGGCAAAGGCAAGGGGATGCAAGAACTTCTTTAGGAGAGATGCAATAGGACTTTTAAATGATTTTTTTTTAATTGAGGTGAGGTCTTGTGGATAACTCAGGTTTCTTCATTTGTGAGAGAAATGGGAGCCTGTAGCTGTAAAGATACATTTCTTTTCTCTCCATGTTCAGTGGGTACTCACAGTATGTCATTATGAGTTGACCAGTGGGAAAAGGGGGATGTGAGTCTGGACTGGAGAATCTGAGAAGGCCTGAGGGAAGGAAAGCAAGTCTCTTGAGTCCCTCTGGGAACATTTTTTAGCAGATGCATATGGTATCATTTTAATAAACAAACCAGCCAGATTCCTGATTCCTCTCTCTCTGACTGTGTATACTGAGATAGACCAGGGACTTTCCCATGACCTTTCTGGAATTTTTTACAGGTAATTTGTTTATTATATAGATTTAGGTTAATACATGTAGAAAATGAAATGGAGTAAAATGTAGAAAAATTTATACCAGTTCTTTTCTGTAGGACCTAATTGTCAAAACACAATACTAACTGGATGAAAACCATTATAGAAAGCCATCTGTTTTCTATCTGGCTTTTTATTTTCATTCTCTTTTTATTTTATTTATGTGTGTGTTTCAAGCAGAGAGGGAAAAAAGGGAAGAGATACTACCCCTGGTCCCCCTTTTTCCCTCCTCAAACCCTGATCATGAGAAAACACTGCCAGGCAGGTGCTGGGGGAGCCTACAGCAGAAATGCTCAGATCCCCGTGTTCTCCAGGCTCCATCCTAGTCCTCAGATTGGGAACTGTTCCACATTTATTTTAGTACTTAAAGATTTAATCAGATCTTTCCCTACTTCCTACCACAATCAAAACTTGACTCAACAATAGTTTGTTTTAAATCAGTTTTTAGTGGCAGATGAAGGAAGGTGGCCAAAAGCAAGAATTTTAATAGTTAGTGATTACACCTTCATTTTAGCCAGGGCCTGCCTTTCCCATCCTTTCCGTTTAAGACTGAAGTCAAAAAGGTGAACAAAAGAAGAGTGAGTTACTCTTGTTTGCTCCCAATAACATCCAGATCTCCTGGCTTTCAGCCCACTGTTCTACCCACTGCTTCAGCACCTCGCTTGTCCTACATTATGGGTCACTGGCAGTGCTGTAAGGAGCTTCATTAATTATAATAGTCTTGCTGTGTCAAATGGATTACAAATGGAGCCACCAGTGGAGAGCCCACAAGGTTACTGACAAAGGTTAAAAGGAGATTGGAAAGTGGAGGACTAGCATATTCTAAATGACAGTTGTAATCAAATAAAACAAATTGACAGAAATAAGTTAAACCTGAAAGACTGTTTCACCTTTTCTAAAATTCTGGCTTAATATGTGCTATGGGGTATGTTGGTGCATTCACTGTTGCCTAGAATTTGGTTGTTGATACCATTCATTAGAATCAGTCAGTAGTGGATTTGTCAGGAATTGTATCTGTTCCAGAATGGGTCTCCTCCTGCGGACAGTCCTATTCCTGACTAAATTTGATCTAGGAACAATTTCCCAGACTCATACCCCTGATCCACTCCCATCTGAACCCTTATATCCAGAACCAACCTAACTATGTCAAGCAGAAGAGTTTAATATCCAGCTGAAGAACACTGGGCAGTTACGCTACCTGCTAGTGTAGAGATGACCGTTCCGGTCTTTCCCCCATGTAAAACTTTTTGTGCTTCAAGCTGGTGCCTGAGTTTTATTCTGGGCAGTTTTACCCATAGCCCCATATCCTTTGTAATCTTTGCAACCTTTTGTCCAAGATTCAGTGTGACATATGTAATCCCTCTATATTCTCCAGTCTGATCCACACATCGTTGATCACCTACAAATTTCTTAATGCATTATTCTGATGAAGTTGAGCTCCTACTCACAGAGTTAAATGTCTGCTCATTGACTAATAAAGGAAGAACAGGATTCCCACCCTAGCATCTGTTGTCCCTACCACCATCCAACATGTGATGGGCACCTATGATATGTCCAGTGCCGTGCTAGGTGATGGGGATGCCTCTCCCTAGAGGCTCTCCATCTCTATGAAACAGATTGGATGAGAACCATCTGGAAAGCTTTTTCATGATAAATGAAATAATAAATACCTCTCCTCACAGAGATTGTGATAAAGTCTATAGGGTGGGACATATGAATTCTGGAAACATCTATTACACACATACGCTATTGAGAAAACAAAGAAATTCGTGCTTAAAATATAATGATCTCACAATAGTTAGACACAGGTTGCTACAAGGGCGTATTGGATTCTCACCTAGCCAGATTGGGGTGGTGGGGGCAGGGAGGGGAAGGCAGCATTGAGAATAGTTTTTTGGAAAGTATTTGGCTGAGTTTTTTTTTTTTTTTTAGGATGAATCAGAGTTAGTCAAAGAAAGAGATTGGGGGGAAAAAGATAGTCTAGATAGAAGATCTCGGATATGTGAAGGCTTTTGGGGAGATGAAAGAACAGGATATTTTGATGAACTACAAGCAGTTCATTAGTTGGAGAAGTGGTTAGAAAAGAGGCTTGGGAGAGAGAGACTGAAGAGATAGGTGGGTCTATATCATTAAGGTCCCTGTAAGCCATGTTAAGAGGTTTGGACTTATCCTGAAGCCATTGGAGGGATTTAGTTAAGAGGTAAGTGCTATAATCCAAAGGAGAAATGCCAAGGAGTTGGAGAAGATGATATGACCAATTGGATGAGCTGCATAAGGGAAAAGGCAGAATCAAGGATGAAATCCAAGTGCAGGCTTGGGGAGCAGAGTGAATGATGGTGTAATTCACTAAGTTAGAGGGAACAGAAGTGGAGCAGCAGAGGCAGAGGGCAATTGAAGTTTTGGACATGGGGGAACTCTGAGAACAATTCTCAGTGGTAAATAGTAAATGTACAAGTCTTATGCTGAGGTGAGACATGTAAACTGGGAGCACTGGGAATAAAGATTTAAGCATCATCAGTATAATAGTTATTGAAACCCTAAGAGTGGTTGAAACTGCTCAAAGAAAGTGTGAATAGAGAAGAGTCCTGGAATACCAAAATTTCAGGTTTCAGGGGAAAGAAGAAAGGTTTACAAAGGGGACTGAGAAGAAAACCAAAAGAGCATTATGAAATACCAAAGAAAGTTGCAAGGAAGGAATGACTAATAGCATAGGGTAGTTAAGCTAGATAAGAATTGAAAGTGTCCACAGCTTTTAGCAATAAAATAGTCACTGGTGATATTGGCAAAAGCAGCTTACTTGGAATTTGAGGCCTGGAAGCCTAATATAGGAGGGTTGAGGAGTGAGTGGGAGATAGAGATCTGGGGCAGCAAGGGTAAATTTCTTAAGACATTTATAAAGAGCTGCCTTTAGAATGATAGGAAGACAAGGTTGGAAGCAGATAATGTGCCGAGGGCTATGGCAACTCTTTACAGAAGGAATGGAAGCATGAAGGAATGCAGAAGCAAGGAACAGTCAGAAAAGGCTTTTCAGGGGAAAAAAAATGCTTAAGCTAATTTTGAAGAAAGAATTGGCATTTCCCTGGAAGAAGACATGCATGTGTAAAGGAAGGTAGGCAAGGGAAGGTATGGCCATTGTTAGGGAATTGTAAATAGTTCTGTTTTGTACCGTCTCCATATGCCTGTCATTCCAGCCAGACTGGACTGTTTACTTGGACCCAAATTCTGGCAGCCCTTGACCTTCAAGTTTTTGTTCACACTGCTCTCCATCCAGAATGCCTACCCTCACTTCACCAAATGTCCAAATTCTCCTCATCTCTTGTGGCCCATCCCCAGTGCCAAGACCTCCATAATCTTCCATGAATGTCTTCTTCCCACTCCAAGATTTGGGAGTAATTTCTCCCCTGGGAATTCTCATGGCATTGTATTCGTTATCTCTCTTGTGGAATTTCTACTGAAGGCTCACAGTTACTCAAGGAAAGATCCTTAAGGCCAAGGATCATCCTTCTTTTAGGACCCATCAGGTATTAACCCCAGAACCTAACAGTGAGCCTTGCATTTAGTAGGACTTTTGTTCTCATAGTGTGGTCTAGGGACCAGCAGGTCTGGGAACTTGTAAGAAATGCAAATTGTCTGCTGCTTCCCCCTCCCCCAACACTGATTCAGAACCTCTGGAGGTGGGGCAGCAGTCTGTGCTTTAACAAGCCCTCATATGATCAGCCAAATTTGAGAGCCACTGGGTTAACTGAAGGTCTCCTTTTTTGTGTTCTGGAATAGAAATTTGTCATCTGTAGTTCTATTATAAGCACTTCTCTTGACTTTACCTGAGAACATAGCTGTAAACTCAAACACTCACTTTATTATTTGAAAACTCATTTTTATGTCCTTCTGTTTCTTAACATATCATCTATATAAGACATCTTTTATTAGCAAAAGAAGTTTGAGCAGTAGAGACATGGCATCATTGGGCCTACTCTTCTTTTCTTTCACTTTTTCCTTTGCTTTCCTTCCTTCCTTTCCTTTCTCACTTTTCATGTCACATTTAAAACTGCCCTAGATTACTGTTCTCTGAGAGTCTGTACTTTAAAGAAAAAATGCTTAAAAAGCCTCAAACGTTTGCAATAAAAATAAAAAATTTCCCAATAAGATCAGGTGGCTTAGCCCAGAAAGTTTAGAATGAATGGGAAAACAGTCCATTTTGTTCCCATTCTTTTGGCAACCCATCACTTCACAGACAGGATTTCAATCAATGTGGAAAGATATCTTTCCTTGGAGGTGAATTCACTTCAAACTATTTCAGAAATGCTTACCACTCCAGGAATTTCAGCATTTACTGAAGGTGTCAGCTCCCTATGGTGTAGAAAGCTGCTCTGAATTTCGGCCAAAAATGTTTGAGCTGTTGTGTCACCTCAGCCTTAGGTGATGAACAGACAAGCTCTGGGCTAGGCAAAGGTGTCACAAATGCTCAACAAAGATGCCCCAAACCAGCAGTCACCTTAATAGGCAGTCAGCTCTTTGCTTAACAACCTAGCACTTTCTCATTAATCCTAACACTTCCTATTCACTTGTGAGTGCTATATATGCTTATGTGTGTGTGTGTGTATAGCACTCACAAGTGAATATATATACATATATATGTATATGTGCGTATGTACATATATATATATACACACACATATATACATATGTATGAAAAGAAGACTGAGGAGAATTTCAATAGCGCAAAAGGTTTTGATTCACTGTAATGAATGCATAGACACAAGGGTCAAATTTGATAGGAAACTCATAATATCTGTATAATACCTGTGTGCTTTTAATATGTAAAGAAGAGAGAACAGGAGCAAACATAGCACCAGAGCAGACACAGATGCAACCTTGTAGCAGATACTTCCTCATATAGTGGAAACCATACACATCAGAATTGCATTTTATAATATATAAAATGGTAGGTCACTTCCCAAATTTCTTAAATGGTTGGAGAAAAGGAAGGATATATAGCAATTCAGGAAATAGATCTTCCAAGTTTTAAAGAAATAGAAATACAAAGATTTTTTATGCCTCTAAATATCTTCCTAATTTTGGTGATTCTGTTTTAAGGAAGCATTGAATTCCAGATGAACTTGAGTTTCAGGAAGTGTAGTCAGTATTGAAAGAGATACTGAAAGGTAAAATTCTTTAACTTTCAGAGTCTGCTATATCTTTACCATATCCAATTAGGTTACATTCATTGCTCACAGAATGCTTAAAGAAGTAAGAATCCCAAAAATGGTTAGAAAGTGACTTATCTTTCTGTTCCAAATATATCATGATTCATCTCTGAGAGGTTATCCTTAAAAATCAGGCTCAGATACGCTATCTGACATTGCTTTCAATATCTTAACTATTTGGGGCAAGTTTAACTATAAAAGAGAGATGTCCTATTTTTAACTCTCAAAATGTCAACATCTATATTATAGTGAATTATATTTCACCATGGAAGGACAAAGGGAGTCTTTTTTCCTCCATGTTAGCAGAATACAACTTTAAAGAGAGGATTTTAATCTAAGGAGACTGGGAGAGTTGACTGATTAATTTGACGTACCCCACTGGGGTGCCTGCTTTCTTCCGGAACTGGCTCCAACTTGCTATTCTAGTTCCATTTAAATGTATACCATAGTGTATACCATTCTCAGAAACACTGTCACCTTGGTGGATGATGTTAATTTACTTAAAAGTATGACATAAGAACCACCTTTAGAGAAGGTTAGAGGGAAGCCGGGGCACTTGGATGACACAATTAATATAAGAGGACCAGGAAAGTCAGGACTCATTTTTTCCTTGACAGTTTCCTGAGTGTCTAGGCTCAGTGAGCATAAAAACCAACCTTCATCTACAAACCACTTTTATTGAGGTGGGGCACATTCTCTACTTTTATGCCTGTCTTCATCTAACTCCCAATTCTGGGCTCTTTCCCAAGGTCAAATCTGCTCAAAGTTAGGATGGGAAAAGGAGAGAGTTCCTTAGCACTACTCTGGGAGAGCAGTATACCTAGTCCTGGCAGAGTTTAGGTCCACAACAGTTGCCAAAATCAGTCTAGTGCCTGCCCCAGTTGGCAGTTTCCAGGTTATTTCCTTGTGGTCCTTCTCTAGCCTCAGGGACCCCCCTGGCCAGTTTTTCTCCAACAGGATATTTCTACTACCCTCTCTGGACTACACTATTTCCTAAAAACCCAGTTCATTAAACCAGATTTGGTTTACCAGCTTATTTCTTCATCTACTTGTCATCATGCTAAAAATTGTAAACCAAAACTTATGAATTCAATAGCTGGCAATCTTTTTTGATTGCCCTGTTTTCAAAAATCTGTAGAAAGGGCAAGGGAAAGAGTCAACCAGAAATAGCTGACACTTCTTCCTGAGGCATGAAGTAGATGGATGGAGAGAAGGCATTTGTCCTATGTAAAGGGAAATAGTTAACAATAGCTGAGTGTTTCCTCTCTGCGAGGTGCCAAGATATCCACCCAAGCCATAGCTTTTTCATAGATTATTTCATATTTAACCCTCCTCTAAGTATTATTAAACTCTGTTTTACAGATGAGGAAACTGAAGCTTGGTGAGCTTAAGTTACATGTTCAAAGTCACAGAGCTAGCAAATAACAGAGGCAAGTTTACAAAAAACACCAACCTTACTCCAAAGCATGGGCTCTTTCTGAGAAGCTATACTTCTCCCAACTGCAAGATTGCCTAAGCAGTTAAAATGTAATTCCAAGCAGTGGTTCTCAACTGAAGGGAATATTTGGACATTTTTGGTTGGGGAACGCTACTGGCATAGTGAATATGGCCCAGCATGCTTCTAAACATCCTACATTGTTCAGGATAGCCTCCAACAAAGAATTACCTGGTCCAAAATGTCAATCATGTTGAGATTAAGAAACCTCCATTTAAAGAATGGTAGCTTTTTAAAAAAAATATTTTATAAAAAGATTTTTGTCTGTACTTCATTCATATGTACCTTGTCTTCTCACAGATGACAGCAGCCTTCTAAATCTAACTTCCTACCCTCTGGTTAGAAGACGGAAGAGAAGGTTCTTTGGGCTATGTTGTCTCGTCTCAAGCTAGACCCCTGGGGAGACCTGAAAAAGTCGCAGAAGCTGAGGACCTCCAGACAGCTGAACCACAATTATTGGTTTTTGACTATGTTTTCTAGCTTCCTTATTTTTTTTTATCTGCCTCCCCTTCCCTTTTAAATGATTTTACATTTGAAAGGAGCTGCTGTCAAAAGAAAAAAAAAACGATTAAAAAAGCAGGCTGTTTTTAAAAGGATTTTTAAAGCTGACATCGTGCATGTCTGCTCTACACCATACCATGACAGATGCAAGGATTATAATTTTTAGATTAAAGGTTTTTTTAAAATGTATTCTAAAAAGAAAAATTACTTCATATATAATAGTATATCTATAGCTCTTGCTAATCTCATGTTAACAATTGATCATATATGGAAGAAATCTTTAAACATAGAAATCTATTTAAAACTGAAAAACTGTTAAAAATCTGATCTATTAATATTATTAGGAATAATATTATAATCAAACATACCACCTTGCCTATTGCTTTCTCTGCTTTCATTTACATTTAGTCTTCCATCCTGTCAGAATCTAAGAGCTTCAACAGAAAAATATTTTAATTTATAATGCAACAAAAACCATATATGAAAAGTATTGAAATTTTGTAAATACACAATAATCCTAATATCTTCGTACAATGCATATGGGCAACTAATTTCCTTTTGATCCAATGGTGTCTTTTTCAGCTTTTTGGAGAATGAAGTAATCCAGTTAGGAAATGATGTAGTAATATATACAATTACCCTCAAATGTAAAATTGAATATTATCACATTTTGTTCTAATTGAAATCCGAAGCATGATGTCTGCACATCAGCATAGTGTTAACTCTTTTAGGGCATGCTGGAATTAGCTCAGATCATAAAAATATTTAACATTTTACATTGTTAATAAAATCTTTTTAGTTAAGCTAAGCTTGTCTCATTTTAGATGACTATGCAGATATGACTTTTCCAATGTGTACTTGGTGTCTTATCTTATGCTTAGAATCTTGAAAGCAGGATACATGAAGCAATACTATATTTTAGAAAGGAGGAAGCCACATGCTTTGTTTTTCTGCTCACAGCTTTGTTGTGATCTTCCTCCACTAAACCTGTAACATGGTCCAAATTTTGGAATATTTTCCCCTGTTCTTCCTTTGGCCCATTTCCCAGACAGAATTTTCCATGGGCTGACAGATCAGGCCTTTGGACTTCTTTCCTTGTTTTCCATAGTCTGATAAATTCTAAAGTCAGACAAGAGGCACCAGTGTCTAGTGCGATAAAAAAAATGAGTTAGATTCCTAGAAGTGGTTTATTCAAGACGCATCTTTAATCCCAACCCTGTAATTTCTCTGTACTTAGGTGCACAGGCTTTTATATGTCCACCAATATTTGACCTGAAAACTAAATATATTAAAGCCCTTAGCTTTAGTGTAGATGAAAACAGGTACAGACAAATTACTGGAATAATTATTGTATTAGGTTGAATTTTATGAAATTGCTGATATTTGACTTTTTCGACCTAAACAAAATGGTAATTTTATATACTTCAGCCTAATATTTGATGTTGTAGAAATTATCCTTGGAATTGTCTTTTAGATTTTTTGATTGAAAGTGAAAGGATTAAGGGGTTGGTAGAGATCTCAAAAGGCTATGCAGGTCTCTATTTAGATTACACTAGCTGGCTATTGGCCTTATTCTTCGAGTTTAGAGTTGTATTCCAATGAACTGGTAATTGATGCATAATTTTAGATATATCTGGCTTCATATAAAGAAGTACCCTTGAAAATTATATGAGAAAATCACAATTTTCAAAATCAAACTTGTAAAACAGCTATGAGAATATGCTATTTAAAGACCCTTCAGGTGCATACTCCCAGGCAAAGCCGTAACCACTCCCTGATTTACCTGGTAAAACCCTGATTTTCATAAATCAGGTTTGATTAAAGCTTAATATCCTTTCCTGAATGCAGTTCATTTTCACCTTCTGAGGTTAATTAACTTTAGGTCCTTTGTTTTAGAAATTATGAGGTAGCCCAGTTTGGCACGTTCCCAGCTCCTGTCTCTGCCCAATCCCATCTTTATACTATATTAAACCTCTAGCTTCATTCTAGTTCCTACTAATCCATGCAGAGTTATTAACTGATAATTCCAACCTTGGTGTCCAGCATGTTCTTCTAAACACCTGGCCTAAGTCACTTCTGCTTGGTTAATTTGTGCTCACTCGAGCCTTAGTCTTGGTGTGAAAGTAACACTTACCTTCCATGCAACTGTCCTTTGCACAACTGAAGACTGTTAATAAATTCAGGTCTCGCCTCCATGTTTGGGAGGGCTATTAGTAGCATTTCATGGAGATGGGGATTTGTCTAATTCCCTAGGTAGGCTTTCCATATCTAAGGGAAATAAATTCAGCTACTTTATCTTTTATTCATAGTGCCTGTTTCCCAGCCTTTGATCAGTTTTGTAGTTCCTGTAGACACACTCCAAGATTTATAGATCTTTTTTCACTAGCAGGTCCTAAAAATAAATTGAGTGCTCGAAGTCCTGATAACCTATGCTGGCACATAGTTGCAATAGGTAATTCACTATCTCCCATTAGATAGGCCACCGTATCTCTACCCTTCTCTCTCCTACCAAAGGACTTTCTCAGGTGTTGTTCAATGAGATAGAGCTCTCCTGTCTCGGCTTCCCGCTGGTACTTTGATTTTAGATGAGCAATAAATAACACTGAGCTGATCTCTAGAGATAAGGAGAGAACACTGAACCCACTTTGTTGCATGTACTCACATGCTTGAAACAGGAAAGGATGTGAACTTTTTCTGGCACACAATCATCCATTTTACCACTCTATTTTTAACAACCCCATGTTGATTTCTTTTCCCTTCAGATTACAGAGGCAATGCATGTTCTTTGTGGGAAATCTGAAAAAATACCACCAGTACAAAGAAAATAAAACTCACCAGAATCTCACCACAATCACATTAAAACCACATTTCCAAGCTTTTAAATCAGTCATTGGTGGAGCCCAAAGGCACTTTTGGATAAGGTTTATAAAGAAGTGTCCACAAGGCCAAGGCATCACTTTAAAAAAATCTGTCCACTAACGCTTAGCACACATCTAAAAACAGATTCATGGCACACCTCTAGTGATGCCACTGTCCAAGGATACAAAGAAGAGTTTAGAAGTAGCGCAGCCCTGATGCCTCCTCTAAAGAAAGCTCTTGGGGGAAATTATAAAATCCTGCCAGATCATTTTGTTCCTTGGTGCTCCTTGTAACGTTGGGATACTTACTGTTTGGCAATACTGCCACCTATGGAAAGCTGAGCTTCAGAGTGAGAGGGAAAACCAATACAGAGTATTAAAAACATCTAATTTATTTTGCATAGCAAACAAATGGGCCAGATTAACAAAGATCCCAATGGAATTTCAGACTCCAGAAGTCTCAGATTTGAAAGGATTCAGGGTATCATCCAGACTAATTTACCATCCCACATGCATACCTAAGCAAAGCCTGTCATTTCTTTCTGTTCTAGAATGTCACCAAATGCAAAATGCTCAACTTTCAGGTAACTATAGATAGATAGGATAAGAAAAAGCAGTGATGCTATTGGTCCAGAATAAATCATTAGAATTAAATATAAAGTCCAGAAATAAACCCGAGAACATAGAAGAATTGAGGACATTTCAAACCCATGAGGAAAGGTTGGATTATTAAGTAAATTATATCGGGATAATGGGTTAGCCATTTCTTGGGGGGAAATATTAGATTTATGCCTCATAACTTTCACCAAAGTAAATTCTAGGTGCAGTAAAGATTTAAATATTAAGGCATATAAATAAACATAGAAAATGACTAGCAGGCAATATTAGTGAATATTTATGTAATTTTAGTGTGGAAAAAAGCTTTTCTAAGCATGTCAGTAAAGGAAAAGACCACAAAGGAAAAGATAGATTTAACCAATTAAAAATGCAAAACTCCTATATGGTAAAAAAAAAAATAAACCAAATTAAGAGAAAACAAAATTTGCAATATATGCAGCAAAAAGTGGAGATCTCTAATTTATATCAAGAGCTTAAACTGCACTACTCTGAGAAGTTTTCATGATCTACAACCCCTTGCCCAACCAAATATTCCCATTTCATTCTTTTCTTCTTATTGCACTTTTTTCATTGTAGTTTAACTGTCTATATCCACTAAACTGGAAGTTCAAGAAGGCAGCAACCATGTTTACTTTGCTTACGGTTATATCTTCAACACCTAACAGTGCTAGACACAAAGCAAATACTGAAAACATTTATTGAATGAGTGAATAATGAATGCATGAATAAATAACATTTTATGACACAAAAACAATCAAATTTTCCAGTAGAAAACTGAGCCAAGGACACAAACTGGCAATGTATCACAAATTTAAATAATGCACTAATAAATATGAAAATATTTTAATATACTATTAATAAAAAAATGTAAATTATTACAATCTCCTCCTCTGTATGTATCAAAACAGCAAATGCTACAAAAAATCAAAGTGCCCAGAGACAGAAGGAAGTGTGGAAATGAGCATTTACTTACAGAGTCAATAAAAGTATAAATTGAGTCGACTTTTCCAAAAAATATTTTGGCAATATATTTTACATGTATGCCAAGTAATACCAGTTAGAAAGATTCTCCTTAAAAAGGTCAGAAAAAATGAACTAAGATATATTCATTCATTATTCAAAAAATATATGCGAGAAAGGATGTTTATAGTAGCATTATTTGGAGGAATGGGAAAAATGTAAATAAGTCTATGGTATAAGGTTGGTTAAATATGGTATATCCTTTCAATGGAATACCATAAACACCATATGTATATTAATGGAAATGAATAAGCTATGTTGTTAAATGAAAAAAAGTTTACAGAAGAAATCTATAGTGTGATTCCATTTTTAAGATATGCATATACATGTGTGCATTAAAGAGTCTGAAAGGATATTTGCTAAAATGTTAACAGCATTTATCTCTGGGAGGTGAGACTTGGAGTAATTATATTTTCTTTTTGCATATCTGTAATTTCTGAATTTTCCACAATGAGCATGTAGTATCTGTATAATTTTTCAGGGAATAAACAGTAATCTTCACAATATATATTAAATAAAAAACATGTTATAAAACAGTATGTATAGTATGATACAATATTTGTAAAAAAGAAAATTATATATAAATATATCTATGTATGTATATATATGCATAAGAAAGCTAGAAAGACATACATTAAATGTTAATAGTAGTTATTCATGGGTAGTGGGATTATGGATGATTATTATTTCTTTTTGCTTTTCTGTGTTTTCTAATTTTTCTACAATGAATATGTATTACTTGTGTAATAAAAACTAATAATAAAAATTTTAAAAAATGAAAAGGTGACAGAGACATTGTGACTCACTACTCGCCCTCATCCTTCCCATCCCCCCACTACACCTTTGACTTATTCCCTGTCACTGTGGACACTGGAGATATGGAGAGGAAACACCAGGCACCATAACATTTGAAGATAGGGGACAGAAGTATAAGGATAAGGACAGAGGTATAAGGACAGAAAAAGGGAGGGAGAACACTTGAGGGAAGCACACAAGCACACACTGGGGAGGAAAGAAAGGGATGAAGGAGGTTAGGAAAGGAGGGAGTGGAAAAGGTAAAAGAAAGAAGCAAGGAAGGGTTACAACAGGCTTTGGGAACTTTTTTACTTATAATAACGATGTCTAAATTTAGCTCAGCTTTCTGCTACAATGAAACACATTGAGTTAAATACTTTTATTTTCTAATAAAAAGATATTATATACATGTCTAGAGAGACATCTAGAAATTAAATTCTGACAGGAAAGTGTCTATCCCAAAGAGTTTTTCAAAACGTGACTCTTGAGGATCAGCTAATGATCCAGGGCTGTGCTGTACAGTCCAGAGTGACACAGGCTTTTGTCTGAATCTCAGGTGCTCTGCAACCCAGCACACAGCTGTGGCTAGCAGTTTCAATATCCATTCTCTCCATTTTTTCCTTTAGTAATAGAGACCCCAAAATTTCAGCAAGATATTGGCCACCTAAAGTAAAGACTCCATTTCCCAGGCTTCCTTGATCTTAGGCTATATAACTGAATTTTGGCCAATAATATATTAGTGGAATCGTACAATTTCCAGTTAATATTCCTAAAATAAGGGGCATGCATACCCAAGCTCTTCTTTTTTCACTAGGCTGCAATGAACATGACTGTGGGAGCTAAAATAACTGTCTCAGACCCAGCACGAAGATAACAAATGTGCCTTAGCAGATCTATATCACCTATCTCCATACTGTTGTCTGCTAAATTATTTAATTAATAACGCGAATCTCTGTACAGAAAAACTTGTTCACTAAATCAGCTAACTTCTGTAAGCCTCAGGTTCCTCCAAATAAAATGGAAATAATAATATCGACATTCTGAAACATTTAATCTAATGACTGTCCAATTACTTGCCTTGTACCAAAGCTCACAGTATTTCCGAGGTCTGCCTATACATCCTGAAAGTTAGTACCCAATATTTCAAGATGTCCTCTCTTTTAAGAAGCTATGCCACACTCTCTTGGGATGGCAGCATCTGCTTGGTGAAATGTATGAAGAGTAGACCCCACAGTCATGCTTTCTCTGACATACTTCTATTACTATAAAGTGGGGCACTTGGTTTTAGGCAATGTTTGTAGGATCCCACGTCACTAGATCAGACAGACACTCTATGAGTCCACAGACTGGTGCTGGCTGAAGCTCTGCCTATGGTAATGGCAAACCCGTACCCAGGAAGGTTAACTCTAGTCAGGGTGGATGTGGTCAACTTGTCACTATGTAGCAGGCTGTTCTCCCCAAGGAATGGTATTGAATCAAGGAATGGTATTGAATCAATCTCTGTTGCCAACAAACTGGATATTATTTACAGCAGTGGCTGTAAATAAGTTCACCTTGGTTATAAAAGTCTGCATTAGTTTCTTATTGCTGCTGCTATAACAAATTACCACAAACTTAGTGCCTGAAAATGAGACAAATTAATAATTTACATTTCTAGAGGTCAAAAATCAGTTCCACTGGCCTAAAATCAAGGGGTCAGCAGGCCTGCATTGCTTTCTGGAGGCTGTAGAGGAAACTCTATTTCCTTTTCTTTTCCAGCTTCTGAAGGCCTTCAGCATTCCTTGGCTCATGGTCCCTTTCTCCATTTTCAAGCCCATTTTTTCTCTCTCTTTCTCCCTTTCTCTCTTTCTCTCTCTCTCTCTTCCTCTTCCTTTCTCCCTCCCTCCCTCTTTCCTTCTCTCCCTCTGACTCCTACTTCCATCATCACATATCCTTCCTTAACACTGACTCCTCTGCCTCCCTCTTATAGAACCCTTGTTTTTACACTGGCCTCACTCAGATAATCCATGATAAATTTCTCATCTCATGATCCTTAATATAATCAGATCTGCAAATTCTCTTTTGCCAAGTAACATATTTACAGGTTTAGGGATTAGAAGGTAGTATACATCTATTTTTTTTTTTTTTGGAGGTGGGGCATTATTCCCAAAGCCAATGCTGTTGGATCTATTCATGGCCTTCACCTCTGCCAGGATCAGTTTTTCAAATGGAATGTTATTCTCTGCTGCAGATAGCAAGCCTTTTTCTAGAATTCTAAGGGTCTGTGCCATGACTCTTTTACTGGAGTTTGCCAGAGTCTCCAGAGCATCCTTTTATACTCCAAATACCTCTAATACATGGCCTCTGCCAGAAGACATGGCCCAAGTGACAGGATTCTTATGCTGAAACCTGAACCTGCTGCAGGGCCTCTTCTTGTTCTGGGACCCACTTAATACCAACACTCCTAGCACTACCCAAACAATAACTCAGAGCTCTACCCCAAGTGTGAAATATGCTACCTTCAAAACCTTCAAAGACTGACCCAGCCTCATGTTTTTTTCTTAGTGTAGGAGTAAAAGCAAAGGTATACTACTTTTTATGGCAAAGTAGTATACCTTTGCTTTTACTTTGAAGGAGATGATCCAGCATCTTCCAGACTATGCGATTCCTAAAAATGTCACTGATGGAGCCAGCCTCTTAATTTTTGTAAGGTTTATCCCCCAATCCTCTGGAGTCTGTATCTTACCAAGGCATGTGGAGTACTCACCACTTCATGCCCACCAAGTCCAGGTAACATGAAGTCGCTAACACAGTGGACAAATGTGATGTCTCCTAGAAAGAACATTTAGGCCAATAGGATCTGACTATGCTGTTGTGAAGCATGGCAAGGTCTTTTAGGGACAAAGAGGCTGAGTTCCAAAAAGTGGTCTGAAGACATGTTATATTAAACCCCAGGTACCCAATCACTCAGTGATTAAAACAAATATTATACAGTGAGAACATAAAGTGCTGTAGACATGTGAGGTCTACTAGGGGTAGAGAAGGCTGATTCCAAAAAGTTATCTGAGGACATGGAGTTGGGCTATACCACAAGCACATGGCTGCTAAATAATAATATTGCACAATGAGTACATAGAGTTCTATTTCCTATGTTCTCATTGTTAGATAAAAACCCAATCTGGCATAATTTGTACCAGTGCCCATGCACTTGCTGGTTGTTAAAACTTATCCATAGCTTGCAGGGATTTCCTCTCCACCTGTCCCTAGTAAAACCTCTGCTGGGGACACTTAAGGATAGTGAATATATTGCATGAAAGCTAAAAATAGCAACCATCATTAGGGACTCACAGCATCACTAGAATCCTGATCCTCTTCACATTTCTTGTATCTTTTTCTGTCTAATAAAGGACAAATTAATAGAGATCTTTGGAACTGTGTTAAAGCCTCACAACACATACCTGAGGCTGTCTTAATCTGATCTAGTAAAAATACCACAATGGGACATCTTAGATAAGTTTATGGCAGTACACTTCAACTGCTACAATCCATCTAGTGTTTGAAGGAGCCAAACTGGTGAATTAAACGGGAGATATAATAAGAACCACCACCCCTGAATCTCTTTCATTATCCTTGATTTACAATGATTTTTTGATTAACTGCCTTGGTGAGGATGGAAGAAATTTTCAGGAACTTCCACTTAGCTTTTCCTACCACAGTAATTCTCCCTTCACATGTCAAGAAATCAATATGATGATACTGCCCACTGCTAGGTATGTCCATAAACTCATGTTTGGGAACTAGAGAAATGATTACCAAGGGGGTCCATAGACACAGCTGATCCACTGTGAGGCAGATCTGGGCCAGGACTCCACTGATGCTCTTACCCCCATTTGTTTTACCTTTGGTAGATGCTGGGTTCCTAGATATCACTGTCAATTCAGACCCTGTATCTAAAGCCCTTGAAATATCTAGATATTTTTCTTTCTGCATCTTTTGGTTACTTAGGCTAATGGCCAGAGACCCCTTTAAGGAAAGACTAGAGGAATCACTACCATATAAACTTTGTAACCCCTGCAGGGATCATCTTAATGTTCATGCAGCTTCTCTTTCGGTAGACAGGTTCAGGTTCAGATAACTGTCTCAGGTCTGGAAATTGGGTAAGAAATTGTTGCTTTCCTTTGATGAAGCTGATGTCAGCCTCATGCTCATTCATGTTTGATGTCTTCATATTCTGTGTATTGAGTAATATCCTGCCCACTTGTCTTATCCCTGGGGATACCATGATCACCATATTAGCCATCTCCAAATATCCCGGTAGGTCAGACTCTCCTGCTGCCATTCTGACTTTCCGTCTATTACAGTAACTATGCTTACCTTGCTCCCAATGATTATGAGCTCTCTCCTGGCTTTTGCTAATCCAGGATCCCATTATCCCCATTGCCACTAGGAACCTTGTTCTATAATAGCATCTACAATGAGCCCTGACCTATAGAGGATGGATACCACCATTTCCTTATTGATGCTGCTGTTCTCATTAGCATATTTCTTATTGCCCTGGAAAATAAAATGTCCTCTGGGTCCTCCCATGGAACAGAGTCAGTTGATGAGTTTTCTAGTCTCATAGTGGATCTTTTCCAGCAAATTTCTTCTTCTACACTTTGCCATGAAAGTCTGGTATCTTGACTTTATTTAACATAACCCATTATTTTTTTTTTCAAGCTTCCAAGTACCTATAAAAACCATCTTCCAGGGCCCTTTCTAAAATTTTAAACACTGTATTATGAAAGAGTGTCTTCATATCTATCTGTTATACTCTGTCACCCCTTGATCCAGTAGTCTTTCATTCCACTTCTAGGCATACTCTATCAGTTTCTGCTTTCCATGTGAGTCAGCTCCTTTGGTGTGTAATCCGTCACCTGCCTTCCTAAGCTGAGCACCTGAACATTGTACACCTGACCCCAGTTATAAATTTATAGCCAGAAAATGGAATGGAGGCAGATCTTAAGGAAGACTGGCATCGTTTTATAAGGCCCTTGTCTCATTTGAAGTGTCTGCATCATCTTAAAAAGGATGGATGGGGACCCCATATCCCATAAGGTGGAGTATTTGCAGTTCTGGAGGGTTCAGAACAATCTGGGGATTGAATATGCTCACATGAAAACACTCAGAAGTTCCCTTTCCAGATTTCAAGAAAGAGCTTTGGGTATTGAGGATTCAGTCAGCTCTGAAATTCTGCCACTCTTACATTTAAGTCTAGTATCTGACTTTCAGGTACAGGAGATGAGAGCTTCTTTAAGTTCTTCCCCAAAAGCCCACTGGCACTCATACTTTGCTTTAAATTGTTGATAGATTGCCCTGAGCCTGTCATTTTCTTTCATCTATGACCACCCAGTTCCAGAGCCTTCCAAATTGCTAGTTCTCCTATGCCAGAGATATCACATAAGTCAGTGCATCTCCTCCTACCTACATCCCATCTAAGTTCACCAGAGGTGGCTGCTTTAGCAATTATACCACTACAACATGCCAGCGCTCAGTGCTCTATCTACTATCATGATAAGAATAGGTTTCATTGAAACAGATCCTAACATAAGGATTTGTTCGTATGCATGTAATTTTTTTTTGAAGTAATGCCCCTCACAAAACAAACAAACAAACCTGGGCAGGAGAGAAGGAAGCAGAACAGAAAACGGGAAAGAACTGACTGTCTCAGGAAAAATCTAGGCTGTCAAGGGTGGGAGAGAGAGGGTCTGGAGCATGAACCACATTGCTTAATTGTACCCTCTTGAGACAAGAAGGCCAGCCTTTTTATTCTAGGATTCATCAGTCAATGGTGTATACCACCTGGCAAGGGACTATGTAGAGTAACCTCTTACAGACGAGGTAACTAAAACATAGTGACCCAGGTCACATAGGATGAGACAGGTGTCTCACAGTCAAGGAAAGTGCTCTGTGAACCATCAGTGGCAACCAGAAAAAGGTGCACTGTCCCAGTAAAGGGAGTTTGGGCCATGTACCAACAGCATCTTCTAGAGTCACCCCTCGTTGAGGTCTTACATGATAACTCTATTTAAAATAGGAGGCCTAGCACTCCCCAGCATTCTTTCCTGATTTAACTTCCTCCAGAGAGCTTATCAGATTCTAATGTTTGACAGAATTTACTTATTTTTACTCATGTCTCCCTTCACTACGAGGTAATCTTGATGAGGAGATTTATACTCGAAAAAATGAACTTTGACCCATACCTTTCACCATACTCAAAAATTAACTCAAAATTTGAAATTCAAATGTAAAATCTAAAACTTTTAAATCTAAAAACCAAAATATTTGGGTTAGGCAAAGATTTCTTTGATATAACATTAAAATCACAAACCATGGAAGAAACATTGATATTTTGGAGTTCATCAACATTAAAAACCTCTGCTCTTTGAAAGACCAAAGAAAAAAATCAAGTAACAGATTGGGAGAAAGCATTAGGAAAAATAAATATCTGATGAAATTTTGATATCCAAAATATATAAGAAAAAAAAAAAACCTCTTGAAATGCAAAACAAAACAAAGCAAATAAAAAGGTAGGCAAAAGATTTAATCTAAGAAGATAAACAGATAGCTAATAAAAATACAAAAATAAATGCCTGATATCATTAGTTATTGCAAAAATGCAAAGAAAACAATAATAAGATAATACTATACACCTATTAGAAATTTGGGGGAATAACCCTGACAATATAACATGTTTCCAAGGATATGGAGCACCTAGAACTCCATGACATTTTAGTGAATAGTGTTGTAGTTTTGTATCAAGTTAAATTATACACTCACCACGCCCCCCCCATCAATCCCATTCCAAAGTTACCCAAGAGAAATGAAACATGTCCTCTCAAAAGTTTGTATGTGAATGTTTATAGTGTCTCTATTCTATAATTGCCAAACACTGGAAATAGCTTAAATGTCCATCAACTGGTGAATTAACAAACTGTCAAGCATCTATCTAGTAGAATACTTATTATGATAAAAAGGAAAAATGACTGATACATGCAGCAACACAGATGAATGTCAAACATATTATGCTAAGTGAAAGAAGCCAGATCAAATGGCTATGTACTGAATGACTGTACTTACATGACATTCTGGAGAAGGCAAAATTATAGAGATAAAAAAGAGGTCAGTTTTGCCGGGAACTGGGGGGAAAGGAAGGCAACTGACTTGTGAAAGGGTATGAGGGCACTTTTCAGGGTGACAGAAACACTCTATATCCTGATTCTGGTAGTTACATGACTATGTATCATTTGCTGAAATTCAGGAATATTCACTAAAAATAGGTGTATTTTACTCAATAGGTGTATATTATACTCAATACTGTAACTTTAGAAAGTTTTCTAAAGTGTCAACTCATTTCCTGGCCTAATTTACCTCAACTGGGGGTTCTAGGACTCAGCCTTAAAACCTGACTTATCAGCAATCTCAGGAGAATCACACTAACATATTAAGAATCACATTAAATTCACAAAAATTGATGCATAAACCAGAATGCCAATTAATTAATTTGTAATAAGAAATGGAGTTGTCAACGTTAATAGATATTTATGTTTTCTGGTCAAGTTGTTCTCGTCCTGTAATCATACTTCATGGAAAACTAAATTATAATCAGATATTTATGTTGTGATTATAGAGTCAGAGTATGGAATGTTAGCTGTAACTCAAACATCTGAAGACATCAGGCTAAAATAGAACAATCTACCCATACCCAGAAAAAAAATCTGTAACCAGAAGAAGGTTTAGGCACCCTTTCTGTAGGACAAATGTGGCTAGGCTCTGCCAACCCATGGCTTCTGGGACTCACTTTCTTAAGCATAAAGGGATGACCAACCTCACCCTGAATGATAATACATTCTCCTTCATAAAAGATATTCTTCCACTGAGTCTGGCAAACTCAGGGACAATTCTGCCTCCTTAAGAACATTGTATTCTGTGTGCTGATGTATTGTGAGCTAATACTGCAGTTTAATTCTTAGAGGGCAACTTCATATCTGAGTACCTAGGGGACTTTTTATTTCCTTGTACCATCTACAAAGTGGTAATGGGTTAATATGCAATCATTTCCTAAATTGTTTTATAAAATTTAATCTTGAAGATGACTTGTCATAACCCACAGAAAAGACCCCCTAAAGGGAGGCAATGTGTTACATTAGAGAGCACTCAACTCTAAATCAAATGTACTGGGTTCCATCCTTAGCTCCACCTGCTACGTAGCAGTAACAAGTTAGCAACCTCTGTCCATGACTTATTAGATGTAATATCTGTCCAGCTGATAATATCTGTCTTGCTGATATTCAGAACTATTATGAAAGTTCTATAAATTGTAAAATTCTATACACATTTAGCAGACCAAAATAAGAGAATTTTATCAAGCAGTTGGGGAAAGTACCACCATTCTAAAAGATATTTTGATAACTTCACCGCATACTCTGTGCACACCACCCTCCTTTCACTCAGCTCAAGAGGCAGACAAGCTGAGTGAAAAGAAAATGTGTTGTTAGCAATAAGAAAGCATTTAAATAATTCAAATCTACCTGCCTAATTAGGGGAAGAAGCTACTTTGCAACCCTAAGCATGAGTGCTGGATATTCTCCTTCTGCTCCTCCAGATCCATGCCCATTCTTCTCCAACCTACTCTATGCTCTCGGACAGTGACCCATGTGAATTCCATTCATGGTCTCCCCTAGACATGTCTGTATGCTGATGAGACTTATCTAGCAGAGACAAATTAATCATGTAAAAAAAGGGGGAAAGGTAAATGAAGGAACAAGGTGAGATGAAAGTGAATAAGATCCATTTTATAAAAGGGACTGTCCAGTTACAGAGAGCTCAGACAGTCTAAATTATTGGTTCTAAATTCCAGCCATATATTAGAATACCTTAAAATTAAAAAAAAAAAAATGCCCACACCAGTGAAATAATTTAGACTCTCTAAGAGTTGTAAAGGTGGAAATTCTCCAGCTATAGGGAGGTGATATCTTCAGGCACCAGTCTCAAGGAGGAACACAACATTCCAAGGTGCAGATAATGAAACTGTCTCCTAGGTCCTGTTCGATCTGACAGCCCCCTGAATGAATACATTTATCTTTGTGCAAGACTTTAACTGCTAACTTTTGCTTTCTGTAATCTGCTTGCTTGCTTATTCAAAGACGTAGTTGGAGGCTTTATAAGCTGCTTCCTCTGGAGGCTGGGGGCTGATCTTCTCTCACCCTGCGTGGTAGAGAGTCAGTCGCCGGCCGGCTAATAAAGGCTCTTAATTCTCTCTGATTTGGCTCTGTGAGTCCCTGTTCTCACCTTCACCAGAACAGTGAGATTTGAGAATCAGGATGTGTAAATTCTACATATAGGCCCTCTTGATAACCACTGGTGCATTGAAACAGAAGTAAAGAGGGATAGAGTACAAATGAAGGTAGTTCGATTGAACTAGTGGCTGAAAGATGAAGCAGTTTTCCTCTGATTGCTTCTATTTTCTCAGTGAAATGCGAAACAAGGCCTGAGCTGAGAGGGTCTGGTTGGTTTAAAGAGAGAGAGGGTTAGGGTATAAAATAATTTAGGAAGTAGGAAAGCAAATCTACTCATGAAATATAATAGGATCGCAAGGTTTTGCAGAGATAGAACTTGAGATTTGTGGTGATAAATGTAATGTGAGACTAAATTAGCACAGCTGTGTTTCTTCTCCAGCTACATCCATCCGGGTACAGGCAAGGAGTAGGTGGAGATGTTCTTTCTTGACATTTAAAACAGTTGCCACCACTTGACTCCTGAGTGAAGTTACAGAGTGGAGGCGAGTTGTCCTTGAAAATTTTCTACCTCCTTCCTGCTTTCTAAACTAAGATACTCCAGGCTGACCTAACTAACCCCTATCGCTACCCGCCACCAGAATGTTAAAAAAAAGAAGCTAGTTAAACCCAAATAGAATTCTAATTGGTGGAAAGGTTGAGGGAGAGGAAAGGAGATTTTAACAGTACCTTATTTAGCCACAATTTACATGAAGTAAAAACGTACAAACCTTATGTGTACTGCTTGACAACTTTGCCTATTTATATGCACCAATATGTGATCACCGCGAGATCAAGATAAAAAACGTTCCAATCACCCCCACAAAGTTCCCCTCATGCCAGCACTCATATTCCTAGGATGAGAGACTCTAAGGCTGATTCTCTGATTCCCACTTTCAATCCAGAGTTCAGTCAGAAAGGAAGAGGCCCTGACACAAGAGTTTCATTCATTCGTTAATTCATTCATCTGTGTACAGATACATGGTTGATACATACATGTAGGACATGGAGGTCCGTTGTCTCTCCCTGTGCCAGAGATTGCCTATCCTCTCTTCCTGGGCACCTCCTTGAGCTGAAATCTACTACTCTCCCAGTTGCTCTGGAGGCAGCAGACAGGAAGCCATCTGCAAGGACTGACTTCTAATGTTCCTTCCAGCTTTAACAGCTAATCATTCCAGGAGACCAGCCTCATCAATATTCATAGCTCTGCAACAGGTGTTAGTCATTGTTGACTCAATTCTTTATGATTGATCTAGTAGCTAAAAAGCCTTTAGGCTGTACACCGGTGACCGTAATCACTGTTGCTGATACATTTAAAATGTAACTACATTGCTTTTGAAAAAAAAAAAATCTTATTTGAACTACACAAGAGTGTAGTTCAAAATATGTCCTAAAGATGGCAGTACAATAATACTTTGTGATCCACTGTATCAAAAATTTTTAACTGGTAAATTATAAAACATGCTGAGGGGAAAACTTTATTATGAGAGAATAGAAAAAAATAGAATTTTTATTTTCTATTATACTATTACTGCTACAGGAACATGTCTGCAAATAATATTACATATCTGCATAGTATTTTAAAATATGCAAAGTACCATTTCACTTAATCCTCACAACAAACCTTTATGACTATTATTTTCATTTATATCATGAAGTTCAGAGATCAAGTATGATTAATTTAATGTCACTTAGCTAGTAAAGCAGCAGAACCAGTTTCCAAAGACCAGAACTCTTCCGAACATCACTACTTAGCAAAAAAACCAAGATCTAAAAGTCCATACATTACTTCAAATATCAGGGACTATTATGATTTAGCAGAAATTTGGAGTTAAAATCATAGAATTTGGAGTGAGGTTGTCTGATAAGAAGGGTGACCAACTCATCCTGGTTTGCTTGGTACTTAACTAGTTGTAGCACTGAATTGGATCCTACCTCCTGGGAACCCCGAGAGTACCAAGCATATTTGGATAGTCAGTGATGAGCGCCGTGAATCACCTTATCCTCTGGTTACTTGATTGCAGTCCAACAGTTCTGTGAAAGTTCTGCCAAGTGGTGCCTAGCACACTGCCTTCCCTTATTCAATAAATGTATATGAAATTATAATTCAGTGTTGTGTTTTGTTCTGGAAAAAAAAAATCTTTTCTGCTGTTTCCTAGATAGGATGGAATCTTTGGAGTTACTCTTGTTGATTCCAGACTCATCAGCTCAACTCATTTGGCACCGTTTTCCACTCTGGTCCCATCTAGCCTTGGCTTGGTTCAAACTTCCTTGAAGTTTTAATATTCTATTTGGGAGCAGCTTTTTGAGAGAGGGCAGCAAAGTACAAGAGACGAAAGATACTCCGAGTGAAAAAGAAGGACGTTTCTCTATTTACCTCTACTCTAACACAAAGTAAAGCAAAAACAAGGTCTGCCAGACTTCAGATGCTTACACGCTTCATCAATGTCAGTCTTTCATTACCCTTTAAACTGTAGACGTGTGAAGATTAGCATGCCCTCTGGAGATATAAAAACAAAGTCCAGACTCTCAAGAGTTAGAGTTTTCTTTCTTCTCCCCAGTAAATTAAGTTCTCATGCAGGAAGCCATTACAGCCCCCTAAAAAGGAGGAAGGGAGTGAAACAGCCCCTTCAGAAAGAAGGATGTGATGGAAGTTGTAATACGACAGGAAGAAGCGGTAATTTGGACCTTTTCAGGCTCCAGGAGATTGTAGAGAATGAAAGGGGACAGACATAGAGAAAGCAAGATTTGAGATATTTGCTGCCTAATTTCTGATTTCTGGGCTGATATCACAGAGAAGACAGGATGAGAATAAAGATGCAGACTTCACGGAAGTACATAAGGACTCTTGCATCACACAATGTCAGAGGGCACAACTATGTGAGCAGCCCTTTAAAACTCGAGGCAAGTGCTTTAGAGTAAAACTGAAAGGGTTATGAGATTTCATGGTCTTGGGGGGCTGCTGATACTTCTTCAGCTCTCGGTGATATTAAACGTTGCTAGTAGTTCCCGTGTGCCTGTGGTAGAGCACATAGGAGCTAGCGTTGCCGGCTGGGAAGCTTTTTGGGGTCGGTGAGAGCCATGTCTTCAGGAGCATGACCCAGGGTAAGAACCAAATAGGATTTACAGTCAGAATTTAAGTGGAATATGCAGCATCACCAAAAGCTCAGGTGGGTCTGAGTCAACAGATTAGACTACTCCAAGAAAAACTAGACCGCAAAATCTCCAGCAGTTTAGCAGACTTCAGCAATGGGAGCCAGCAGGGAGATCAGGAACAAGATGGACAGGCGACATTCTTTCTACAGAAGCACAAGGATCCACTCGCAGATCAGGGCACTCTCCCCTACCCTTGTCATTGCCGCAAGAACACATAAGCCATGATCCCAGAAGCCACCTTTGTCAGGGACAAGGTGGAGAGTGAAGAACTGGGAAAGAATAAACGTTTACAGAAAGGGCATAGACTAAAAGGAAACATTTGAAATCAGAATGTAATGGTAAATCCTTAATTTAAGTTTAACAAGTAGGGTGGGCATTTGGTGGTGGGGGTGGGGTTACTTATAAGGAAGATTAAGTTAATTGTTGAAAAATAAAATAGCCACATTTTCTTTGTATTTTTGTGGATAGAATGAGTAAACATGCCATTCTGCTGTGGTAGTTAATGGAATGAAGTTTTTAGTGTATTGATAATTCAGCAAACAGGTATTTTGATGAATTACTCAATCAGCTAATTGCTAGTCCATAAATCATGATCTGGTGAACTGGTACTCAGCAAATTAGTTTTTCAGCAAACTGATCTTTTGATAAACTGCTGTGAATTGATCTGTTTCAGCCTTCTGGTAAGAAAACAGAATCCCCACTTCCATGATATTTATTTTGACTCTGTGTTGTCTTAGCAACTCAAACTTTGCACTAGTTGAAAGCATCTTAAGATACATTTATATTGCTTTCATATTAGCAACTGAGGCTTGATAATTTTGGCATAAACACAAAACCTCATGAACCATGCATGACTAAGTCACAAATCTGTTGTCTCTTCAAATGCAGTTCTAGCCTTTCCAGAACCTTTCCAGGCTTGATCAGAATGCAAAAGAGGAAAGGAGGAAAATGGGGTGTGGGAGGAGAGTGAAAAGGTCGAATGATACAAATAACCCTGAAGTAACCTGCACGATGTCATGAAAGTCCACAGAAAGGGTATAATGCTTTCTTGGCCGGAGCGTGCATGCCTGATGCTCGTGTTGAGATAATCTTCCCGACCTCAAATCTCTTTGTAGTTCCACACCACATAGAATTCTTTCTCATGTCTAAACTTTATTGGTGCATGCTATGCCACATTTTTTTCTAAGGTCTGCTTTGTATAAGTTGGGACTTTAGTGTCCCCAGCATATCTGTAGTGAGAAATTCTTGCAATAAGAATCATCCCAATGTCATATTCCACAATGTGGTAGGAAAGCTCTGCCTGCCGGATTGGTCCCACTCTAGCTTTCTCCGCTCCAACTCAATGCAGACAAGTAGGTATCTTCAACATCTCCCAGATACCGCAGGCCATTTACTCCTGCCACAGCACTCTCTTGTTCTCCATTGTCCTGCCCTGCCTACTCCCTGCTCAATTACCATGTTTTCCAGGCATTCTGATCGAGACAACCAGATGAAACCTTCCATCAGCTACCTCAGCCCATGCTGATCTCTCCATTTTTTGAAGACTCTATAACTGCTTGCATGCATCACTTATTTTATCTCTCAAACTCCATACACCTCTGCCGGAGCCAGCCGGCTAAGACTGAACAGTTCCTGAGAGGGGGAGTGAGGATTGAGAAAGATTGAAAAAAGAGAGAGAGAGACAGACAAAAGAGATAGAGTCGGGAGGGCTAACAGTAAATACTGCACTCTGAGTTTATTAAGTACAGCATATTTATACTCTTGGAAATGCATGGGAAGCAAAATCCACAGATACTCTAACAATTGCTGACATTTACATAAGTTCTCTTAAAACCTCTTTTATCCTATTTTCTGTCTCCAATTCCCTGGGGCAAGGGACATTCAACTCTTTACATTAAGCCAAAACTCCCTCCTTCTGCATAGAGCCCACCTGCCCTGCAAACTTCTAGCTTGCAGGCAACTTTAACCTCGTCTCAAGACAGGCAGCAGAAATGGCTCCCAACACACCTCATACTTTACGCCTTTTATATATACATCACTCCAAACCCATAAACTTCCTGAACAGAGGTATTGTGTCTGATATTTCAGCATCTTGTTCTGTGATGAGAACATCCACATTCACTGTAATAAAGGCTTATGAAACTGAATGGAATTTTTTTCAGCTGTAACTTAAACCCTTTGCTCTGATTTAGAAATAATTTTGCTTTCTCATATGCTCAAAATAAACACCATATCAAATCATTTAGTAGAAAGAATGCTTTCAGAAAGATTTTTATAATGACGGGGAAAGATGGTATTCGGAAATGGAACTGAATTGGTTCTTTGAAAAACAACTTTGGAACACAATAATATTCTTACAATTTTGTTGAACAAAGTGTACGGATCTAGCATATACAGATATTTCGTGGGTAAGGGATAAATTTATAATCCAAATAGAGACAGAGATCAAGTAATTCACTTAATAGGGAAAAACCTTACAAAAGGAAAGAAGAAAATAGAGAAAGAAATTATCTTCATGTCACAACAGGTTATAAATTAATGTAAGAATACTTTTAGAGTGAATATGACATTGGGGTAGAATGAATAAGACATATACTACCAATGAACAGGGATCTAAAAATAAAATAATTTTTGAAGAAGGGCTCATACACAGGTCTATCCTTAAACAGTAAATTCCTAAAGTTTCCTTAAATAAACTTAAAATCAATTTGTTAATGTAGTTTACACATTTCTCATGAATATATCTATTAAATTTTTGTAGGCATTAAGATACATTCTTAGGTCCTATTGCAATTGGTTAATCTTTAAGGTATTGAATTTTCACTTGGGAACCTTACCTAGAGGAGTGGAGAAATTTGAGTTAAAAAACGAGTGAAATAAAGACAAAAAATATAAAGCAAATCTTAAAAGATTTCATAAGTATGATTTTATCTCTATAACTATTATAAATATTTTTGATGTATATATGTCAAAGTGTTACCATTATTTATTTAGAAATAAACACCAGAAGAAAGAGCTTAAAGATTTGAAAATAGTACCTCTGTAAACGAAGATGGAATAGGATAGAGAAAATAGGTCTATTTTTTTTTCATTATAAGCTTTGTAATACTAGTAGTTTTTAATACTATTTATGTATTACTTTGAAAAAATTAAAATTAAATGTTTTTAACAGTGCACGATGCTGAGGAGATGGTTAGAGGTAAGGCAGACCTGGGTGTAGCTTCTCAGCTGGTGACTTTCACTCCAGGACCATTGGAGATTCAGTGTGGTCTGTTCTCTGGGGCTATTTTCTTGACTTAAGTTAATAGTGCCTTCAGTTGAGCAATCAAAATTTCAGTATATGTGTATTTTTTGATATATAGAGATTATCATCAGAATTAAACAGACTTTTCCTCTAAGAAGGAGTGGTAGTGAGGAGGACTGAGAGCTAATGCCACTTACATTTCAAGCCCATTTTAACCATATTCATATACTACTGGGAACACTTTAAAAACTTAAAACTTGGCATATGCCCGTGGAGGCTCCCCACAAGGAATGTGGGGAGGGAGTTGGGGTCTGGCAGTCCCAACCAATCCCGCACTGCACCCCCATGATCGCAGCACCCCTTCTGCATCTCTAGTGTGACTTTCCACAAGCACAAGGCCTGAGCACCAGAACCTTCCGCGTTTAAAAAAATAAAAAGCAAAAGCTTTTTGGGGGGCAATCCATGATGAATGATTTCTAAAATTTAAATAACCATTTCCCATAGCAATTGTGCCATTTTAATACTTGTTTATTTCACATTCCTGAGTTCAGTGCTTTTCACATACTAAGTAATCAATAAGTGTTGAATGAATGAATGAATCTTGCTGTATATACCGCTGCTGTATATCCTCCATTTGCCATACCAGATTAGTCTTGACTGTATCACTCTTTGTCTGTTGGCTTCCATGTGGCTCAGGCATAGAGAGGCTCTTCCAGGAGATCTTTTTATTGGAAAGAAAAAGAGGCTCTGGTGTTTGCTTCATCAGCTGGTTCTCTCTTCCTCTCTCTCTCTTTGCTAGGACACAATTTGGCAGTGGCTGTGTTCTCCCACCCAAGTTCACAGCAGCCTTTCTCCTACAGCTTCAGCTATTGCCAGATTCTAAAAGCCATACTCCTTGCCGCTTCAGACCAAGCAGAGGTGACAGCTTCCTGCTCTTTCTTCACTACCTTCCCTTATCCCATAACTTTGTAAACAGTCCTTTAAATTTCTTCTATTTCTCTTTTGATCCTTTTTCTTCTTGATTCCTCTCCTATTATCTGCTCAAACCTTGACAGATTCAACACGTATCTAACATAATAAGTTTAATTCAATGAACCTGTAGGGTATGAGGCATTGTGCAAAATAATGCAAGGCACACAGTCTTACCATTTAGTTTTTAAGATATCGTTTAGTTGTTAAGATTCAGTCTTATTTTTTAGTTGTTCAACCCAGTAAGGAAAATGAGAAGACATGCAAATAAGTATATATTCAACATACTGATCAATTTTATGCATCACAGAAAGATAAAATATTAAAATAGACTAATTGGTAAACTCAGAGAGGGTGGAGAGCTTTAAAATTTGCTGTTCCACATTTGTTGCTTAATTTGCTCTTTAAGGGACAGTAACTGGGTGGGCCTATGTCTGCCTTATCCTTTGTTATAACCAGGCTAGAACAATTACCTTAACATACATGTTTCTGGACCTGGGACTCACTCCATTACCTACCTGAAATACATTTATGAGCTTTGAAGGGTGATGTTACTGAAGCAAAGGGGTCCATTTTCTTGTGCACATCTAAGTTATCCAATAAGACATGTACAGGTTTTGCAAAAAAGAAGGTGAAGAAGGTTTATTTTAGAGAGCTGCAAGTCCCAGAGGTACAGGAGAGCTGCTGCTCAAAGACTTGGGTCCCCAAGTGTCTGAGGGGATAGATTATATAGCAGGAGAATCATGCAAACTAAGGGAGTTTGGGTCATGGGTGCTACTGATTGGATGGGGCTGAGGTCATTGATCATCAAGTCCAGTTCTAGAGTCAACCATGGTGTCATTCTGTCTGGTCCCATGGGAAAGTGGTCAGTGTGGCCGTTCTACCTGGATGGGTCTGGGGCTGAAACACACCTGAGGCCAAGATGTTATCCTTAGTTTCACTGAAACTCGCTGTTCTCATTATCAATAAATCCGAGGCTTTATTCTTTAGAATAAAGAATACCACTGGTCTGGAACCTTATGTCCTAAGGCTTAATGATTAAGGGCGTAGGCATGCAAAGGTGAAAGAACAAGGGCAGAAAAAAGCAAGGGAGTCATAATGCCATTATACTAGGCAGAGCCTACTTGAATTAGAGAAAAAGCTATCTTAACTGAAGTAAAATCTACTAGCTGTTAGCGTTACAATGTGGGGCAACAAGATGTTTAGCAAAGGCTCACATCCTTTAGTGTTTATGAATGCATATATTTCTTTGTTTTGTTTTGTTAAAAGGGGGAGAATACCAAGAGCTCAAGGATTTAAGTCAGAGATTTTCCAGGACAAAAAGAAAGAAAATTCCTCTTCCTCATCCTGTTTCCTTTTGTCTACTGTCCTCATTTTTGTCATGTGAGTGGTTATGGTGTTTTGATGGAAGGAGAATGGAATTTGTGGACCAGGATCTTTTAAATTATGCAACAGGCTGACTTACCAGTTAAAGGCAGACTGCTGGGGTCAATCTTGGCTCTGCTACTTCCTTAGAAAATCTATTTAGCATCTCTGTTCTCAGTTATCATACCTGTAAAATGAGAATAGGCGCAGTACTTAACTCATAGGATCACAGTAAAAATTAGGTGAGTCAATATGAACCAAGCGTTTGCACACAGTACATGACATACTAGTATTAACTGTTGTTCTTGTATTTTTGGAGCTTATAAAGTCATTATAAAATCCTTTTTCTGAATTAGTTGTCCCAGCACATGGATTGACTTTCTTGATGAGAAGAATTCCCGTGGCCAGTAAAACTCTTAAAATTCTGCCAGGTATAAATGTTTCTGTCTTAATTTATATTTCCCAAGATGAATCCTGATTGGATATAACACTAAGAAACAGCAAAATTTAATATTAACTTAAGAACTCATTGAACTGTAAGTTAAGAGGGCTCAAAGCAGGAAGAAATCGTTGTTGATTGGAAACAAGTCAGGAGACACTTCACAAAGGCGGGTCTTTGAGATGGGACATAAAAACAATCACTGGGACTTAGAGGAGGAGGAAAGGAAAAGTACTCTTGCCTCTTAGGAAACCATTTTTAGTTTCCATATTGTGTTTGTGTTTGTTTATTCCAGGGTACACCTTCTAAAAGCACTTAATCTTCCCAAGGACAGCACTAATAGTCTCTGATACTGTCTATTCTGGAAAAAAAAAAAAAAACACAAATAAAGGTTATGTAACCATGTCACAATTTAAATTCTTTGTGTTCCACTTTGCCAGAATTTCATGAAAGACTGAGTTTACAATAGTTAGGTACTGAGTGTGTGTGTGTGTGTGTGTGTGTGTGTGTGTGTGTGCGTGTGGGCATGTGTAAAATCCATATTCCGGCCATATTCCAGCCCTTCTTTCCCCACTTCTGTTATTTTCTTCTAGGTTTTTTTTTCTTTGAGGTGGGGGTAAGAGATTTGTCGCATACATGTCCTAAGTCGGTTTCATGGCGCAGCTGCTCCTCTCTGCCTCTGTTAGTGTCCCCGTGTCATTCGCTTTACTGCTGGCTGCTGCCAGGACACTCAATTTTTGCCCCCTTGAAAGTGTGTCACTACCTACTCACTGTAGGTGTCAGCAAAGGGGTGACTATGAGGCTGGCATTGTTACTGCACAGACTTCATTTTCCCCATCACTAGCCCACAAGGTTGTTCTGACAAATTAAATTATAACTGAAGATTTAGGATTATAGGGAGTTTACTTACTAATGACAAAACTTAAAATTGTCCTTAGTCTTAAATGTCTTTTGGCAACTCCAGCATTAGGAATTTTCTTCCTTCTCCTGTCTTATTGCCAAATCTCTCTCCTCTCTGAATCCTCTACCATTCTGGATTCACCCCAGTATAAACAAAATCTGTTTATTCTTATGCAGACCAATTTACCTATCTTTTTTGTTTTACTATTTTCTCTAAATATTTGCCTTCAGGGTCTCTCTTTCTACCCAGACAAAGTTCATCAAGGCATTTTCCTAAACAAACACATTAAGACAACTCTGAAGACAATTCTGGTACCAGGTGCTAAATGGTAAATATATTTGATGAAATGGAGAGGAATTCTGACAGGAGAACTGTACAGGCAGACCTCAAAGACACCGTGCATTCTGTTCCAGACCATGCCAGTAAAGCAAGTACCACAATAGAACAAGTCCTAATTATTTTGCTGGTGGAGGGTCTTGCCTTCAATTTTTTTTAAAAAATGCAACATCTGTAAAGTGCAATAAAGCAAAGTGCAATAAAGTGAAGTATGCTATAAGTGAATATGAAAGAATCAGCCCAGATGGTTACCCCTTCACTAATGTGCTAGCAATTCTATAGATAGTAGCAAAGTGGAAGACCATCTTTGCTTAGACAGGTGAAATGTTAGATGACTACCTTAAGTTGAATTCCCTGGAAATAGAACTGAGACGGAAATTACTGAGCAAGTATTTCTTTGAGAGAATGTCCTCAGGGGAAACCCGTAGAGGAATAGGGAAAGCAGAATAGGGTCAGGAAAAAGCCAGGTAAAGATGTGAGTTCAATCAAAATCTAGGCCTAGCTTGAACACATAGGAAACTCTGGAGCAAGAATAATACCACAGTCAAGGGAGCCAGGCTGTTACACCCACTTATCAGTCAGGCATTGGCTGTAGGCCATTCTTAAGGGGAGGGTTTACACACACACACACACACACACACACACACACACACACACACACACTTCTAGGTGAGATATCTTTTGTTTCCCAAGGGCTGTCTTAAAAGAAGGACATGTCTGTGAGCTATTGACATGGGACATCACTTGTAAAATTCTTAATCTTTTACCAGAAAATGAAAAGGGACATCTGATTGGTTTATCTGAGAAGGTTCCACTCAATAAGCCTGGCATTGTGAAAATACACAAATGCTTTCAAGGGTTTTTGCTCACGACACTTCTGATTGGTTGGATTACTTGTACAGGTGACCCTTGAACAAAGTAGAGGTTTGAGGCTCCAACCCCTCACAGTTGAAATCCCATGTATAACTTTTGACTCTCCAAAAACTTAACTACGGATAGCCTACTGTTGACAGGAAACTTTATCGATAACATAAACAGTCAATTAACACATATTTTTTGTATGTTATATGTAATATACACTGTATTCTTAAAATAAAGTAAATTAAAGAAAAGGAAATGTCAAAAAATCATAAGAGAAAATATATTTACAGTACTGTACTATATTTATTGATACCATAAATTTATGTCATCTATTTACAAAATGAAAAGAAATCCACTTACAAGCAGACCCATGCAGTTCAAACATGTTGTTTAAGGATCAACTGTACATTGATTAACCCAAATCTTAGCTAGAGAGGCACAGATCCACAAAAATTTGATTGCTCTTGCAAAAGAAGTAGATATATTCATTTAATGTTTTATATAGCAGTTTTTTCTAAGCAAATATTTGACAATGTCCTATTCATCTGATAACTATAGATAAACATAATCCAAAGCACAATGTAGCAAAAAGAATGGAAAACAGATGTGCACAATTGTATAGTATAGTATTAGAGCCAAGATTTTTCAGTTGCAAAGAAAAATCAAAATAATTCTACTAAAGAACAAAATTAATTTCAAGGACACAGAACTTCACAGACTCCAAGGACAGACAATACAGAGGGCTGGGGGATATCAGAAGCTCTCTCTTTCTTAGTGGTGGTATGGTCTCCTTCATCGCTGATTCTTTCTACATTCTAGCCCAGTTGTCACAGTCTCTCAATTATCTTTCTTTATTTCCTCACCCACTCCACATTAGACCTCTAATGACTGAAATCTCCCTGTAGGCCTCTTGGTTCAAATCTTTGAGACAAGGAATCTGATTGAATAGGTGACTATTCTTAGACTAGTGAACTCTGGACAGGATCACCCACTGTCCACTCAGCACGGCTATGGCAAGAAAATTTAAACTAGAAAATTAAATTGGATATGAGAGATATACTGACTGGAATTTATGAGATACAGAATTTACACAAACAACACCCATTCACATTTAGTAACTGAGTATTTCACATTTTCCTGGTTAGGCCAAAGGAAAGTTTATTCTGGTATAGCCTAAGGCCTGGAGACTAATAAGGCCTTGAATAAATAAGCCTGTTGTGTACTCAGTTTACCTTAGAATAGAATGGATTCTGTGGGTGGAGTAAATCAGGAAAGAAAGAGGACATCTGGAAGAAGTTTTAGCTTTGGACTATGTCTCTCTATTCAGAGATCCAGACAAAGCAGAAAAGTCAGAGGGGAAAAAAATGTCCCTAATTTTTTTCCTAAAGTCATTTTTGTTTCAACTGAAGTTGAAACTAAAATGGTAGATTCTGCTCTCATCACCACTTCTCGGTCTCGTCCAGCTTTCTGAAGCTCCAGGAAGGCGTCTGGCTCACAGGCCAGCCTTAAGCTTTTGAGGATCAACGAGACACAATGTTACATATAGTGTGATTGGAGAAGCTTTCAGAAGGCCACATGCAAAAAACTGATGACAATGCCTGAAATTTCATCATGAGCTTCTAAATACATTCCCTACTAAAAGACATAGCACATCTTGGAAAACGGCTGATTCCAGGTCAGAGGCAGGGAAAGTTCAAAGTGAGCCTGGGACATCTTATCACACAAACCAAAGAAGTGCTTGAAAATAACTGGGTTATGTCAAAGGGACATAGAATCTAACTTGCAGGCATTTTCACTGGTTAAATTTGGAACATTTGAGCATTGAAAAGAGTAATAATGACAATTGATTATAACCTCTTAAACATAAGTTATATTTAAGAAAAAGAAAAACTCTTCTTTATTAAAGAATGCAGCTAATAAATGTAGATGAAATGATAGAAGGAGGAAATCAACTTTTTATAACCCTTGATATAATAATTGACTGAGATAAGAATCCTCAGTGGATTTTTCAATTATTATTATCAGTGCTGGTCTTGGTTCTTGGAATCCATAACTCCCTCTTGCTTCTACACTTCTTCCAGAGTTGCTTTTGAGCATAGGAACTTGCAACTCCCAGGCCAATCTGCTGTTTCAGCAGAAAGCAGAAACTGAGACCTTCTAATAGCTCTTGGTCTATAGTAGATCCAACATTTTGGAGCCAATATAGGCTCCAAAAATATTGAAGCAATTTACACAGCCTGTAGAATGTACCATAGTGCCTACTATTTTGTCCCCTCACAAGCAATGTGTATATTTATATATTTTTCTAGTTCAGTGGGGAAAAAAGTACACACCATTAATTGACTTGCATTTTTTTGTTCACTAATAAAGTTGAAATTTTTTCCAATGTTTATTGACTTCATAGATTTCTTCTCATGAGAATTTAAGATTTAGGGCATTTGCTTATTTTCCTTTCAAGGCGTAGTGTTCTTTTCACATTTATTCAGTCTTCTATGATTTATTGTAGTTTATTATTTATCATGATTTATTTTGACTGATGTTGAAGACTTTTAAAAGTATATTATAAAGGGTCTTTATAGTATGATAAAAGCAATGAAAGAATATCTGATGATACTACGGAAATAGCATTCTCCTCCAAGAATTCTCTATGAAATAAAAACTGTAACTCCTTTTTTGTTTCTTGTGTAATCTTATTATTTGTATGTTCTCAAAACTCAATATTTTCTTTACTATTTTATCTATTGTTTCTAAGCTTATAATTATAGAAATCTGTCTTCACAATCTTCATTGATGTTAAATTATATTTTATTCTAATTTCTAAACCTTAGAATTTTATTAGCCAATCTTTTAAATCCAACTGAAATGGATTTGGGAGTCGAGAAAAAATAGTTTAAAATGCAAAACTTACAAACTGACTTTCAAAATGGACTTTCTCTTTACCTTTTACACAGCTAAATTATCACTACAGCGGGTGGGAGAAGACCATGAATCCAGGCATTGCAAAGAAGATAAATACTGTGTTGTCAAAAAAAGATTGCTCAGCCAAAAGAGAATAATGATAGAGAAGAAACTCATAAAATGTTCTTACCGAGAGACTATTTTGGTTTTATTTTGTTGTTCTGATAGCTTGATTGTTGGGGGAAGGGCTGCTAAGAGAAATGGAAACTGCTAGCTGATTTTAACTCTTTTTTCTTACTGCAAAATTGCCAGAATAATACAAGAGCAAGCTTGAATTGCTACAGCTGGTGCAGGCTAGCCTAGACCACACAGAGTTTCAGGGATAAGCTGAACGGTGACTATTAAACTTTGCCGAGCTGATAAACCTTTTATTTCCTGAATAAACTCAGTAGCTATGAATCATTTCTTTATTTTCCTTCTGTTTTCTTTTTATGAAAATATTAATAAATTTATAATTTAACTTATGTTCTTTGATGAACATATTGTTTATAGATTACATACACTCAGCTCCTTTCCCCTCACTGAGACTGTCTTTAAAGATGCTTATCTTTGGCTTCCAGGCAGTCTTTGTAAACCAAGGAAAAATCATGTGGTCACCTTTTTGCTAATTTCCTGGAAAAACAAGATACCCAGATGACAGAAATGTTCTCAGTACCCTTCCTGTGTGCTTTCTCTCTCTGGAAATAATTTGGTTTATTGAATTTATACAGTTCTTACCTTCAGCCTTCTGGAAGGTATTTATCAAGCTGCTTTCAGACTTCACGCCTGGGTAATTCTGTTGCTTGAGCTCATTTTCACATTGGTTGTCAAATAACTTGAACTAAGTCTGTTTTTCTTCATACCTTAATGTTTTCATTTCCAATTGCACATAGCTCCTATCTATTGAAGATTAAATTATTCACAATATATTTGTACAAATGCTTGAGGCTCGTAGTTGAATGATGTTTCATAATTGCAAAGAAGAGGTTAGAAAAAGAATGAGAAAACTTATGGTTATTTTTAGCTTATCAACCCTAACAAGTAATAGTGGCTGCTAATTCCTAAAGTGATATTATCTGGCCTTTGCTTTAAATGTATTTTTTATTTTTGTTAAACCCACAGTGTCTAACATTTATAAGTATTCCTTAAATAAATGAATGAATAAAATCCAGCAATCCAAATTCTATACTCCAGAATTAACTAGACTATATAGCAGCCTAAAACCAACCCATTACAGTGACTAACTTGAAGAAAGTACAGTTAATCATTAGACAGCTAGGTCCATGCCTCATTTGGAAAAATTTAATTCTATTTTATAACTTTAAAAGCTAAAACCACAAGAAGGCAATTATGAACAGCTCTGCGGTGCTTTGATTTATTCTGGCTCTTCTTATTCTATTAGAAACATGATTAATATTCCTGCTGGATGTGTATAATTCAGATTAAATAAAGAAAAAAACCATATTTTCATATTTCAAAAGGTGGTTGTTTGTTTGTTTGTTTATTTATTTATTTTAATATTTTTGTATTGTGAGATCTGGCTCCTACTAGTCTTTACTACCCAGTCTTAAACAAGAAACTTTTCTTAGGTGGATTTTACCCATGAAAAGCCCCTGTAAAATGCTATTTCTCAAGCTGATGTTCTCTTATTAGATTAGCTATCCGGTTCCCATTCCCATGGCCTTCCTGAGGAACGGATTTAATGTGGGTCAATTGTGCAGCATGTGCGGAGTGAAGAGAAGATGGGAAATGCTGAGGTAGTTAAAAGGTAGCAGGAGGACACTAGGCATCTGTCTCTGTTTAGAGAGGAGGGCAGGGAAGAAGAATAATAAGGGAAATGGGAAGACAAAAAGAATAAAGATAATTTCACCCTTAATGGTCCTTTATATAACCAGTCAGCCAACACTTATTGAGTGCCTGCTGTATGCTGGCATTGTTCCAGGTTCCATGGCAGCTGTACAGTTGTCAAAGACAGCTTCCTATCTTCAAGGAATTTTATAATCTAGAAGAGACAAAATGAAGACACGATGATGTTAACAGAAGGTAGAATGAGATAAAGGCCACTCAGGCATTCATTCACCCTTGAATTCCTCTCTTCCCATTTTCTCTTAAATCTACTCTAAATAGGTTCTTAGCCTCATCACTCCTCCAAAACTGTTTTCATAAAGGTCACCAGTGACCAGTTCTCGGTCCTTTTCTGACCTTAGCAGCATTTGTCACAGTTCATCATTCTGCCTGAAATACTGTCTGTCTTCCTTTGGCTTCCTGAGCTCTTGGTTTTCACCCTCTCTTTTTGAATCCTTTGTTAGTGCATCACTTTTCTCAGATTGCCTTATGCTGAAGTGTCCTAGAACTTCGCTGTTGGTCCTCTTCACTTTTCTGTCTATATTCACCCCCTCAATGATCTCACTATCTCACTGGACCTATGACTGACTCTAAATACCAGCTTCTTGCTGACAATTCTCTAGCTCCAACCTAGATCTCCTTCAGAACTTGAAATTCATATATCCATTGGCTTCTTGATACCCTTACTTGAATACCTAATAAACATCTTATATTCAATCTGTTCAAAACTGAAATCCTAAACCCCCCACCTGCCTCCCAAAACTTACTTAACCTACAACTTTCCCCTTCCCAGTTTATGACAAATCTATCCTCTACTTGCTCAGGCTAAAAACCCTGGAGTCATCTGTGGTTCCCTTTTCTCAAACAAACTGTCAGGAGATCCTGTTAGCTCTATGTTTTCAAACAATTCAAAGTTTGATTATTTCTTACCGTCTGCAAAGGTTGAAGTAGGTCATTTAAAAGCTAAAAGAAATTGATAGGACCAAGTTGCTTAGATTTGGTCCTATCAATTTCTTTTGCCTTTTAAATGATCTACTTCAACCTTTGCCCACCTCCCATGTATTCTGTTATTAACCTGTCAGAGTAATTCTTGTAAAACATAAGTCAGATCAGTGAGATCATGTTCAAAAACACCACAACAGCTTTCTTTTTCACTCAGCAAAGAAGCCAAAGTCTGTACGAATGGCCAAAAGGATCCCCAGTGAGGTTAATGTCTCACCTACTCTTTGTTCCCTTGCTCTAGACACACTGCATCCTGCTATTTCCCAACACACCAGAAATTGTTAGGGCCTTTGGATTGACCATCCCTCCTGAAACACTCTGCCCCCTATGTCTGCATGACTAACTCCCTCAGCTTTTCCAAGTCTTTGCTCAAATGTCAGAACTGCAATGGGACCCACCCTCATTAAATGTGCTCTCCCATTTTTCTTCATACTTTACTTTTTCATTATTACTATACTTTTTAATTTTTATTTGACCTTGTCATTTTTCCATAGCACTTATCTCTTTCTAACATGCTATATAATTTCCTTATTTTTCATGTCTATTGTCTGCTTTCTTCCTTGCCAGAATCTGAGCTCCATGAAAGAAGTGATCTTTATTCACTGACATGCCTCAAGCACCAAGAACTCTGTCTACAATGTTGTAGGTGCTTAGTAAAATTTGTTGAATTGAAATTGAATTCATTCAACATCCATTTGGCAACTATATATTTAGTATCTACTATGTGCCAGGCACTGAGCTAGAAGCTTAATATTCAGCAATGAATAAAATAGATTTGTCTTTATTTCATGGAACTCACAGATCAGCAGTAATCACAGACTAAGCAATAACTGAAATGTGATGATTGTTGCAATGGAGGAGTTGAGGGCATTATGGCAACAGATATTGGGAATCACACTGAGGCTTAGAGGTCAGAAAAAGCCTCCCAAAGAAAAGACTGAAGTCCAGCCTGGAATAAAATATGAAAGGGAAATGGCTAGTGGGAAGGGCAAGCAGAGAGTTCTAGACTGAGAAAACATATTGGGATGGTTTCATTAAAGGTATGTGTAGAAGGAATAGCTTGCTTATGACTAGGGGATGGGGAAAGGCAGCATGATTAAGATCATATTTTAAAGTAAATTGAATTAACCAGGCAAGATGATAACGATTGATAAGTGGTGGAGATGAGAGAGTGCCAGATGAAAGAACAAGTTTAAGCTTCAAATTAATAGGCAGGAAACTTGTATGATTCCTTTTGCCTGCATAGGTTTGAGTTCACAAGGAAAGGGCATTGAGAGAAGAAAGCACTGAGATTGGGACCAGAAGGCCCTGGGGAAGATTTTTAAGCAGAATTAAAACGTGATTGGAACTGAACTTCAGAGAGATTTAATTTAGCTGCCAGATGTAGATGGGTAGGAGGAGCAGGTGAAAGGGTAGCAGGGGCTGTGGGGAACTCCAGGGAAATCTTACCTTCTACTCTGAAGGGCTCAGGCGAGAACCTTATTTGCACTAAGGGGTGAAAAATAAAACCATGATAATTAAAACCCACCGAAGATTAGAATGATTACAGGAATTACAATTCATTTATTTACTGTGAGAAATATCACTGTCAAATGAACTGGAAATTCTCATGGTATTTTTTTCATGAATAGAACAGGAAATCACAGGGAAACGTTCTTTTGGAATATGCACAAGAAGCTTCACAAGGACTTGAAGATTAGTTTGACGGATGAATGTGAACTCTTCCTATAGCTGAACTCTAGGCAATCAGGGGGTTGCTCAGTAAACATGGAATCAAGATGACTTGTCAGCTGTCTTGGGGCTAATGGCAGACGTGAACCCAGGTAGCCTGCTAAGCCTGTCTCACAATTGGAACTTAGAGTTTATAAGAGGTTTTCAAGTTTGGATTATAATATACTGGAAAGTATTTAGACGATACCAAGGCTATCACACACACACACACACACACACACACACACACACACACACACACACAATGGTAACTATGTAGAGGTGGTAGGTGTTAATTAGCTCGATTGTGATGATCTTATCATAAAGTATACGTACATCAAACATCTAGTTGTACATCTTAAATATATATAATTTTTATATGTCAAAGATATCTCAATAAAGCTCTCAAAAAAAAAACAAACAAACAAACCTGGGCATCACCCCAGGTGAGCTGAGTCAGAATCTCTGTGGGTGGAGCCCGAGCATTGGTATGACAGGGGTCGTTTTACTTTACCTTCTCTCAACTATCATTTCAGATGGGTCCAACCACACACCTTGGAACAGCACCTCTTCAACAGCCTCTGGAACCTCCCTCAAAATGTCTTCAGAGATAACTAGCCTGATCAATTTGATACAATCTGGTTCCATACACTCTTTCTTTGGATATGGTAATTAATATCTTAATTATGGTAGTTTACTTTTGAAAGTGCTTAATAAACATGTTAATTATGTTTGGATATGGTAATTCATTCTAAGAGGAGGTTCCAGACTTGAGGATTCCTGCAGGCCTTGAAGTAATCCTCTTAACTCCCGTGTCTGTCTGCTTCTACTCATGCAGTGTTCATATGACTTTTCCAGATGGGCCAAGTTTTCCTCATTTTCAATGTCTTGGGGTGAGGGAGGTACCTTACTCAGTGATTAGAGGAACTGAAGAGAAACAGGCCTGTAATAGGAAGGCTTGCTTGGAATCGATGCAGTAGTTTAGACCCTGGGTTGAAACTGGGATGACAACAGTGGGACAGAAAGAATGGAAAGAACAGGGGAGGAGCAGGGAAAAGAATGGAAGATTAAATTAATTGTATTCGATCCAAATTATTCTCTTTGTATGAAATTTGTTTTAAATAGAGGAATAATTGAATTGAGAGAGGTGATTCACAAAGCACTATGACAGAAAATTATGTGGAAATTGATCTTCAACATATTGATGTAGTAACAAGCTAACTACAGTTTTTAGTTAACCATTTGAATTTTTTTTCTATTGTAACTCGAACATTTCACCTTTTTCTGTTCCTAAATTACATATTGTATAACAATTAGACAATTTTTTTAGGTCACAGAATAAAAAGCTGAGCTATCAATAAATGAATTTTGGAAAAGCTAGTAATCACCCCATGTATACAGGTTTAGACTACACACACACACACACACACACACACCCACACACACACACACACACACACAGTATATATATGTATATGTATATACAAATGCACACACACACACACACACACACACACACATATATATATACATATATATGTGTGTGTGTATATATATATATATATATATATATATATATATAATAACCTAAATGCTACATTCAAGATTTATGGTAGTATTCAATAATTTTGCAGTCCTTGGCTTTTCTTTGAATATGCAGGCAAAGGACTAAAAAACAAAAAAATTTTAAATTAACCTCTATAACAAATGTCTCCTATAGTGTTCAATGTTTCAGATAAGAACTATAATTGCTTGATTTACATCAGTGTTCCCAGATATGTTTAAAGGCAACATGTTGTTTTCCAAATCTCTTTCAGGTATTTTCCTCTGTGTTCAGGGATGTAGCAAAATCACATAACCATCTAAATAGCTATCTTACTGAGTTATTAATAGTCAGCTCGCTATTTCGTTTTAAAAGTTTCCTTTTTCACTATTTGGATTCAATGGCAACCATGTCAATTACAAAGTAAATCAAATTGAAAAGTTTGTGATAGAGGTAAACATAATATCTGAAGTTTTAGAAAACCAAATATTTGCCAAGTTTTAAACACAATACATTGACATCGGTGGTTTAAAATATATACATATATCCTTTTCTGTTAAAAACTACTGATAGCACTGAGAATTTTTTCAAAGTCATTCAGAAGGCCCTGGGGACTAAATGCTCTTGACATACAGAATCCTCCAATATAATTGTAACCATACAAATCCTCACTTCTTTAAAATGACTTTTTCTCTTCTCTCCCCTTGGTTCAAACTGGCCTTGGGCTTGCTTGCTTCTTTTCTTCCCTTGTCTTTCTGCATACTGTTCAACCACTCTTAATTATTAAGCCCTCAAGTGAGCATCAAATAGTCTTAGGAACAAAGCCTCAGGTCTGTTGACCACAAAAACAATTTTGGTTCAACTAAAGGTAACACCTTGCAGCTCAGAAGGACTCTACTAGCATCCCTTTGAAACCAGATAGTATGATGCCATGACTGACATTAGGACCTGATGCAATGACCAACTGCCTTCAACCCTAGCCCTGACCAATCAGTGGAGCCCACCACTCCAACTTTCTTACCATCAGGAAAACAGGTCTTTGAGTGCTTGCTCACCTGTGTCTCTGGGCTCAGCACCATTTCCTTAAATAAACCTCTACTTTTTTTGCTGCTAACTTCTGTCTGTCTCCTTTGGCTTTGACATGTGCAGGCAAAACAAACCCTTTGAGTTCGGGAACATAATTACCAGTGGGATTTGGAAACAATACTGACAGAAGTAGATGCTCAGGGTCTATCCTTGCTGTCTCCATTTGCATCAGTCAACTTTTGCTGCAGCAGAAATATACCTCAAGTCTTTCAAGTCTGCAGGTTGACTGTGGCTCAGCTGGCTTAGGTCTGTGTCTCATGTCTCTCATCTTCTTGTTTTTGTTTTTATTTTTATTTATTTTTTTAATTCTGGGAGACAGGAGTACAAGAGGGTAAGTGGGAACACACAGTGCTTCTTAAGGCTTCTGCTCAGAACTGGCACAGTGTTCCTAGTGTTCCTTCACCTCATATCCCACTGGTCAGAGCAAATCACATGGCCAAACTATATGTTGAGGTAGCAACTTATAAGTATCACAAGGTTAAGGAGGGGAGAACAAGTGTGAAAAATAGTACAATTCACCATTCCATTTTTATCAAAGCTAATGCTCTATCTCCTCAGAGCTTGGGCTCTGGCAAAAATGTTTATCAGTGCTGTTGGGATATAAAACCCAGTTCTAAAAACTATTATCACAATCATGATATGGTGCAGTCCTACCTTAAAATTTGAAAATATAAATAGTAAAGCTGACTTACTTTACTATATATGGTAGGCAGCCTCTAAAACGTCTTCCGTGATCCCTGCCTCCAGGTATTTATACCCTGTGAAGTTCCCTCTCCTTGAGTGTGGACTGAACCTGTTGACTGCCTAGGTAAAATCCTCCTGTTTTTCTTTTCTCACACAACCACAGTACTTCTGACACTAGATGTGTAGGTTTTTCACACATCACGCAATTCTCTGCAACATCAGCTTGGTGTCCAACAATTCAATTAAATTCTGACACTATCTACTTGGAGTTAGCTCAGATCCCACAAGTTAACTGCCTCCACTTCAGATGGTAATCGCAAGTCCCAGGTTGTCATCTGTACTTTTGATAATTAGCTACAAACTGAGGTTCCCACAACCTCTCCTTGGGTTCAATAATTTACTGGAATGGCTCACAGACTCACGGAAACACTCGCATTCACTAAACTATTGTAAAGAATATAATGAAGGATGCATATGAACAGACCGATAAAGAGATACATAAGGCAAGATGTATGGGATAGGGCGAGGAGCTTCCATGCTCTTGTCGGGTGCACAGTCTTCCAGCACCCCATGTGTTCACTAACCTGGAAGCTCTGAACCCCATATTTTGGGAACTTTTATGGAGGCTTTGTCATCTAGACATGATTGATCATTAACTCAGTCTCCAGTCCCGCTCCCCTTCCCAGAGCATGAAAGGTGGCGTGGAGAGTTCCAAGCTTCTCATTGTGGTTTGGTCTTTCTATTGGCCAGCCCCCATTCTGACTATCGAGTTAGCCATCGAGAGTTGCCTCACTAGAACAAAAGATGCTCCTGTCACCCAACAAATCCCAAGGGATTTAGGAGCTCTGTGTCAGGAACAAGGGTCATGTTAGAATAAAAGTTGTTCCTTATGTTCTCATCACTCAGAAAATTATAAGGATTTGAGTGACTCTGTGCCAGAAACTGGGGGCAGAGACCAATATTTATTTCTTCTATTATTTCTCAGACTTCTTTCTAATAAATAAAAGATGACAAAAGTAATGGGATGTCGCTTCTAAGATTAAATTACAAAAAAATACTGTTTTTCTGTCTCTGTCTCTCTCTCTTTCCTCTCATTATGGGGAAAGCAAGTTGTCATGTTGTGAGTGGCTGATGTGACAAAGAACTAATGTGTTCATCCAATAGCCAATAAGGCCTGCCAACAGTCATGTGAGTCAGCTTGGAAGCACAGGAGAGCCTTAGGTTGGCTGTAGCACTGAGATGTTGACTGCAGCCTTTCCAGAGACCCCGAGGCAGAGGCACCCAGCTAGCTACGCTGCACCAAGGTTCTGACCCACAGAAACTGAGATAATGAATGTTTGTTGCTTAAGCTGCTAAGACAGCTTTGAGGTAATTTGTTATGCAGTAATAACCAGTACACCCTATGAAAATATGAATATTTAAATTGGCTAGCCTTCTTGGTAATTTTCTGACTTACTAAGATAAATGTTATTATTAAAAAGTGATCCATGAATCTAAGGAAAAAAGAAAACCAAATACCTAAGTTAAATTACTAAGAATGACATCATTCTACCCCATAGATGGACATACCTGGAATAAATTTTGTTTTGTAATAATGCAAATGAGGTAATAGTAGCTATTTCATAAGGGATAAGAGAATGAGGATTACTGATGCCATGGTCAGCATAAAGAAAATTGGAAACTTTCTTACTGTTTAGCTAGAATGCATCAGCTCTGAACTTCCATTTAAATTCATTTTTATTTATTTAATGCTCATTAAATTCTCCTGAAAATGGGTACACAGGGTTCCAAACCTTTCAGTTACTTTTCAATGTGCAAACTTGTATATATTACAATTCTGGAGAATTTGTTTTAGGATTTCAGATATCACTTATCTAACAATCAAACTCTTCATCAGAAGTTTTTAGGGGCACTTTGCTTTTAGAAGTCACAGGGTATTTCTGTCTTAAAAAATATTGTTTCAAGGCTCAAACCAAGTATCCACAGTAACAATGTTAATAGGATATTGCATGAAGTTTAGCTTTTCTTGAGTCCCAGCAAGATATTTTAGTTCAGTTGACTTATTTAATGAAAAAAAAAAAAAAAGCCTATACCAGTTCAGATAAAAGTGTTTTCAAGGCGAGATGGTGCCAAATATATGGGAGCAGGCTGCTTAAATATCCTATCCATATTGCTCTAGTCTATAGAAACTCATACTAGAAACTTCTACAGCTTTAACCACATAGTTCAAATGTTGACCCTAAAAAAGATCAGACTAACTGTATAGAAGACTCATGCAAAGGAGACAGTGGGCCAATCAGGCCAAAGACCAGATTTTGTATGGATCTCTATACTACTTCAGGTTCAGTCATTTGCATAAGTAGAAAACCTATCCCTCTTCATTTTTCCTTATTCATTCCTTTATCTCTCTCCTTTCTATCTTGGGTGACAGGCTGTGACTGGCATATTGTTAGTGTTTGAGAAATGCTTACTGAACGAATAAATGAAAGAATGAAGGGAGGAGTTGAAGTTCAGAGACTGGCAGGGTAAATTGATGGGGCATATTAGATAGAAATCATTTTTTCTTTTTAGAAACATACTCCTCAGGTTCCCTGAATCATGTAAACTATAAAAGTTGAACTATGACTATAAGACTTTTTTCTAAGTTATATTCAACATTCTACAATGTACCTGAAGTCTTAGTGTGTTTACTTTCAGTTCTGAAATCATGTGTACACTAGGAAGTGCATTTAATTAGCCTCTTCTGGAAATGCAAATCAAAACCACAATGAGATATCACCTCACACCTGTTAGAATAGCTAAAATCAATAGGACAAGTAATAACAAATGTTGAAGAGGATGCGGAGAAAAAGGAACCCTCAAACACTGCTGGTGGGACTGCAAATTGATACAGCCACTATGGAAACCAGTATGGAGGTTCCTCAGAAAACTAAGAATTGATCTACCATATGATCCAGCAATTGCTCTACTGAGTATCTACCCTAAAGACTTGAAAGCCCATATCCAAAAAGGTATTTGCACACTGATGTTCATAGCAGCATTATTCACAGTGGCCAGGACATGGAAGCAATAGAATTGTCCTACAATAGATGATTAGATAAAGAAGCTGTGGTATATATATATATATAATGGAATATTACTCAGCCATAAGAAGAGATGAAATAATGCCATTTGCAACAACATGGACGGACCTCAAGATAATCATGCTCAGTGAAATAAGCCAGACAGAAAAAGTTGAAAATCACATGATATCACTTATATGTGGGATATAAAGAGCAACAAATGAACAGGCAAACAAACAGAGACATGGACTATAGACTAGTGGTTACCAGAGGGTACGGGGTAGGGGGAGAGGGGAGGTAGACAGAGTAAAAGGGATCGAATATGTGGTGACAGAAAGAAATCTAACTATGAGAGGTGAACACACAGTGTAACTATATATATGTCTTAAAGTGTACAGCTGAAACTTATTGGATTTCATTAACCAATATCACCATTAAAAATTAATTAATTAATTAATTAATTAGCCTCCTCTGATAAGTTTCTCCTTCATTTCTTTACCTATTGGCAATTCCTTATTAGAATTGCCCTGGGTGAAAGTCATTCTTATACGAAAGTTAGTTTTCTCTAAAAAAAAAAAATCAATATTCTCAGCAATCAAATGCCCAGTAAAAGCAATGGAGGATATAAATCCTATACAAGGTCTGTAAGTTAAATATACAACAACAGGTCCTTAAATTGTACACAGCATTGCTATTAACTAGCTACTGTAAAAGCAAAAAAAAAAAAGTCTGCCATATTAGGTGATGTGTGAGGTACTTTATTATCTGGTCTCTTTTATAAAGTTACTTTCCATTTCCTTCACATAGCAATAGTTGTCAGACTCCATGCCAAGGAAAGAGTTCCCTTTGCCTGGAATTCTTTCCCTTATCCCCATTTACCTTGCAGACTCCTGCTCCTTTTTCTAGGTCCAACCTAAGAGATAGCTTCTCTCAGCTACTCACTCATCCACATTCCACCACCCAGGAAGAGCTGGAACCCCTAACCCCATAGAATATATGTCTCTATCATAGTATTACTAGTGTTTACTGACATGGCTTTCTCCTCACAAAATCAAGAACTTCTTAAGGATAAAGGCTCTGTCTTATTCAACTTTGTATCCCCAGTGACAGGTGTGGTACTCAATATAAAGGTGTTAGAAAAATGATAGACTTTCTCAATATTGTTAGGAGTTCAAAATCTTCCACCAAATATTCTCATTGAGGGAAATGCTTTATTATATAAATAGTCAAATAAGAAGAAAAATGTCATTATTAAAGCATTTAAAAAATGTTTAATGGCTGAGTAGGCCCCTTTTAACTTACTAAGTCATTCGGGTAAAAGCTAAAGCAGTTATGTGGCTTTGCAAAGGAGGCCTAAATGAGGCTTTTCTCTTCCTGTCTCCCAGTTGTGTCATCTTTGATGTTTTATTCTTCCTCTCCTCACAAAGCCAAAGTTGGGGTATTTCCACTAAAGGGAAAAGAAAAGTCACTTCCATCTCCCCCTAATCCCCCAACCCCCAGTCTCCCTAGCTTGTGACTGGGGCATTAGCCTGGAGAAGGATTCAACTGAGAGGAGAGCAAGCAGAAAGAACAACCAGGCTGCATCTCAACTTCTCCCAATGGAAAGAGGCTTTGCCCTTCTTAATTGCTAGTGGTATGGATCCAGAAAATAGAACATAGAGAAGACATGTCACCCCTAAACACCAACCTGTGACATAAAGTTACCTTGCCCACTAATAAAAAATGGCCCCAGTAAATGTAAGAACTGATCAATCAGGTTATCGACTTTCTCCCACAGTCAGGAGCCAATGAGGGCTAAAAAAAAAAGAGGGATGCAAGAGTTCATTCCCAAATTCATTCCTAATGGTGTGTAGGTTCTTCAGAAAGCACACTGAGGAAGAGTTAGGAGTATAACAATGAGTAGGTGGGGAAGGGACAGATAGTGCAATACCTTGGAAAGATACAATAGGAAGTAAGAATGGGCAGGAAGAGCTTTGGACCATGATTCTAACCTGACATCTGTAAAAAGAAATGGGGGAAGAATCAGAATTGTTAGGAACACTCTCACATTGCAGTGCAGATCCAACAATCTCAGCCAACCAAATGCGAAGCTCTGAAACAAAGATCACTGTGATGGTTAATTTCAAGTGTCAGTTTAGTTAGACCATAGTACCCAGATATTTGACCAAACATTTATTCTATATATTTTGTAAAGGTATTTTTTTAGATGAGATCAACATTCAAATCAAGACTTTTAATAAAACAGATTACCTTCCATAATGTGGGTGGGCCTCATCCAATCAGTTGAAGGTCTTAAAAGAAAAAGACTGACCTCCCCAAAAGAAGAGAGAATTATTCCAGCAAAATGCCTTTAGACTTAAAACTGATTTTGGTATATCTAAAATAATAGAACATTTATATATTGGTCTCTGCCCCAGTTTCTGGCACAGAACTCCTAAAATCCTTACAATTTCCTAAATGATAAGAATGCAAAGGGGCATCTCTTATTCTAATATTTGATCTCACATCTTGGATTCAGCCTACTATGAGATAATAAATTTTTGTGAATTAAGATGACCAATTTGTGGGAATTTGTTACAGCAGCCATAAGAAACTGATATAGCTTTCCATCATTTCTCCCAAACTGAAAAAAACAGTGAGTGTTTTGGTTGGGGAACCTAATCTGCTTTTCATCAAGGTGATATGCTTAAGATATTCTGGAAGGAGATAGAGCTATTATCTCTGAAAGAGCAAAGATAAGAAAAGTAGAGGTTTCCACCTACTTATTCTTTAAATTGTAAGATTAACCATTTCTATCTTTAGTACCTACAATTAGTCTTTAACAGTAAACAGGTCCTTAATGTATAATATATATGCACTGAGGTTATGAAATTTCACATATGAAATCCTGTGGTTTTGTCCACTAAGGTGTATGAGTTCCTCTTATTTTAGTATCCTTTAGCTATTTATCTTTTTGGATCTTTCTGTTCTATTAATTAATGTTTTTGAGGATAAGAAAGTCTCTGTTATTGATTTTTTTTATTTACTTGTAGTATGAGATAGATTTTTCTAAACTTTATTTTAATCATATATACATATATTTATGAGATAGACTTTTTTTAAACCATGTTTCTCAGCTTACAATTTTCATTATACTGTAGCCAAGATTTCATTTCTTAATACATTTTCTTATTACAATGTATTTTCTAGAGTTATTTAAAGCCATGGTTTATTAAATCAGGAATGTAAATGTGGCAGTGTTTTTTATTTCCAGTGCATATGTGTGCCACAATCACTATTCATTATAAAAGTTGCCTTTTATGTTTTTATTTTTATTTTTATTTTTGGGGTGTATTATTTGTTTGTTTTTTATCCTTAAGTTATTTGAGAATTATTCCTATGAGAGTAACTTCTGTAGAAATGAAACATTTAGAGAAAACAGTTTTCATTGCTACATACTCTGTATTACCTCTCAAATTTTCATACATTTTACATATCAAATAGAAAGTAAGTTCAAATTTGCCAATTTCTATTATTTACATTATTTTATTTATTGCTATCAAGTTGACTGTTCTCTGCATCCTTTTTACTGTTTTATTTTTCATTGCCAATATGAAAAGTAAATTTAAATTATTTTGTAAACAAATATAGACCTACCCACTTTATTTCATTAGAAAAGTAATGTTCACTTGTTTTGCACAGTGTTTTGATGTAAGAATCTTTTTTTTTTTTTACAGTTTTATTAACATATAATTCACATACCATAAAATTCACCCATTTAGAGTATATATTTCAATGGCTTTGGGTTGTAATTTTTATTCATGATTAATTCCTTACAGAGGACTCCCTGTGAAACATGGTCATTCCAATGGAAAATGCATGGAGGGTTGAAGAAGAAGCTAAAGAAGTTATAAGCTAAGATTTGCAGACCGGCTACCACCAGAAGTGAGGGAGACACTCTCCCCTCAGACCATGCAGCTTTTCACTAGAGGCACAGGTACTGGGGAAGCTGACCCACCTGGAGGAGAGGGGTATGGATCTAAAAACTGGGTAATTTAGTGACAATCTGCATACCAAATTGTAAGATATGTAGCCTCCTTCACCCAGTCCACTCCCCTGAATGCCAGGAGCCAATATTACACACACACACACACACACACACACACACACACACACACACACATCTGGCACTTGCAGAAAATGGAAGAGATGTACAATGAAGAACAAAAGAACTTCAAGGAGAACAAAACATTGTACAAAAAAGAAAGCATAATCATATTATATAATTAGCCTCAGTAGTAAGCAATTATAATTATTATTAATTCTAATGTAATTATATAAAATATTATTACAATGTCAAGGCAGATTAAGAAGGTGATATAACTGTATTGGCAGGGGAAAAGGAATGGAGGAATATATTTGAAACAAGCTAAATCATCTATGTCATAAAGTAAATCAATAGATAATGTCTAAAATGGATAAATCAATAAATATCAAATATACTGTATAAAAATATGGAGAAAAGTATTAAAATATGGAGAAAAGTATCAAAATTAACAGCTAAGCCAATTGTAAGTGACTGCCTCTAGGAAGTGAGATTGTATTATGGTGGGGGTGGGGGCACATAGGAAAATCCATTAAAAGACTACTGTTTTTCATAAGCCTTTTAGTACTATTTGAGTTTTTAACTATCCATATGTATTACTTTGATAAAGAAGAAAAATTAGTTTAAAAGAAAAAAATCCATATATAGTATTTTAGTTGGCATTGCTTGCTTTGTTTGCTGAATTACAGTTTTTCAGGAGAAAGAGTGAAATCTTTTGTGCTAATAGCTATGGAAATTGACCCATCTTTTGAATATTTTTAAGTAAACTGGTTGCATCTTTAGATGATCCCTCTAGGAGGAGGGAGGTGGAATCTTAATTTCTTGAGAAAATAATCTTTGAAGTTTAAAAAAGAAACCATGCAATAATTTCTACTGCAAGAAGGAAATAAAAACTCCCAAGGATGGTAACAATAACAACTTTCTGTGACCTTGATGGCCGAAGCAGTGAGAGCCAGGCTTCCTCTGCCCCTTTCACTCCTAGTCACTCACCTCCTCCACCTTGTTTGCCTTTTCTTCCCCTCCCTTCTTCCTTTCTGTCCCCTCTCCCATGCTGCAACCTTTTACCAGCACTAGCCATAATGTGAGCTGAAAGATTTCTTTTTATAAGGTATACCTCACTGAAAAATAAGAGATAAGTGAAATAGTAAAAATTTCTCTGTTTTAACAGAAATCATTTTTTTTAAAAGCCTACAAAGCCCAAAAGAACTATGTACATTTTTTACTTGCTTGAGAATGTTGATTTGTATGGAAGCATCAGTGATACCTAATACTAAAAAGAGATTCCACATCCTTGACTTAAAAGAAGAAAAATGCATGGATGTATTTTCCATCAGGTTATAGCTGATAAATACATAGTTTAAGAGCTTTAAAGGATAGAAACAGAGACTCTTTCAACTTGCTGTTCTTCCCCTAGGCACAGTGGCTCCGGATTCAAACTTGATGACCAAAGATAGAGTGTTTTCCATCTGATGATCTTTCAGGTGGGAATAAAACCTTCAGATCTCTACTCTCGACTTTTCAAAACTGTCTGTGGCGTTATGCCATCTGATTGATGAGTCGGTCCTTGTTCTACTTTGCAGAGAACAGCATCGCCCAACAATTTTAAATGTTACCATTTAATTTCTGCAATTCTTGAGAACCACTTGTGACCGTTTTAATCTGGGAAGTTTTAAGCTTTTTGAATGGTAAGGTACATGCTTTTCTCTGTGTTTGACAGAATTAAATGATCTCCATATTACAAAGACAATGATAAGAAAAATCTATTTTAATATACATTTACAACATATCTTCTAATATTTAAAATAACTTTATCTGACATTTTATTCATTTTTTTCTCCATTTCTGATAATTCTGGGATTTATGGAATCATCAGGATTTTTTTCTTCCCTCCTTACACTCTTCCACTCCCTATTTGGGTTCCACATGAAGTCAGTCTTGTTGCTCCCACCCTGAGTTTGTATTAAGAGTGCACTTGCTGGTACTTTCAAGTGAGCTTGAATTTGGTTAAACAAGGATGCCTTTGCCTTCCTCCTTGTAGGCCACATGTACCCAGTTTCAGAGTAGATAGCTACAGAAAAACTATGACAACTCTGATAATCAAGGTGGTGGCTGTTGCTAGGCAACAGAAAGGCAAGCGGGATGCTTTGTGCTTTGGTCTTGGCAGTATACTAGAAATAAAGAAGACCTGCCCATCATTCCTTGTCCTCAGAGAACCAGTTTAATGTGCAGGTGCATGGTGTGCACTCGTATCTGGACCAAGATTATGAAGAAGAGAGATGTAGGTGAAAACCTATGGGAATTTCTGCCCAGAACCTCTTTTGAAGAAATTGTCCCCTACTCTCAATCCCTATGCCCAGCCTGGGACCACGAGGGGAATTTAGTGACTCTAATAGATTAGACAAATGATGGGCCTTTCACCTTTCCAAAAATTTGATTTTAAGACTGGCAGAACCGAGGTGTTCTCAGTAGACCTGCACGTAAAATACGAACCTTCAGGGACTATGTACTGGCATGTTCTGCCAAGTGGCCATGGAACAGAGGAAACTGGCAGAAAAGATTAATTAATTTGTTTATTTATTCATTCAGTGAAGGAAAAAGGAAAGAAAGAAGAAGGGAACTAATATGTCATGAAACTTATTATGCACTAAACAGCAATTACACAGATGCTAAAGAGAAAACCAGATAATGATTCAGGACTGGGTGGTGTAGTCAGTAGGGAGAATAATTTGGTTGTGATGATTAATTCGGCACAATCTGGAGTCAGAGCCTGAGGACATACCTCAGCTGTCTGGGGTACCCACCCACAGCTCCCAGCCCTACTATTAAAGGGAGTTTTTCTTCTCTTGCTGAGTGCAGCAGACTTATAAGAATATCCATGGATAAATTCTGAGGATTAGTAACTTGTCTTCTGTACGCACATTGGAAAAACTAACCATCTAGTTTGAATAGCCGCAGCATTCTGAAGGAAAATAGAGGGCAGTGTTGAGAAGAGAGTAGCCTTGACAGAATCCTCAATACTCTCTAGAGTGAGTGAAGCACCTTGCATAACTGTGCACAATTGGGTGCTCAGTTAATACTTCATGGTTTAATTGATGAATTCTGTCTTACAAAAATGTGATCTTTTTTGTCTTCTTCAAAGAAACACTATCACCCACATTATACACAATAACACATTATACTGACAAGACTACAGAACAATAATATAATCAGCAATGAACATTGTCATGTCCCACAAAAATGATGCCAAATTATAATTAACAAATGCAGTGACTCAAGTGGAATAAAATATTTCTAAGCTTATGTGATTTAAGAGTACTACAAATTTAATCAGTTTTACTTCTTTGAATTGATAGCACTCACAAGAATTGCCACTTAAATGTAATTCCACAGTACCCTTGACTAATGTGGCAAGATAACCCAAGAGAAAATTTAACTGTAACATGTTTATACATTCTTAAGACAAAACAATGAGATGTGTTACTCCAGATTCTCTGTCCCCATCCTGACCTAGCTCCTTCTAGTGATGCATACAAAAAGGAAAGTTTTCCTTCTGCATCAGGGCTGTGTTATGAAAATTTTATTTTTAAAACTCAAGCAGGAAGCAGCACAGTCCAGGAAGGGTCAGGTACTAAGGCTAAGGAGGAAGGGGTGGGGCCTGCCCCCAAATTAGAATGAGGAGCTGATGGCAGTTACTCATGGCCCCCTGGCAGTTACTTAAGTTGCCTATAGCAAAGCAGAAAGTGGCCATTTTATTGATGGGCAGTACATGAGCACCCAGGAGCCACAGAAACTGTCACAGTGACTGTGGTGGGAAAACCAGCACCTTTAAACAGATTCTACTGCCCAGAGCAATGACATCTTTAATGGACTGAATGCCTGAGCAGGGGCAGAGCTAGCAAATTTGCCACCAAGAGCTGATCATTATTTGGACATACTTATTTCCATCAGCCAACTTGTTTTAAAAATGTATTACGTAATAACTATCTTAGTGATTAATTTATTAGTTTTAAAGTGTTAACAATATAAAATATAAATATTCAATTTAAATGTTATTATGTAAACTCAGTAGGATATTTCATGCAGGAACTAAAGGCACCAAACAAAAATATCATGCACTGCAATTTGCACTCTGATTCACTGTTTTAAATTTTAAACACTAATAAAAATTCTACCTTGTCATATAGAATGGGAGAATTGAAGTAACCGAAGTTCTCTTTCTTTATCTGTATAATGAATGTGTTATCTTTACTTCTTTCGAATTGAATCTATTGTTTAAATGCAGGAAGATGTAGCACCTAGGGATTCGCTCAAATGATTTCTAATCTTTAGAAATTTATAATTAGATAAATGTATATGATTGATGGATCCAAGGCAGAACTGATAACTGAAGGTTCTTCTAATTGAAGTTCATGTAGATTAAAATATTAAAGGCTAAGATATAAAAAAGTGCTAATTGGCAGTTTACATGAATATTATTAAAACCTCCACAGTATTCATAGCAATTGTTTAAAACATATACCCACAACTTTTTTTCACAGTGGAGTGTTTATCAGTGACTGTTTAAAATTGCCAGTGTGTGCAACTTTCTAATCAGCATTATTATTGTTCTTAATTACCTACAAAAATGCACCTCTATTGCCTGCACCTGGGGCAAACTAGTCCCGCCAGCCTACTCTTGGTACTCACAAATTGTTTGAAATTGCATAATTTCTCCAGGACTTTTGCAATACCAGGGGAAGAGGAAAAGGCCTCCTAAAATATAACTGAGATTAAATTTCCCACTAGTTAGACTGGTGTTTGCATCAGATTTTATTTGATTTTAAGAAACGATTTTTTTCCTGAGTGTTGTAAGGGACATTTGTATCAGCTATAACAATGTAGTATAGTAATGTTGCCATAGCATAACTAACATAAGTAATATATGCTTAACTATTTAATTTTCCTAAATAAAAATTTTAAGCATTCTTGTCCCTCCCGCAACCCCTCCCTGCCCAATAAAATATAGAAAGAGGTGGTCAAATTTTCAAAAACATAAAATAAATAAATCATAGAATTTAGTTACAATTTTTTTCTAGATAATTCTCCTACAAGAAAAACTTATACGGGTATAGTAAAAAAATACACACACACACACACACACACACACACACACACCTTTTTTCTCTACAAGTTAGTAGTCATTAAAAGTGTTTCAGGTTTGAAAATTACTCAGCCTCTGTTTTCACAAGTTGCACCCTTCTAAAAGTAAAATGATGTTGTGTATATTGTAATTAAAAGCATTTCTTTGCTTCAGCTCCACCCACTATTTCAGCATTTCCAGTCACTTTCCACTTCCCAATTACCTGCATTTATTTACAGGTGAATTAGAGAAGTATCTAATTTTTGCAAATAAGCCCTGTTGGCCTTCATCAACTCAGTGATCTCTACTGCCTCCAAAAGCTTTGGAGCCTTCTAAGGCCACCCATCCTGCCTTAATGACCCTCTGCCTCCGCAGAGCACACTCATGTCACCTCCACAAAGCTGTTGCTGTCGTTGTTGTTGCCATAGCCAGTACTGGTGCAGTGGCCTGGCTTACATTTGACCTGTGAGACCCCTACAGATATTTAATTATTGCTGGCAGAACTTGAAATTACAAATATTACAACCAAAGTTAAGAGCATGGACAGAAGTAGAACAAAGAGAGAATGTGCCCCAGGAGGCATGAGGAATCCAAGATGACTGAGAGGCAGCCTCAGTTCACAGAGTATAGAAAACAAGGTCACTTCTCCTGGTAGGCACATCCCTCCCCAAGGGCTCCAAACTTTCAGACTAGTGGAGCCCACTCATTCCCAGGCCTATGTAACCGAGCAGAGAGTGAGGCAGAATTTTTGAGTAAATACTGGTTTAGGCCAGTTTCTCCAGCTGTACATGTCAAACGGAACCTTGGTAAATTGATTGTCGATTTTGTCCTTGAAACTACTGTTTCCATAGACCAAAGCTAAAGATCTGGATGCATCAGGCTACCCTATCTCTGCCACGCTGTGGGGCTCACCTGCCCCCAGACCACCCGTTCTCACCATGCTTAGCCTCAACCAGTGCAGTGCCTCTGCCATCCATATACCCATCCCCAAGAACACAAATGACAAGTTTCACTGCAATCTGGGAGAAGGGGGAAGGATGAGTTAGTTACTCTTTATAACAATACTGTATTCATATGAAATGCTAAATGAATGAGAGCCTTTTTCTCTTTCTTAGAGTGGAGAGAGCAGCTTAAACAATGACTATTAAAAGTAGGTTAATAATGAGTAAGAGCAGGTTACTGGAGTAAGAGAAAATCCTTTAAAGATTAATAACATACTGACAAATGAAACTTTAATCAAACTGCTTCCTCAAATAACAAGGGACTCTTTTTCTTGTCCCCCCACACTGAGAGTTCCAGGGAAAGGAGAGGGTCAGAAATCAGTCATTGGGCTGTGTCATCAATCAGTAACCATGTCTCATTTCTGTCCCACCCCAGGGACCAAAGAAGAACGAGGCCCTTACGAGTTAGAAAAGGCTCCTCTCAGCTCACGTCGTACGTCTTACACACTGTGCTTTGCTTTCGATGGAACATTAGAATCCCTTGTTGGTGACAGCTACCACTTCCTGATGAAGTGCTATTTGTCTTCAAAGTCATTGGCTGGGTCTCCCATCTTTGTTCTGTTCAGTCTCATTGTCATGTGAGGGGAGAGACTCTTTGAGCATCTTGACATGTGATGCTCATCCCAAAGGAGAGTGTTATCTGTGTCCTGGGCCATGAGCACGAGCCCTTTTAGATTATTCACGGGCCAGACTGTCCACCGGGTATGTCTAGGTCTTGGATGAAATCTGACACTTCCTTCTACATCACGCTATAAATTCTAAGTTTGCCTGCTGCTTCTACCCTGCAGCTTCTTCATGAGGGGAGCCTATTCTCAGCCGGGTATACTTCCTCCTCCAGCAGCCGAGGTTGAGGATCCCAGGGTGGATCCCAGCAAGTCCATTCTTTTAGGTGGGTGTGGGGATACTCTGGGGACTCTTTCTACTTTTAAAAACAATAATATAAATATAAAAGTAAGTAATATGTAATTTTACACATATAAAATACACACACATACAAAATACATAATTTAAAAATATAAAGATGAATATTCTTTCACAAATCATTGAAAGGGTCCGGGTGCAGCAGAGGAAGCTTGGCGTAGAAGGCAAGGCTGTGTCAGAAAGGGGTGAAAAAAGCAGAGCCACGTCGCAGGAGTTAAGTTCCTACTCTGTCTCTTACTAGCCATCAGACCTTAGCCTCTCTGTGCCTGTTTCCTGATCTCTGAAGAGGACATATTTATAGTTTCTACCTCTAAGGACATCATGAAAATTAACTGAGACAATACATTGAAGTGTTCATGACAGCACCTGGCACATAAAGAATGATCAATGAATGGTAACCATTAGCATTAATTTTTGTCTGAACGTGTTTGGAATCCTGTGATGTGAAGAAAAAGAGAGCCACTCTGTTTTTCTCTGACATTGAGCAGGTATTGTTAGGTTGCACGTGGAAATAAAGACAATAAGTGCTGGGTAACTTCCTAAACTATGTTGCTGATCTCTCTCCGGTGTATTTGGTATTTACAGGCATCCCCACTGTCACAGTGCATATTAATGATGCTCCACAGCCTGCTATCTGATAATGCTGCTGTCACTGACTTCCATGTGGCAGTTATAAAATTAGTCACATGGCTTTTAATCTAATGTGTGGTTTATTAAACACACTGCTGTCCCCTGTAATCATTTTCAGTGGAAGCTTCTCTGTAACTTAAGTGGTTAAAGCTCCTGAATCAAGCCTTACAGCATAGCAGTCAGCCTTGGCACAGTACTTCTTTCTCCTACCCTTTAAACCACCCTATGGCTACAGAGCAGGGTACCCACCAATCGCCTCAAATGGTATAATGTTCTTTCTGTAGCTTATCCATGAAGAAAGGTCAAATGTGCGCAGTGTGTTAGGAGTCTTTTGGTTACAATAGAAAACCCAACTCAAAGAGGTTTAAAGAATAAAAGCAATTGATTGTCTCATATAACAAAAACCTCCTGGGGTTGGCTGACCCAGTGACTGAATGTGGGGAAAGAACCCAGTTTCTTTCTGCCTCTCAGCCCTGCCATCTGCAGTGTCCTCTTTATCCCAAGGCAGACTCCCATCATGGTTCTAGGATGGCAGACTGCCAGCTGCATCAGGCCTGTGCTCCCCTCCACAGCCAGGAGGAGACAAGACAGCTGTCCTAGCATTTTGAGCAAGAGTTTGAAATTCACCCTGATTTGACATGCTTAGGGCCTATGCTTAATTCTTGGACCAATGATTACAGCTAATCGGTCAGGGGCTCTCTCTGGTACTGGGGCAAGGTCAGCTACCTCTGAAGCTCAGGGGCTGTGTGGAGAAACTAATATATGGATAACCTTAAAAAGCAGGAAAGCAGAGATGGATGAAGGTAGACAACAACAAATATCCATTATTGGCTTGATGAGGTGTGGAAATTGTGGAGAGATATGCATCTTGAAGTTCTCTGACCTTAGTTATGTGTTCTCAAAGAGTAAATGACAACTGTGATGTAAAATATATTAAAGAGGACTTCTGCCCCAACCACGGGCCACTCACAGGAATCTGGGAATAGGCAGCTCCTCTAGAGATGCTACCTGAGGGATACAGTCTGTTATTAACCCTTTCAGGAGCAAGAGCTCATCAACACCCCGTCCACCACCACAATTATGCTCACTCGGTAACTCTCCTCTCTGCTTCTAATCTTTTACTGCTAACAAATCATTTCACGCCTTTGGTCTTCTATATGCTTATGCATATGTTCTGCTGCCTTATAGCTTGTAAACCATAATTTCAACTTTCTTACGACCCCTCTTTCCTCATGGCCTTTTCATGTGCATCTTTTCAGATTCTTCTCTACTTAGGAATTACTTGATTTTATCAGTTTCAGGGAAGTTTCAGGGAGTTACAAGGTGAGAAAATCCTGCACCTAGGCTTTGAAAGCTGACAAAGATTTGGAAAGAAAGAAGCGAGTCATGGTATTTCTTAGGCAGAAATACATAACGTGAAGATGTCTCTGGGACAGGAAGAAGACTGATTCCCCAGATTCCCAGGGGAACATACTAGAGATGATCAAGAGAGCAATAAATTTTGAAAAAGTCGAGCCTCACCGACTACAGAAAGTTTGGAAATAAAAATCTATTGAAGGTTTTTGAGCCAAGCACTCTTCTGGCCTCTTCAGCTGAGTCAGCCTTGTTTGAACCCTTATCTTGCTTTTTATCCAACAGCCAGATATTTCTTGTTCCTAATTTCTCTCCTAGTGTTCTATCATGCCAGTTCTGGGTGAATCCTGTCGGGCTAGTGATTACAAGTAAGGAGCAGCACTCACCTATGAGGCACACCATATGCCATCATCCTACTGATAAGTTATACCAGTCAGTCTCAAACATATCAGACCCAATGTTTCCCATTTTATAAAAAATATTTCTATATTCTTCTTTTACTGCCTTGAAATAAAATTAATATATAATATGATGGATCTATATCCCTAATTGTATGGGGTTAATTTCATCCTCAAATTCATACGATGCAGTCCTAACTTCCAGTACTTTAGAATGGGACTGTATTGGGAGACAGGATCTTTAAAGAGGTAATTAAGTTAAAATGAGGGCATCTGGGTGGGCCTCGGTCCATTATGACTTGTCCTTGCAAGAAGAAGAAATCTGGACACAAGCACAACAGGAGGAAAGACAATGCAAAGACACAGGGAAAAGTCAGCCATTGATAAGCCAAGAATAGAGGCCTGAAACAGGTTCTTCCTTCATAGCCCTCAGAAAAAACCAACCCTGCCAACACCTTGATCTCAGACTTCTAGCTTCCTTACTGTGAGAAAACAAATCTCTGTTTATGCTACCTACTCCGTGGTAATTTGTTATGACAACTCTAGCAAGTTAGTACACTAATTATAAATAATGGCTTTATTGTAATGTAAATAATAAATAGAATGTAATATACAACGAAATAATGTATTTCCATTTGTAAATGCTCAAGCACAACTATACTGAAAGATATAACATTGTCACCAATACTGCGCTCACGCAACCAGCTATAAATCACTATGAAGTGACAGTACTAATGCAAGCTGACTCAGATGGTGGGCAGTTTTGGCAACTCAAACATAAAATCTCAAATAGCATTACCATTGGTACATCATTATCTAAAAGAGTGAAAAACTCTTGGTAAAGTGCCAAACAAAACAAAGAACAATCTTCCCTCAATTTACATGATGGTTACATTCCTGGAAAATTCAAAAATTACGTTGTATTTATTTGTAACACAGAAACAGGTGCTAGGCGCAGATAATTATAAATAGGTTTTTCATTTACATGAATGTCCTGTGGAACATTTGGAAGTCACAGCCAGTTCTTCATTTTTCTGTACATATTGCAGGATGTCAGGATGTCTAGCATCCCTGGCCCACGTTCCTCTTTGTCACATCATAGTGTGACTGCTTATTTTCAAAATATTCCCTAACTATTCCCTGAAGTGGAGTAGCACTTTTGTTGAGAAGCAGGAAGATACAAGAAAATAAAAGATGTAATTTATGGCTATTTTTTGGTATTAGTCTAGCCCCACCCTCACTTCCTGCCAGAACAGCTCCTTCAAGGAGGAAGAGACCTGGGCACTGGCTGATATGGGAACACACAGCAGGCAAGTCAAGCAAGTGATGTGCATTTTTTGCACTGGTATTTTTTAAAGCCACCTTCTTGATATTGTCCTTAAGCCTCATGTATTAAAGGCTTCTTTTTTTGCTTGGACTTCAGAGGCCTCAAAGTACTGGAAGCTTCGTAGCGTCTAACAGCTATAATCCTCACCTTCTGTGTGTTTTTGTGCGTATTTGAGATTTTGAAAGAGCTAAGGTGCTGCTGTGATTACAGAGGCAGTAGTGGGCCAGAGCACAGTCCCAATCATCCTGACAAATCCTACTGTCCATTTCTATGCTTCTGCTCCTGCACTACCGAACATTCATTGTTGGAGAAAATCACATGAACCAATAAGTTGGTTCTACCGGAAAGCTATGATTTCTAACTACAATAGGACCCTCAATGACACACCCAATTCCTTGTCCTACTCTGCCTGACACCCAGGCATGTTCCCTACAGTGCTTGCTCTCAACCTTTCCAGTCCCTTCAAGCACTCAAATTCTACTTTGTTGACTCATGTTCTATGTAACACTTCTGCATACTTTATTTATTGAGACAACCAATACCATTGTCCAAAAGAACTTCCCTTCTTTTTCATCTCAAAATTTATTTTCCTCTTGCATAACAGACAACGAAGTCTACCTGTGCTTTTTTTTCCTCCTCTTTCCAAGGGAACATGCTCCACTGATTAAAGAGTTTCAGTTTCCCCCTTTCAACTGCCTTCTCCTCTCACCTTTGCCTGAAAGTGTGCTGTATGAGTCAGAACCCTTTTGTTGCAAGTAGTACAATCCAATTTGAACACTTTAATCAGAAAAGAGGATTTTACTCTCAGGCATCACAGATGTCTCAAGAAATGCAATGGCAGAAATGCCATGGTCTTGAACTTGAACGAGAACTGCAAAGCCATTGGCTTTCTTTCCACCCTTCTTTTCTCCTCTTCTCAGTTTGCTTCATTTTTCTCTTGTACACATCTCTTGTAGCATCTTGTGGCTTCATGTTCACATGACAGAATCCCAATTTTGAGAGAGAGAACCTTAAATTTCTAGCTTGGATTAGATCCAGTCCCCTGGCCAAGTCCACCTAAAATGGCTTAGCAAGGACCAGATTGATCAATCAGCCTGAAACAAATAAATACGCAAAATATAGAAACAATGTCCCGCCCCCATGGATATCAGGAAGCGTGGAACAGTGACCCTTGAGAGAGGAAACAGATGAGGTGAACCTATGGTTGCCCCATCTTGCTGCCTAGAGAGAGTATCCAGGTTGCAGCACAGGGTGGGGGAACCCAAGTGGAAGCCAGTGGTGTCCCTGAGTTGAGAAGACACAGCTGGGAGTCCAGGGAAGATACCGTGGTTAGACGTAGCAGGACAGAGTACCAGAGAGAAGACAGCTGGAGAGAGAGAGAGTGAGAGAAGAGAGACAGGAACTGGGGGTGGGGGTGGGGCTGTTTGCAATAGAGTGATATAAAGATAGAGAGATGTCTGGATCACTAGAGGATCCCCTTGAGTTTTCAGCTGAGATCAGTGCATTCCTATAAGGAAACCACTGGCAGCCAGGAAAAGAGCCTCCTAAAAAGAGCAGAGGGAACACTCCTTGGAGCTCTCACAAAATCTAGAACAGTTTGTTTATATCAGTCAGAATAAGCCTCAAAATTCAGAAGGCATCCAGTGCAGTACTCAAAGGGTATCATCTCAGTAATGGGAGGAAGAACATAGTCCTCAGGCATGCTCTGGTCCTGCCTAACAGAGCTTAAAAGCAAACCTGAAAAAATCCAACTTTCAAGTCTCTTAACTGCATTCCAGAAGAGTTCAAAAATATTTATAGGAACACAAAATTACCCAGCACCCAACAAGGTACAATTCATGATTCTGGCATCCAATCGACCCTCTAGCCAAGGGAAAGAAGCAAAAAATGAAGAGGAGGTAACAATGTTCACTCTATCTCAGAAGTTCTGTTAATGTTACAGTTGCCTCCTCTCCCATCATAAGGCTATTACTATTTTCTTTACACACCAAAGTCTTGTTTGACTTATTTCAATGAGCCTCCATTACTATTGTTATTTTAAAAGACTTTTGTGAACAAGTGAATTATGAAAATAAGAAAACCAAACAAAAGAGAGACCAAAGAAGTTTCCACAGCTTCGTCAAACTGATGAAGTTCTGTTTCTCTTTCCTTTGCCTCCTCTTTTTGCCTACCTCTGAAGAAGGTCTTTACTTTCTTAACGGAATCTTTTGCCTTTCTTTTTCCAGATTAACTGAACACAATGCATAATAAATTTTTGTTTTTTGTCTTTGACTTTTACACTGGCAGATTTTAATGTTTCATGTGCACTTCTCAAAGAGGGGAGGGATACTTCTCAACACCCTTCGCCTGCATTCATTGTGTACCCCACTCCTTGGGTCAATGGCCCTTGGTGGGTAAAGCCTCCTTCAGCCCACCTCTGTTCGCGTGAACCCCACCTGCCCGTCCTTGGGCAAATAGAACTGCACCTGTCCACACCGCAAACATGTCCTACACCTCCACTTTTCCTTCAGGCGAGATTTCTTTGTGGCATGGAGTGGGGACAGCTACAGTCCCCAGGCTGCTGATGAAGTAAGGGAAAGTGGAGGGGCGTCAGGAGAGCGCGAAGAAAGCAGATGGAGGGGGAAATAGAAGAGGTGTACAGGGCCAGACACCAGCACATAAAAGGACCGACCACTCAGTAGCGAGAAGAAGCGCGAGTAAGGCGACCAGACACCATGTGGCTAGGGGGAGGAGAGAGAGCAGAGGAGGCGCGCGAAGGCTGAACGCCCAGGCAGCCAGACCCCAGATCGCAAGAGGGGAGCCGGGAGGAGGGGCTCGGCGGGCGCTGGCGGAGCGGTCCCAGGCTAGATCCAGGTGGCAGGGGGTCTCGCGTCACCCTGCCCAGAGCCGCCCGCGATGGGCGAGGCGAGCCGGGTGTGCTCCGGCTACTACAGCCTCAACCACAGCTTCGTGGAGTCCTTCCAGTGCCCCCGGCGCGGCGAGGCGGCCGCCCTCCTCTACTGCTGCGGCTTCGCAGACCTCAAGTACTGCTGCAGCGAGCCCGGCAGCTACTTCCCCTACAAGCACAGCTACATGTGGAGCCTCAGGTGGGCAGGGCAGGAGGCTGGCGGACAGGAGGGTCTGGGGAGGAGATTAGCAGCGCCACAGAGGGAGGAGGAAAGTCACCTGCGTCCCCGCGACCCGCTCAGGTCGGGTCCCTCCGGAAGGACGAGGAGCCTCGGAGGGTGGGTGAGGGCCCTACACAGACACCGCAGCCGGGTTGGAGATGTCCCGGGAGCCGGGACTCGTCCGGCTAGGGTCAGGCGGTAGCCGCCGGAGGTGTGAATCCACGGAGGGACCACAGGCGAGGCGCTTGCGGGAGTAGCGCAAGCTTTGCACCCAGGGCGCACCCAGCCCGCTCCCGCTGGCCTGTCTCAGCTCCCCGCCCGCCTGCCCTGGGTGGACTGTCCTTCACACTCGCCAGGATCCAGTCCCAAACAGGCAGCTCTGCTGGCGGAGAGAAAAGACATACAACTAACTTGAGGAGGCTTTAATTCTCTTTTTTGATTTCTTTGGGCATTTGGTGGATTTGAATAGAAAGGGGCTCCTATGGGACCCATTTTAAGGCATTAGCCAAGGATCAGAGTATTTTAAGTCGCTGGCATGTATTCTTTAAAAAAAAAAAAAAAGGTAGGGAGGTAGGGTGTGTGTGTGTGTGTGTGTGTGTGTGTGTGTGTGTGTGTGTGTGTGTGTTGCATGTGTGTTTGTGTGCGTGCAAGAGACGGGGCTTTATAATTTGCCATTTTCATCTGATCTGACATTGACCTGGAACCGAATTGGAGATCCACAGTTTTAGGTGCTATGGTTACACGATCTGTAGAAGCTTTCCAGGATACCCCCTTTCCCGATGCCTGAGCCATTTGGCCACTCCTGAAACGTGAAGAGACTTTGAGATGGGGTTTTTCTTGCCTCTTTTTCCTATGATGGGAATTTTACTTTTTCCAACTAGTATATATGCAGATATTTTTCATTATGAAGTGTTTCCCCTGCCCACTCTTACACTCCAAAAGACTGGAAACTTTGAAGTTGATTCTTTCATTTTGCCTGGAGAATGAATGGGATGTCTGGATTATAGGGAAGAACTCCCACTCCACCTTGAATTGTTCTTACAAATCAGTTAGCTTATGTTTAGGAGTGGAGAGAAAGAGGGAGGGAGGAGGAGAGAGAGAAAGAGAGAGAGAGAGAGAGAGAGAGAGAGAGAGAGAGAGAGAGAGAGAGAGAAGACTGCTACTAAGAGGATGAATAATTTTTATCCCAATCTCCTTGGATGGTCCAGAATTTGGCATACATACCAAGTCTACAGCAAATTACTTTAACTGTTATTTCCAAAAGCAGTAAAAATATATATATTTTTATGTATTACAAGCTTCAAAAAATCTCAGGAGTGCCCACTTACCAATGAGTTTAACTAACAAAGCTGAATTGTGTCAGTTCAGAGTGGGGCAAAATCCCCCCAAATAATGACAGCTTATCTTTATTATTTAGGGAAGCAATCTATATGGCACTGGCATATTATTTGGCCTTTTTGAAAATAACATAGCAACCCAGCTCTGAGTCTTTGGAGGTGTTAACAGTGGTGGCAGTGCCTCCAACAGAGACTGGCAACCCTTAAGTCAAACTCAATTGGAAAAATGCCTGAGATTCTCAGATTCCAGACTCACTGCAAAGTGACACGCAACGGAGGCTATTAACCCTTCTGAATAGCTTGCCAGGGTCTTCATTCAGCACTGACAAAATGGATAGTACACCTCAGCTCCTGGGAAATATAAAAATCATTTCAACTGATGGAATCAGTTGGCAATATTAAACCTGGGGTTCCTTTAGTTTGGGCTCTGAGAACACACTGGGGAGGTAAAAATTTAGAGCTATGTTTCCCTTGTATTCTTTACTCTCAAACCCCTAATTTAAAATAGTCCAACTGTGAAAAATATTCCGGAAGTCACTAGCATTTGTTCTGAGATTCTGCAGCTGCTTGAGAAAGGCACAGGTATAGCTACTACCCGTAAGTGAAGTTGCTAAGTAGGAGAATTGGTGCATTAAGGTGACAACAGCTTCAGACTCTTTGTCACCTCAAGGATTGGAAAGCAAACTGGCATTCGGTGCTGAGGAAAGGGTAATTCTCCCTTTTTTATGTTTGGCCCACTCCCATCTCTTCCTCTTACAGATCTCTGACTTCTTAGGACTCGACCTATTATTATACAAGACAACACATGAGTTCAATATGTGTTTGTTGAAATGATTATAGGAGATTCCTAGAGCTCCATCTTTATCTAGAGGTTCACATGCATGAAGGAACATTTCTATAAAGTAGAACTGTGGCATTAAAACAGTTTTTCAACATTATGAAGAACCTCCTTTCATAACAGAAAGCAGAAAAAAGCATGCTTTATTTTTGTTTTTCTTTCAAATAGTATGGACCGTTTTTTAAATTGTGTACATTAAAAGCCCACAATATGTATATTGAATTAAAATGACAGTTTTACTTTTAAATTGACTCAATTGCTCTCTTACTTTGCAGATTTAAAAAAAATAACCAGGTTCTTGTTTCAGGAATCTTTCCAGTTGTCTGACCTCCTAGCTGCCTTGTGCAGCAGATAATATTAATTAAGTAAGTTACATTCCTATGTGTTTTGTAGAGGCCTAATCATCCTTGACATGTATGACCTACAAAGTAAGCTTTGGTGCAAACGAGCATGAAAGAGGAGTTGCCAGCAGCAGGAGTCTACTACTTGAGAGAGAGTGCACCAAGTGAGGGCAAACTCCAATTTAAATATATAACTATACGCTGACTCTAGCCACAAAATTACCTAGTTTTCATCTGTGAAGGGGAACAGAGCTGACATTTATAAACCAAGCCTAAGAATCTCTGAAAGTTTAGCTCTATGTCTGTGGCTCAGGAGGCAATCTCTAAATTGCAGGGGTGTTTTATCTACTAAAAGCAAAGATAAATTGGATGAGCTTAGCCCCTCACTTTTAATTCTGTTCTCCTTACTCCCAAAGCAGTGACACACCTGGACTCCCTGCTCAAATTCTCTCTCCCCTCCCTTTTGGTACATGTTAAATTTGTCAGGGCCCTCCCTAATCTCCGAGAAATGGCAGAAGTCTACAGGCAAGCCAGGAAGATAATGAAGGAAAAGTTCATTACTTTTTAATGATGATGATGACTTTTCAATTACTACAAGTGGATCAATCACCAGTAAATTATTATTCACTTCCATTTATGGAACATTTACTACATGCTAAGTACTCTACCAAATCCTTAATAAGTGTACACAACACTATGGTAAGGTCAACAGAAGTATCTGCTCTTGAATAGCTTAAAATCTAATTATGTATTAAATACAGATGTATTTATACACACACACACACACACACACACACACACACATATATATATATACATTTTTATGTATATTTTACATATCCACATATACATATGGTTTGGGAAAGTAATGTACATATATTGCATTTTAGACTTTCAAGATAATTCTTTCAAGCTCCATTTCCCATTTAAAAGTAATAAGTTCACAGATTTATGTAAACTGTTACTTCTCAGCCTTATAGATAATTGTATCAGAAAGAATTACAAATTCAGTGAAGAGAAAATAATATGATATACACTTTATTTTTAGAGAAAAGTACAAGGGTTTCTTTCTTAATGCTAGAAGCCATTGGTGTTATGCTCTTTTAGAAAGGAAAAACTTGGACTGAACAGACTTTATATAAATTTCTGTAACTGTTGCTTTCCTTTAATTAAACCTTCTTCTCCTCTTTTGTAATAGTTGTGGTTTCATATATTAGTAAATGCTATTTCCCACACATGTCTCCAAATGAAAAGTTCTACATTTCTGGTACACATTTGCTTCACTACTTTTGCAATGGCAAATATTTTTCTACTCGACTTTTATTGGGAACCTGATCTTACCTCCTACTATATATTAATAAGAGGTTTATTTGATGGAGATGTTTTTGAACTATCCCTAGAGAATTGTTACCTTTTACCTGTCATGTGAATTCACATGCTATTCTATACTAATATTAACATAGGCATGTATAGATAAAATATAAGAATTTGATGGTAGAAAAAGGTGAGCTGTAGATTTTAATCACATACTGTTTGTACTAAAACATAATTTGGTTACAAATTCCCAAGGCAAGAAATAGCATTTAAACCTTCTCTTTAGTTCCTATGTAAACCTATCTGTGTAACAGTCACAATGTTTTCTGTTTTCCTCAGCATTGGGGCCCTGACTGGACTGGGAATTGCTGCCCTTGTTTTACTTGCCTTTGTCATCAGCGTCTGTGTCCTTTGCTATTTATTTCTGTATACGAAGCCTCAAAGATTTGACACTGGCCTTAAACTTCAACACCTAGAGGTTTCTTCTACTCAAGAAGGTAATCAGTATCCATTATTTGTAGCCAATTACCTGCACCCTGTTTAAAAGAATAACCTGTACCTGGGTAACAGATCATACTGTTAATGAATCCTTTCTAAAAATTCATTATGAGCTTTTATAAAAATTCATGAGAAATTAGGCTTTAATGGGAAAATACCTTAGAGAAATTGTACCCAAGGAAAAAAAGCAGCAGGATGTAAATGTTCTCATGAAAAAATAATACATTGATCCAATAAATCCACTTTAATGTACTTATGATGTCTCTTTCAGTTATAAAGGTTTTATTCTCTTGGAATTTCTAAATTTTGTTTTTGATAGAGCCAAATAAGTCAAATAAATAGAGGAACAAAATATCTGATGATTAATTCTCAGTGTCGCATTACTTAGATGGGTTAGTCAATGGTCAGTTAAGTAGTTACCTGTATACTTAGTGTACAAATTCAGAGGAGGCATATAAAATAACTGGGGCATATAAAAGAGATAGAAAAAAATAAATAGAAGACAGTCTCTGTTCCTGAACAGATTATGAACTAGTTAAGGTACAGTGGTGTGTGTAGCGTCAATATAAAGTAGGAAGAATTTTTATGTTTTGTGGAATTGAGTCTCATTGTTATCTCAGTATAAAGTGCTACACAAATACTAATATTATTAAGAAACTCAGAAAAAATTGTTAAAATTTTGTGAATATAAATTTCTGTTAGTGTATCTAAAAAGTAATAACCATGAATTTTATTTTGATATGTATATTTAAAATATATTTTAATAAATTTAGAATATATGTAACATGTAGAATATATATTAGGATATATAGAGAATATGTATATAGAATATATATATATTTAGAATAAGACACAAATGTTCACTGTTACTTAAAAAGTAAATGAAAAATGTTACTTTTAAAAAAATTAGAAAATTCTCTGCCCATATGTTCTATTTTAGCTGAATCCTGAAACATATTTATGGAACACATGTTCTGTGACTTTATCAAATACAACACTACTGCATGATGTTTCCTTCTCTGGAGGAAACTAGGAGGTGTCTCTTAGAGGGTAGCCTGTGTCACAGAGCAAGAGGCCAAGATCTTTTTGGAGTTCTCTTTCCCAAGTCTGAAGATTCCATGGCCAGATTGACAGGTCATTAGCTGAATTTAGTCCAATGGCTTAGGCCCAATTTCTCCATAGGCAAAATAAAGCAGTTGATTAGTAACTGTGAAATAACCATAAAATCAATTTTGTCTCAATTATTTAGGTAATTTAAGCAGTTCAGTTCTTAAATTTTACTATGAACAAGATTCACGTACTTGAGCTTGTTAGAACTATAAATTCCAGACTCTGCCTTTTAAAACAAATAGCTCCTCTCCCTACTCCATCCTTGCACCCCTCTGTCTACCCACCGCAGAACAGCCAGAATGAGCCAGTTAAAACCAAAGTCAGGTCATGTCACTTCCCTGCTCAAAACGCTAAACACTTCCCATCTCTCTCAATAGATATAGCATCTTAACTGTGTCCTGCCCTCTCCACCCTTATTTCTCTCATCTCCTTATACCAGGTCACATTGGCCTCTTTGCTGTTCCTGGAAACTCCTGCCTCGGGACCTTTGTACATGCTGTCACCATTGTCTAGAGTGCATTTTCTTTAGATATCTGCATGACTTGCACTTGCACTTTCTTTAAATCTTTACCAAAAGGCATCCTTTCTTGGGGAGTTCTTTCCTGTCACTCTACCTGCATTTTCAGCTTCTGTCAATATTTCATACCCCCTTTCTGCTTTATTTTTCTCTTAAGCATTTACCACTAATATATTACATATTTTAGTTATCTGTTATCTAACTTTTCTCCACTCCAACTAGAAAGTAAGTTCCAAGAAACCAATTTTTGTCTTGTTTGCTCACTACGGTATTCCTAGTATCTTAGAACACCTAACTGCATATTTGCTGGATGAATGGAAGGGAATAGCACTACATGTAGGTGATCAAAGGATCAGATTTATTGTTACCATTATAGTCATTAAACATCTGTTGAGTGCCTCCTATCTACAATGCACTGCACTAAATAAAAAATTGGTTATTTTCCTGGTATATCTCAGGAACTGCTCCAAATGTTATTGCATGTTGGCTCTGAGAACCCAGCAACAGAATTAGTTGGCCTGTTGATTGGTCTTGTAGTCTTATTGCTATTTAGCTGTGGAGATCCAATTAACACACTCCCTATGTAGTTAGACGAGACTGCTTTCTTGCAACAAAATGTCCCCACTCTGCCCCTCTCAAAAACATATTTATCAAGTCAGCAAATTAATTCAACACATTTTTCCTGAGGACTTGCATTGGCAAGGCAGGATTCTATACGACCTGCTGCCTTCCAGCTGCTTTCAAATGTGGTGATTTTGGTCCCTTGGGTTGATTTTAAACAAATCATAGTGGAGAGCCCAAAACAAAATAGGTAATCCAAATGTCACTGGAATCAGAAGAGAAAATGGTGTATATTTGAAAGCAACCCTTTGAAGTGATAATTAAAAACCACTGCTGTACCATTGTTAAATATGCATGCTTCCACTACAGTGATTCTCCCACCTAGGAATGGATGCTGGTGTGATAGCAATTGAGAAAAGTCTTTACTCCATTTAAAGAATGCCTTAAAGGTCAGGAATGTGATTAATGTTTGCATAATAATCAAGCAAGTTAAACAAATAGAAGAAAGTTGGTTTCACCAGCTACCACTCTTTTCTTTCAAAACTTTGTTATACGTAAGAGTCAACCTCTCATTATTTTAAATTAATTTTTATAATTGAGACTGTTTTCATTACAGGCAATTTGAATGGTCTCGAGGGTAATGTGGGGATTTTTTTTGTGTGCACATACTAAAACTGGTTTAGGGCACTGGATTTTTTGTTTTTATAAATGACAATGAGTTTAAAAGTCTAATCTTAAACAATTTTGCCAAGAATTTTATTCATGTGTCTTTATTCTATTGGGTTTCATTCTTTTCACTGCATACAATTGAAGGCTTTATATGTTTTGAATTGATCCTGAAGGAAGCAAGTGACTGATAGTGACTATAAAATTTAATTGGGCTACCTCCAGGGCTCATTTTGTAGAGAGGTCCAATTGCTAAGCAATTGATTTGCCTTTAAATTGTGCGCCATAATAATTTTCTTCCTTTTTAACTTTTGTGTTTTGAGTTATGCATGTTTCAAATGCCAACGTTTAGAATACCACAGCCTGTAAATTGTGCTCTATAGGACGGACATACAGTTTTGAGCAGAAGATGGCTGTGTGAAGGGCGTCTTTCTGAGGGTGAGGGTTCATTTCATAAGACGTGGAAGAATTAATGCCTAATAGAGGAGAAATGAAGCAGATCCATGCTTCTCAAACTTTTCCACTGGGGAATCCTTAAAGGTAGACAAGAAAGGAACTTGTGCCTCTAGAATTCCAAGGTCTCAGGTGAAAAGGCCTGCCTTAAGTCTTATGAGCTTTAAATTATTTGAAGTGCCCATTTTATTTTTTAAGTTTATAGGAATCGTCAATTTGACTGCATAATATAATGCCTTATTTTACTCTAATTATATCTTCTTTCCATATCTGAGTAAAATAGATGCTCTAAGAAGAGAAAACTGAAATCACCCTGTAATTTTGAGTATTCACTGACACCCTGCACTTATAGATATGGGCAGAGAATCGAGAAGAGGGATTCTTAGATGCAGAATTTGTGATGAAAATTAGAGGGGCGGATATTAGTAGAGTTGCCTGACACAAATAAATAGTACAATTGTATGGGACTAATAGACAACTCCAAGCCTCTATTTGGCGGTTTCTTTTTTAAAGGCAAGCGAAATAAATGAAAAAAGGGCAAGCTAATCAGCAATCAGACACAGTTGTCTAGGAGAAAAACACAAATTAAATATGGAATACTCAGAAAAAAAGCAAATTGTAGATCATATCATTTATTCTGCCTGTGAGCAAACTACAACTTGGACCAGCTCAGAATGGTCTGCTATAGTTCTTAGAGGACACCCTCACTCCCCTGTTAAAAACAAAAACAAAAACTTCCTTTCAAATCACTTTCATTGTAGGAAAATTAGAAAATATAGCGAAACAAACAAATAACATCACCCATGATCCCGTCACACAGAATAATAGATATTAACACCATGGTGAATATCCATGTATTTTTTTTCTATGTGTCTTTAGATACATGTCATAACAATATGGGTGGAAAATGAGTCTTCTAACATGACTTTTTTTTCACTGAGCAATATTGCTATTTTTGTTTGCCATTAAATAAATACCTTTGCAATCATATTTAATGGTTCTATTTTATTACCTTGATGGAGTCCTGTTTTTATTCTCTTATTTTGATATAATTTCATACTTCTAGAAGTATAAGTATAGAGAAGGCTGTATACCTTTTCTCAGATTTACTAATAGTTAATATTTTGCCTCATTTTTTCATTATTGATTTTCTCTTGATGTATATTTTCTGAACCATTTGGAAATAATTTGCAGCTATCATGCCTTTTAACAATAAATATTTCAGTACGTATTTCCTAAGAACAAGGGTTTCTTACATAATTATAGTATATTTATCAAAGTCAGGAAGTAATATTATCTAATCTTCAGTTTATAATCAAATTTTCCCAGTATTCTTAAAAACTATTTTTTTCTTATCTAGGAGCTAGTCCAGAATTATATCTTGTAATTAGCTATTGTATTTCTTTAGTGTCATTTAATACTCAGCCTTTCTTTGTTTTTCATGATCTTGGCATTTCTGAAAAGTAAAAGCCAATTATTTTATATGGTGTCCCTCAATTTGTTTGTCTGATGTTTTCTCATGATTGGAAGGAGATTATACCTGTTGACAGGAATATCACAGAAGTTATATCCTCAGGGCATCATATCAGGAAATACATAATATCGGTTTGTCTCATTATTGATGATGTTAACTTGGATTCTCTGGTGAAGGTTGTATTTGTTGGGTTAATTCATTGAAAAGTCACTATTATTTCCCTTTGTCATTACTAAGTAATTTGTGGGGGGAGGGGTACTTTGAAACTATGAAAAACATCCTGTTCTTTCTTAAACTTTACCTATCCATGAATGGCTAACTGCATTTTTTCATTCAAAATTTCAAAATAATTTCAGATTATTCTACTTGTAAAAGGTTGATTTCTAAACTCATCATTCCTTCTACATTTATTAGTTGTTATTCAACTCTAGGAAAAGCTTTCCCCTTCTCCCCTACTTATTTACCTATTCGTTTATTTATTCATTTCAGTATGTACTCAGATTCTTTACTCTAAAATATTCTCTTACTAGCATTTACCTTAGTCCTTGAGTTATCTTAAATTTAGCCTGTGAGAGCCACTTTCAATTGGGTCCTGTGTCCTTCTGAAATGTGTCCATCATTTTTTGAGTGCTTCTTTGCTTTCTGTCACAAGATGTTCCAGGGCATCCTGTACCCTCCTTGTTCCAGCCCTGGAATCTGCCATTTCTCCATGAAGCCTGGTTAATTTTAGTTGTGAATGGTATTTAGCAACCAAAGTCTGGGTTTACCAAATTTTATTAAATTAATGACTTTGAACTAGCTTCCATTTTCCTCTCTTATTGTACAAATATTGAACATTTTAACATAAATCCCTGGGAGTGAAATTGTTGACCAAAGAATGGGCATATTACTAAAGGCTTTGGATACAAGCTGCTAACAGCCTTCCAGAAAAATACTATTTCATGGGTGTTATTTCAAAAAATGTAGATTTTACTTTCATTGAGAAATAATGTGGTATTTTATCTAATTAGGAGTGAGAGTGGACATTTTGTGGCTTTGTATGAACTTTCCATACAGCAACCAAACTCTTTTCACATGTATTGTAAATGTTTTTCATAGTCATTTCCTTTTTAATTTTGTATATGTCCATTTTTCAATTTCAGTTCTCCTTTTGTGATTGCTTCCTTTTTTTCATACTTAGAAAGTTCTCACCTCAGTATAAGATATAAAGATATTCACTTATATTATCTTCTAATACATTTATTCATGTTTTTCATATTTAAATTTTAAAATCCTGAAATTTTAATTTTGGTGAAAAGTGTGAGGTAGGAATCAGCCTTTATTTTTATTTTGCAAATAATGAGCCAATTGTCCAAATATTCATTGGATAATTCATCTTTCTCTTGTCAATTTAAAATGTCACCTTTGTCATAAACTAAATTCTTATGTATACTAGAATGTTTTTAGATATCCTGTTCTATTATCAGTCTGTTTATTAAGAGAGTAATATACTTTTTAAATTATTGTAGTATATAATGTTTTAATATCTCATTAGGCAAGACTTTTTCCTCCCTCCCATTATGATTCTTTTTCAGTTTCTTGTATGGGTCAGGCTTCCAAATAAACTTATGGATTACACTATCAGTTTTTTAAAAATCAAGTGGTATTTTGATCGTTTTTGTACTCAATGTATGTATAACTTTGGGAGATATTTTTCTTAGTAGGCGTAACATTCCTTCAACAAAATCTGCTTAAAATTAATCAATTAGACTGCCAAATTATTTCATAATATCATTCTTCATTTCAGAAAGGCTTTAAGAATTCATTGAGATCTTAGTAGAAGACCAGGTAATTTGAATTCAATGGCAGAAAAGGCCACTTGTGTCTCCTAAAGGGACTTACTAGTTAAAATAATGAGCCTAGAATTTCCTACAAGAGTTTTTGTTTTGTTCCTGGAATGCAGATAATCAAATTGCTCAGCAGAGCTCAGGGCACAGGGTTAGGCTATCCTAGCTGATGTTGGAACCCAAATGAAAACTAGAACTCAGTCTCTCATTGTGAAAACTCACATAAAGAACTTAAAATTTATCAGCTAAATTCCTTTGTGAGTTAACTTAGTCATCAATATAAAAATTTAGCAATGCAGAAAAAGAAAGGAAAAAAAAGGCCAATTGTGGAAAAAACAAAGTAGGAAAAACATTTCTGGATAGAAGAACTTACCTTTACTCGTTCACAGATGGGCAAAGCAATAGTCTAAGACTCGAACTTTCACAATGAATTTTTAGCTATATTTACATGAGATACCTATATATCCTTGAGGGTACTAAAGGGAGAGGTTGATAGATAAGCAGGTTACTTACTAGTCAAGTTTTGCTCACTTTATGATTTACCTCAGATCCAGTCCTGTGCATCATGTTAAATTTAAAGGGAAAACAACCTTTTGCAAAATGAACAAACAAAAAGCCCTTTTAGGGTGTAAATTTAAGATTGCTTGTTTCTACTAGAAGGAACTGTGGGATGAGTGGGATGTATTTATTATTTCCTACTAAATAATAAAGTAAGCCAGCCGATTAGTAATTAGAAGCTGCTGTAGGGCTGCAGAACGGTAACACAGGACCCAGGATATAGGCAGACAGTGGCAGCAAAGTTTAATTTTAATTCTTCCAGCTAGCGAGGAGCTGAAGACTTGCAGAGGTCCCCAGCATTTTGTTGTTGTTGTTTCAAAATGGCAGGCAAGAGCAGAATTCATAGAAGAGCTATGGAATAAATGGATCTCTGAGGAATGGTTCTGAAAATGAATGCAAAATTTGTTGTCAGAAAAAATATATCGGCCTAGTTTGTGATGAGGATAAATGGAAAGATTTTATTTGATGAATGATTTAAATGATGGCAAAGGCTAATGCTTTACTTTAAATGCCAGTCTGAGAGATATAGGATTAAAGCAAAGGTTGAGATTTACATATGACCAGACCCCACTCCTCCCCAAAAAAAGAATGAAAATGGAAAGTGAGCTGCAGAAAGAAAAACTGTCAAGCTAGGAAAGCATAGAGATGTTGGGTCTTTTCAATCTGCACTCAGGTAAAGAAAAGGAGGAATTAAATAAGAAAAATCCTTTGTGTGTAACAAATCCCTTGGGAGCTCAATGAAATTCCAGATTTATTTAAAATCAAATCCATATTGTAATCTAGTGACAGGAAAGAGGCAGCTGGTTTTATCCCTACTTTGTTAGTTAAAAAATTAGTTTCTACTTATTAAAGCAAAACTTGGAAAAGCTGAGGTTGCTGGGACTTTTCCTTCTTTCTCTTTTAAAATCCTTCCAAAATGATGCAGTTAGCTAGACTCTGTTACCACTACAGTCCAATTCATTGCATTATTTTTCTGTACGTCCAATTACTCCAACTTACAGAGGGATACATACTGATTTTTATAAGCTGCAGAAAAAGAGAACATCAGGGATATTAACTTGCTATTCAAAGCTCCTGCTTCAAATGATGTTTATAGCAAATTTTTTCTTGTTCATTTGGTTTTGTTAGAACTGCCTTGTCTTCATAGGCCAATCTGAGAAACAATTTTTGTACCTACACTGGTTAGAAGGATCCAGGAGCCAAGGAAACAACAAGTCAGGGCTGGAGAATGGGGGTCTTTACATGGGGGTCTTAGATGAAGAAAAATCTGTAATACCGGCCTGTACTTTGCAAGACTTTTAAGTCTCTGAGGGCTGTAGTCAGGTTAGTGAACTCTCAGTTGTTGCCAGGAAAATGCATAATGGAAACTAGAGCTATCTAAATGGAGATGACAGAGAGAACCCCAAAGTAAGTTTAGAAATAATTTCCCGAGTTTATTTACCATAAAAAATACAAAAATGAAAACTGAATGTGACAAGGTAGATAAAAACACCTTGAAAATCTGATTAAAATATTGTGAATTTAAGTACGTAAAAACCTTTAGGAAACACATTAAGGACTTGAATTAAACATTAGTTTTCAGACTTCCAGGAATTCTAATAAAATATTTAAAGAAATGATCATATAAGATACAAATGCTACACAGATAATACAAAACTACATCTTATATCCTTGACCTTTTATACCTTTACCTGCTATGATACGGAACACATTTTCCAGATATTATAAAAGGAAAATAGTAAATACTTAAGTATGTAGTAGTTAAATTTGAATCAAATATGTTTTTTAAAGTCTACTTTGCAAATAACAGTCAAGACCTGATCAGTTTATCAAATTTTCATGCCAGCTTTCCCTACTACATTTATCTTAAACAGTTTTGCTTGCTGATTGGGTAAAGGAATACTTTCTGGGCTAGAAAATGGATAAACTTTTAAAAAATCAAACTATATGGTAGAAATATCATGATGGGTATTTGGAAGTAGAATATTATTTTACCACCAAAAGAGGTCTCTACCCTTGTGCACTCTGGACTTATATTTATGTATGAGTGAATGAGATTGTAGTACAAATATTTTCTTTTTAAAAATTTTAATCTACATTGATTATGATGGCAAAGCCTTAAAGAATGTTGCAAATTTAATGATTGGCTTTAGTATAGTTTTGTTGACTTTATGCATTGGGACAGTCACACTTTTATTGAGCAACCCATAAAATTAGTACTTTCTTAACAGATGTGTGGTTTCCCCCATGGAAGCATGGTGAAAGAAAGGTTAGCATGGAAATAAATTCATGCTTCTACTACTGAATATTTCCCTCTTTGACTTTCAGGAAGAAATGCTAAAAAAAATGTTTGAAATATTAAATTCTCAATTATTCACATCACGTTCTCAAGACATATTTTCATTATTGCTACAAAGTTTATTTAAGTCAAATTTTTGTCATAATTTCACAAAATTATTTCATTTTGTTCCATGTATTTGCAGGCAACTCAAATAGAAAAACCAAAGCCCCAAATTCAAATGCAGCATCAAATTCAACAAATGAAACATCCTATGAAGCTGATGATGTAATTCAAGAAAAAACAATGGATACAACACAAATCAACATTGTGTATTATTAAAAATCCTGTGTTGCAAAAGCTCATTGGAGAGATGAAACAAAAATAAAGAGTGCATTTCAGATAATTTGTAATAATAGTTTTCAAAAATTTGCCACTCATAAAGCAAGGTACAGCTGTATTTTTTATCATTCAATTAATTTACTGAACACCCACTAAAGTATGATAGTTTTTTATGTGCGTTAAGTTTACATTAATTTACTAAGATCTTTGTATATTACATGAAATTATCCTAATACTTAAGTAGACACTTAAAAAATTTTGGTATTCTTATTTATTTTTCAATTACAGATGACATTTAATATTTTATATTAGTTTTGGATGTACAGCATAGTGGTTAGACATTTACATAATTTATGAAGTGATCCCTATGATTAGTCAAAGGATTTATCCATGACACAAACAAGTAAACCTATCTCAGTGAGGAATGATAAGAAATTTATGTCACATTACCAGCATTTCACAACTTTTTGGTACTTAGAGGCAGTTACTTTTATAAGAGATGGTACTAGGTAGGTAGATTTCAGGGAGAATGGTCTTATTATAAACTAGAGGTGGCATGTCAGTCTCTTAGGTATCAATCCACACCTTTTTTAGAGGATATGCTGGGCATACAAACAACATATTGCCTTTATAAAAGCAAACATTCAGTAACAAAATGTGTCACACTGGATAATCTGACTAATAAATATTTTCTGCATGCCAAGGGATAACCATAACAAAAATCCTTCAATGATAAAGTTCTTAAGGAATTTCTATAATGAAAATTATAAAACAAACAAGTTCTCTGATACTACTGAGGTTATTGCAGTGATACCACTTAGACATCTACAAATAAAACTACAGTTTCTGCAAATTACAATTGTCTTAAAAGATATTTTTTCTTAAGTGTGATTGCTATTATAAGAACACAGACCTAGTTTTATAATGGAATTCAATAGGAAAAAAGGATTAATTTTAACCTGGCTCTACTGAACACATCTACTATGTTGTATGAAGTTTCTGTAGTTGAAGATTAGCCTTTCAAAGTGTGATGAATATAGCTTCTTGGCTGACCCACCACCCCCCCCCCCCAAAAAAAAAAAAAAGAAAAAGAATGCCCATTGGTCTCAAGCATGCAAAGCTAAGGGTTAGAAAATTTTGATCATTAGCTTGTCAATATTTGTACCAAGAACTGAAGATATCTTTTAAACCAGTACTGCCCAGTAAGAGTTTCTGAGAAGATGGAAATGTTCTTTCTATATTTACACTGTCTGGCATGATAGCCACTAGCCACATGTGGCTATTGGGGACTTGAAATGTGGCCAGTGCAACTGCAGAAATATGTTTTGATTTTATTTAATTTAAATAGCCACACATGTCTATACTGACATCATAGTTCCAGATTATCATTGCAACAGCCTACTGCCGGTGTTAGATTTCATGTGTAAAAAGAACACAATTTTGCCAATGTTTAAATATTAAAATTGCTTAGAGTACATTCATGGTTTGAAAGTTGAAACATTACCATTATAAAAATGACATTTTATGTGGTCATAAAAACAAAGAATTCTCATTTTTTTTCTGTGAAAGCACATAAAGCATTTGTGATACTTCTTGATCTTTTAACCAGTTTGACTAAAAAAAAAATTAAAAATCCCAGGAAATCAGCTATCTTAATACACAGATATTACCAATTATATTATTAATTAGATGTTGCCTCATGAAAATCTGGGCTGAGAAAGTCTAGTTAAGGCACTGACACAGTTCTACTTTTGTTATTCAGGGGCAAGGGCAGATACCACGAATGACACAAGCAGCAGGAAACTGGTAACCCAGGGCTGGCAAAATGCTCATGGTCCCTCAGAATCCTCCCTGCCTATGGGTCAGACATGGGGCCAGGCATGGTTGGATGCTCTAGGAGAGGCATCCCAGTTCTCTGGAACTCTGCATATTTTAGAGGAGTTGGGAGAAGACAAATGGGTCAGAAGACCCTGGGCTCTGTAAGTGGGATTATCTGCAAGTGGCCTAAGAAACCTACTGTTTTTGAATGCCATCTGCCCAAGAAGACTGAATCCCAGCACTAGTATCACTTGGAGTCCTTGAAGCACTCCCAGCTAAGCCAGGTTACCTGAGGGAGAGCCACAGAATGTCAGTCAAAAATAATCTAAAATAAAATGAAAAACACATTTCAAAGTATGTGCATACTCATGTAATTCTGGGGATGTCTGATAATACAGTAGATTTGTGTTTTTAGAAGACTTAAGTCACTAATTTTTGGTAATAATCAGATCTTAGAGAAGTAGGTCTAGAAGAAGAGTATAAATAATGACATAAAGATTCAAATTATTTTCTATGTGAACTTCTAATGAGAGCAATTTGATCTTTAATTTCATCTTTTAAAACCTGTGGAATTGAATTATGAAATGGATGAAACCAAACTCCAATAAAAGTTATTTGTTTCCTTAAAACTCTCTATTGGTGTCTCATTGCTTATAAATTAGAGTCCAAGTTCACAAACATGAACATAAGACCTCCTTCTTTTGTTCCTGAGAACATAGAATGTTAGTCTCAATTCTTAACACTTTGTGCCTCACATATTCCTTGTAATTCCTGACACACATACCCCCAAACTTTTTCTACTGTGGTCTTTTTTCACAGTACCCACTTGGTCAGGAACTATAACTGTCACCTTCTTCCTCAATCAAAATATACTTCAGGCATTACTAAGTATCCTCTTCTAACTTCTCCAGACTAGGTTAAGTATCCCTCTTGTTTCTGTAAACCCATATTCAGGTCAATTACTGACTGCATTTATACACAATGATTCTGCTGTTTTCTCTGTTTTTCCTACCAACTAAACTGTGAGCCTCTTCATGGAAGTGAATGAATCTTTTTAATCTCTGTATCCCCAGTACTTAGCGGAGTGTTTGCCATGCGAGGCCCTCAACAAATGTTTGTTGAAGAAAAAATTCAATGGCATTTTTGTCAGCACTAGTAATAACTCTTTAACCTAGTTTAATTGAAGGTGGCATAGGGTTATATAATTTTAGAGTAGTAAATATAGACACATACAGTTGTTTTACTTATTTGCTGATGTTTTGGCTTCAGACAACCAAAGATGCAAACAGATCTCTATTAAATATGAAGATCTGGGGATACCTCTGACACATTTTAGCCAACAGATGATATGGAAAAAGGAAATAGGGAATTGTGTGGGGGGTAGGTCCATCAGCTCAAAAGCAATAGTCCCAAAGTGTTCAGAAAATCTGGTTACAGATACAAATCTAAACAGAAACTCGGCCTGCATCTAGTGAAAATGACATACATTGGGTGGTAAGGATCCCCCTCAAATATCAATTATCTGCTTAAAGAATTTGAATATGTTTGACAGATATATTAAAAAGTTCAACCTTTACCATCACAGAATGCTACCTGCTTATCTGTAGTAATTTCTAAAGTGGATACTACTACTTGAATTTAGTAAAATATCGATAATCATATATATTAAGGGCTGGAAGGGATCTGAGAGATAATTTGGTACAATATAGATAAAAGACACCAAGGCCCAGAGAAGCTAAAATAATCTTGCTGAAGATCACAGAGGTAGTTAGAAAGTACAGAATTTTTTGGAATTTTACTATTAAATTCAGTTTTCCTTCTGCTACATACTGCCTGAGAGGAAACGTCACTATTTTTTCCCTAAAATATATCAGTGAGATTTGCATCCAATCCCAATAACAAGATCACTTTAGAAGAAAATTACTTATAAAAAATAAATGAATGTTATTCAAATGAGATATTCCATAAACTAATTTCAAATGATGAAAAATTTACTTAAGAATATTTCTAAGATTGTTTGTGAAAAATAATTACTGAGCATTAAAATCTTTTAATTTGCATACTATATTAGTTAATGAAGGCTGAATTTTATAACTCTTCTGAACCATTATTGTGTCACCATACAGAAAACAAATATAATGAGCCAAATCATAACTCATTAACAGAAATAAAATTTACAAATTAAACTTAAATTTAAATAAATATTAAATTAACTCTGTTTACTACAATTACTATCATTTTTAACCATGTTATACACTAAATGGAATTAGGCCATCCTTTTGCATGCAGCATTTTCTACTCATTTAAATAATACTGAACTATTTAAAAAAAATTTCTTTTTGAGGAGGCCATATGACTACATTAGGTTAAGGAAAAGCTAGCCATGGCTGTAATTCTATAATAGGGATGTGGGTGTAGCATCCCTAGAATTAGAGCATGGTAAGCAAACACAAGAGGAGTTATGAGGCCTCCCCCAGTCTTACTGAGGTCGTATCAGGCAGGGGTGTTAGGTAAAGAAAGAATCAGTACACCTTTTCAGCCTGTGAGGTTACGTGTACTTACCTGACTTCACCATAATAAATTCATCTGCAGCCGTGTCTGTGGGTTACGAATTTGAAAATTAATTGAACCACAGTGCGGTACTTGCAATCTTTGGTGTTGTGCCATGATAACTGGTTGACTTTCGATGCTGCTACAATAATAAGTATTTAACTTACTAGGCATAGGGGATACCAAAGTGTTAAGCATAGTAACTAACATTAATCACTGTTGAAATTAAAACTGTAAGAAACATTTCATGTACTAATATGTGTTCAAAAATGCTTACCTATATAAAATTTTCATTGTTATAGAAAGACTTTCATGATGCAACCCCTGGTTTTTAAATTTTAAAATGTATAGAATAAAATTCTTAATCCTAAATTTCTGTCACTGCTCCTGAGGCTTATGACTGAAGGAAGAGTGAAACACCTCAAACTGGTCATTTATGAAACAATAAATTCAGTGTGAAACCTGCTTCAAAACTACAAATTATTTCAGACAAATAAATATATATGTTCACATTTATAAAAATTATCCACATTACTCATAGAAACAAGCTTCATAAAATTTACATACTGAATACAATAACAATCAGTTCTAATGAAGATTTAGCCGTCAGTCTCCTAAATAAAAAGTGCTGTGTTTGAGGTATCCCTTTACCACATGCCAATATGGCACATTTGTAAAACCCAGGAGTCGATCATAAAAACCCTGTCCAACACGGCATCATCTCTATTGGACGAACAGGCTGAACTAGAAGAAATATTTTAATTGTTATAAAAACAAAAGAGGCGGGTATTAGAAACTCTGCATGACATAAACAGTGAAATTTCGTTATAAATATTTTCATTATCATCCTCCTACCAACACCATTCATTCATTTAAAAAGTCCTGGTCAAGACCAATAAAGCAGCTTCATCTCCTATGACGTCCAAAAAAAAAAGGCTAGAGATTTAAAAATTATAGTGAAGAATTTCACTATCTTCATACATTATCATAGGCTATAAAAAGGTATTAAATTTATCAGTGTCAAGAGCAAAGCATTATCCCCTACCTCACTGTATCACTGGCAGGCAAATGCTTGATTTAGCAATACTCATTAACTGCTAGGTAGATTACCCGTGTTGACTTTAGTAAAACCATTTACAATAATTTATGAAGCAGTAACACTAGTCAGACATACAAACAAATACCAAAAAGAATGTGTTTTGTGTATAGCTATCCATACTTGGGGCATGATTACCAAGTAATAACATTGATTCAATACTTTATAGTCATAACACATTAAAAATATATTGCCAGAGGATAATGGTCCCATATACATAAAAAAAAATGTCTATATAGAAAATGTTGTGATTTATTGCAAAGCATAATTATATAGCAAATTCCAAGAAAGGGCAAATGATTTTCAAAACAAATTTTAGAATTTAAAGGCTTAAGCCATAGTCTCAGTTACTTTTTGGAGACTTCAGAACTATTAGGGGTGGAAGAATGCTTTTCCTTTTTTCTTTTCTTTTTTTCCTTTTTGTGATGTTTTCCCTTTTTTGACTTATTCTTTTTCTCTTTTTTCTTTTCTTTCTTCTGATATTTTTGTTTCTTTTGTTTTGAAGTGTCCTCTTCAGTGGAACTGGATGAATAAGACCTACAGGTAATAATATATTTTATTATTAATTGCATTAATAGCCTATAGGTAAATTTAAATGGGATTTGAACTGCCTTAAATGCTTCCTGGAGCAAAGTGGAGGTATAAACAGAGAAACTCAAAATGTGCTTTATATATTTGGTATTCTCCTAAAATGCTTAATTTAGAATTTTTGCCACTTGGTCATAGAAACTAAACTGACAAAACAAATATCTATTCCACTCAACTCTAGTAATAAATTTTAGATTCAGAAAAGATGAAATGGTTTCTTGGATTTTCAGTTTTTCGTCCTGTTGTACCCTTCAAAATCTTGTAGAAAAGAAAAGTGGCATTTACAAAGTCTTGTTATGTACACAATTCACTTGTGCATGTAACAACTTGTTAGCATATTCTCTTAAAAGAGCCACAAAAGAATGCAATTATATAAAAAAGGCTGTAATTATACATCTGTATAAATGGACAGAAGATGGAAATTAACAAAATAAAAACATTTTTGTTAATTCTTTTAATTTTTCAAGTTAAAGTACCTAATTCCTCTAGATGCAGAGTGATACAGATGAACACTTGCATTTCAAAATAATTTCACTAGATACAGAAGATGCTTTTAAATGAATATTCTATATAAATGAATGAGGACGATTTTACCATTAGACTATTTTTCTGTTACTGTAATACTAAATTAGAAAAAAACTGTAGAATTACTTCTTCTAATATTAAAAAAGAAACCCAAAACAGAAGCCATTTGTTAAACTCTTATATGAAGAGGTGTCTAACAATCCACCCACACCCAAACCCCAAATATGAGTGTCGAGACAGAAACTGAGTTAATTTTAAATAAAAAAGCCTTCTCAAGAGAAAGCTCAGTGATCTAGACATCAGAAGGTAAAATCCAAACTAAGAAAACCTGAGAGATATACAGAAGGAGAAAAAGTAAACCCATGAGACTACAAGGCGGTGTCCACAGAGTAACATGTGTGAAACTCCCTAACTGCCTGATTTAGAGACTCCGAGTTTTCCCTGCTTCTCTAATAGTGAGTTTCTTTCTTCTCCTTGTCTTACTTAGACTTCTGGCCATTTCCCAAGGTCATTTTCTCATGTACTCTCTTCCTCCCTCTGCAACTCTGTTATTCTCAACTCTTCTGTTTCCCTGCTTTAAATACCATGCTTGAACTCTGGATTCTGATTTAGATTCTTCTTCACAACCTGTACATTTTGCTTTGCCTTTTTGGTACTGCATTCTCATTTTTAAGGCAAAACATTAGACCGTGGCACAGCAACTCTATTAGGTGGCAATAACTCTGCTAAGTGTGCCTAGAAAAGTTCATTTAATTTCAGGCCCTGTCTGAGGTCTGTGAGGCCTGAGAAAGAGGCTTGAATAAATAATGTTACTATAAAACAAGTATATTAGAATTCGGACAAAAATAGATACTTTTCCTATAAGCAATCCCCCTTGCTGTGCTTATGCAAATGATTTAATAATATAGTAGTCAGAGTACAAAATACACTGAGCTCTATCTTCCTATTGGTTTTTATATTAAAAATTATTATTTACTCCAAGCACTTGTAAGTAAGCTAACTATTCCAACTTATAAAATAGCTGAGGTATTAAAATGCATATATTAAATGCTCTACAAAAAATACAGTGACAACACCTGATTTGCAGAATCTACTGTCAAAGAACTATGATCTAAGCCAGACATTACTACTGTTAAGTGCCTTAAAAAAAAGTCTATGTGTATATGTTTGTTCTAGTTAAATGAAATTGCACTCATTAACCATGGAAAAAGTTGCTTATTAATTCGTTTGATCAATTTCTTTATCTAGTTGTTAAAAGAATTGATATAAAAATTCATAGGTTGCTAATGAAAGTTCTGAAAGACTTAAAGTAATTTTTAGCATAACAAGTGAGTACATAAATTCTATTAATAAATTAATTTCTTAGACATGGCAATATTTTGAGAATGCAAGTATTTAGCTCCAACTTTACATAAATGAGGACAAAAATGTATGAAAATAATTTAGACTATGTTCCATTAATAGATTAACTAAAGTTCTAAAAGTTAAAATAGAATACATGAAACATGGGGAAGCATGTTATTTATTTATACCTTGATTTGCTCCAAAAAGAAAGTTTAAGGTGGCTGAGTGTTGACTTTATTTTTGATTCCTGACATAAAGGACTTTGTTATTTTACTGAAACAACTGAGCATCTAATACCCATTAGGAGAAAAATTAATGTTAAATAAACTATAAATAAATATACATGAAAATATTTTATAATCCATCCTGGATTCACAAGTCCTGCTTTTATAAAAATGATGTTAAAAAAATACCTTTTTCTTTTTTTTTTCAACTTGATTTTCTCTTTGCTTTTTGCTTTTTTCTTCTCCTCTTCTTCATTTATTCCTGTGTGTTGAGGGGAAAGAATCAGGTCACCATGGATTTATATACTAAAATGGTATGCATATTTTTTTAAATTTTGGTTGTTGGTTGATAAATTTCACTCATTAGGATATTGCACTTTTCTTGTAATGATTTCCCCTTTCTTGATATATATATTTTTTTAAACTGAGGTATAATTGATATATAACATTGTATCAGTTTCAGGTGTACAACATACTGGTTCGATATCTGTATATATTACGAAATGATCAGATGACCATAATAAGTCTAGTTAACATCTGTCCCCGAAAGTTGCAAAAATCTTTTTTTTTTCCTGTGATGAGAACACTGAAGATCTCTCTCAGCAGTTTTCAAATATGCAACACAGTATTTTAACTATAGTCACCATGCTGTACATTACATGCCCATGACATTATTTTATAACTGGAAGTTTATGTCTTTTGACTCCTTTACCCATTTTGACCTCATCTCCAACTCCTCCCCCATATCTGGCAACCATCAATCTGTACTCAGTTATCTATGAGCTTAGTAGTTGTTTCTTTTTTTTTCTTTAGATTCCACATAAAAGTGAGATCAGATAGCATTTGTTTTTCTCTCTGACTTATTTCACTTAGCGTAATGCTTTCAAGGCCCATTAGTTATTTTTATTCATTAAAAATCTAAAAGTATTATATGCTTTTTATACAAATGTCAAATACTAAGTATGTGAAGTAAAAGTAATCAAGTACTCCACTTCTAATTCCTATAGCAAATCAATGTCAACAGTTAGGTGACATTAAAAAAACAAAATAATGCAATCAAGTACAGTTTTGTTTTTGTTTTTTAAAATTTTCTTTTCAAACAAAATTGGGATCATGAGATTCTAGGACTATGGGACAATAACAACAGATCTAATAATATTTATGTCATCAGTGCCCTGAAAAAGAGGATACATACTGTTCTCTACTTTGTTTTTTAAATACATAATTTGGTGTGCATTCTCCTAGGCATTCTTCTGTATAACCAAATATACACATATAACCACTATACAAACATAGTTACATATAAGTCCCAAGTGTTTTTCTTTTGAAAATTGGACTGTGGCACATACAATATTTTGCAACTTATTTATTTCACTTAACACTTTCGTTTGATATTCAATTACTCTAACACTATTGTTGAAAAGACTACCTTTCTACATAGAATTGCCTTTTCACCTTTGTCAAAATCAACTGAACTTCTGCTTCTGGGAAGATAGAATAAATGTACTTTTCCTACTCCTTCCATTAAGTGCAACTAAAAACTCCATAAATTATAAAAACAAAAACAAAAACAAACAAAAAAAACATAAAAAGACTCTGAAAGGTAGAAAGAAGATACACCTGCTAAAAATTTCAAAATCCAGAGAATGATATAATAGTGAGCTCTCTGGAATTTCTTTTTATATCAAAATAAAAAGTTTAGATAATAAAATCAATTGGCCATATATGTATGGGTCTATTCTGTTCCACTGGATCTGTCTTTACACAATACCACACTATCTTGATTATCTGTAGTTTTACACTAAGTCTTGAATTAAGGCTGTATTAGTCCTCCAACTTCATTATTCTTTTTCAAAGTATTTTTGCTAACCTAGGTCCTTTATATTTCCACAAGAACCTTTGAATTGGCTTGTCAATTTCCAAAACAGACAGCTGAAAGTTTGATGATGAGTAGTTTAAATTTATAAATCAAGTTGAGGAGAACTGATTTCTTAAAAAACTGAATCCTCTATTCCATGAATATGGTATATCTTTTGATTCACACTTTTCTTTAATTGTCCTCAGCAATGTTTTGTATGTTTCAGTCTTGTACATCTTCTGTCAGATTTATACCTAAGTCTTTCAGTTTTTCATGCTGTTATAGAAGATATTTTTAAAATTTCAATTTTGATTGTTCATTTCCAGTACTCAGAAATATAACTGATTTTTTTCCTTGCCCATTAATTGATCTTGTACTTTACAACTTTACTAAACTGTTATTAGTAGTAGAAGTTTTTTTCAGTAGTATCCATAGGATTTATATATAAATGATCAAGTCAACTGCAAATACAGTTTTTCCTCATTCTTTCCAATCTAGATAACTCTGATTTCTTTTTTACTTATGGCATGACTAAAATCTCAACTACAATGTTGAACAGAAGTGGTAGGAGTAAACATCTGTATTTTGTTTCTTATGTTATGAAAACAGTCTTTTATCATTAAGTATGATATAATCATTAAGTTTTTATAGAAATCCTTTATCAAATTGATAAAGTTCCCTTCTTTTCCTAGTTTGCTGAGAATTTTTATCAGATGGAAAATGTACTTCCTCAAATAATTTCTTGAAATATTGTAATTATTATATTGCTGTTCTTTTTTAGTGAATTACATTGACTGATTTTCAAATGTAAACCAAATCTTATATTCCTGAGATGAACAACACATTTATAATATTTTTACATATTGTTGGGTTCGATTCAATAAAATTATTTTAATTGCTTAAAATTCTTTGTGTCTGTATTTATGGAGTCTATTTTACTTGTAGTATCTTTATCTGGTTTTGTTATCAGGGTAATGCTGGTCTTATAAATTGAATTGCAAAGTATCCCCACTTTGATTTTTAAAAGATTTTATTTAGAAATGGCATTATTTCTCCTTTAAATGTTTAGTAGAATTCATGAAAGAAGCCATTCAGTTATGGAGTTTTCTTTGTTGAAAGTCTTAAAAGTAAAGATATAACTTCTTTAACAAATGTAGGCCATTCTGTTTACCTATTTCTTTTTGAAAGTTTTGGTAATTTGTGTTGTTCAAGTAATTTGTCCATTTAATCTTAGTTGTCCAATTTACTGGCATGAGGTTGTTCATAATATTCCCTTATTATAATATCTGTATAATCTGTAGTATTGTCATTATTTCATTTCTGATATTGGTAATTTATGACTTTTTTTTTAAATAGATCAGTTTGGATAGCAATTTTTCAATTTTATAAATCTCAAAGAACCAGCTTTTGGTTTCACTGATTTTCTCTATTGTTTTTCTATTTTGCGTTTCCTTGATTTCATCTCTGATCTCTAATATTTCCTTTCTTCTGCTTGCTTTGGGTTTCATTTGCTCTTCTTTTTCTAGTGTATTATGGTAGAAGCTGAAGTTATAAATTTGAGATGTTTCTTCTCTAATATAGGCATTTAGTGCTGTAAATTTGCCTCTAAGTACTGCTTTAGGGACATCCTTTAATGTTATGTTGTGCTTTTATTTTCATTCAGTTCAAAATACTTTCTAATTTCCTTTGATTTTTTTTCTTTGACCCAATGGGTTATTTAGAAGTATTTTAGATTACAAATATTTGAGAATTTTCCTGGAAGCTACCTGCTATTAATTTCTAATTTAATTTCTTTGTGGCTAAAGAACATGCTTTGCATAACTTGAATCCTTTAAAATTTATTGAGACTTGTTTTATAGCATAGAATAAGGTCCATCTTGGTAGATGTTCTGTGTGCACTTAAAAATCTGTGTATTCTGCTGTTGAAACACTGTAGTTGGGTGAAGTGTTTTATAAATGTTAAGTAAGTTAAGTTGGTTGACAGTGTTATTCAAGTCTTCTATATCCTTTCTAATTTACTGTTTACTTGTTTGATCAATTATTGAGAGACAAGTGTTGAAATCTCCAACTATAATTGTTGATTTATTTATTCCACAAAAATCATCCTTGATATTTTTATCAAGGTTTGCTTCATATATTTTCAATTTTGTTATTAAGTGCATAAACACTTAGAGAAATTAGTTCTAATAGAATAAAATAATCCTAGAATTCAAGAAATATTTTTTTCCTAGCCATGTACCCTTAAGAATTAGCAGTACTGACAATAATAGGAAATGAGAATTCAAGCACTAAAGACAAAATTTATTTTAGATAATTCAGTGTTTCTATACTACAACTCATAGAACCATTACACCTCTATTTATTGAGGTTCCTTCTGAGAAATGATGTTGAATGTATACAGGCATAGGAGGAAAAAGCATTTGAGCTTTTGCAAAATAATATTTTCTTGGAAAATAATACAATACAACCAACCTTTGGAGTACAAAAAATAAGGCAAGGTCTTTATATACTTTAACACTGAAATTTTGTGATGATCAGCAAGTGGTCTCTGATGTAACATACGGGAGTCAGAGGTCAAGATCCACTGTTAACATGCTGCTTTGGGATAGGACAGAAGACCCTTTCTAGCAGCACCAGCAGGCTCAGCTACTAGGTCTTTGTTTGCATTTCTATCACCGGGTTTGTAGCTACTCCAGCTGCTCTTAAATACCTGGCTCAGCAGCTCTGAACCTAGACTCATTCATCTAAATTCTCATTCTCTTGGGTCTTCCTATCAACCAGTTAGCAAATATCTTTTGTAGCTGTCTCATAAAAAGTACATTTTGAGCCAAATATAAGCTTTACTCTAATTACCATGTAAATTCATTTAAGCCTTATATTTACAAAGCTTGAAACCACCCTAGGTCATTCAATTGAATCTGATTCTAGCAGTTACTAAAGGGAAGGAGAACGATTATGGCAATATGTGAATATCTGATTTGGGCAATTTGTCCTATGCAGCTCTCAGTGTCAACCATCTTTAAATGAAATCAAGTATAAATTTAACATAAAATTGTCTTAAACAAATAAAACAAAACCAAAAAACCAAACAAAGTAAAAACTCTACTAATTTGTCAAAATAGAACATTTCTGGATTAAACTAAAAAAAATCATAAAATATTAAGAAATGAGATATGAGGACATGACTATCTTCTAACATCAAGCAAATTACTGATTAATATTAAATCATGCTAAGTAAAAGGGAGTTTGAAAAATAATCCATACTCTTGAATTTCTTAGGTCCTTTGTAAATAGGGAAATACTTTTTACCTTGACTTTATACACTTTATACATACTGTAACATAAATAAGTCTTCAGATACTTGCTACTACCACTTACAATTCTAAAGTTTCCTCAGGAAGTTAAAAACACAGCATCAAACCTTAAAAAGCTTCCTGAAACACTGTAGTGCCATCAGACAGTAAGTATGTTCACACACACACACAGACACATACATACAGGCACACACCCACAGAGTGAGTCAGTAAGAACTATGGTCCTTGCTATGCATTGATTGTTTGATCTTTCCCTGTTCATAGCACTGGTGATATGGGGTCCAGGTTGTCATAGCATAATGACAATAATGCTTGTTCTCTTCATGTCAACTTCTGCTCTCACATTTTCTAATTTGCAACAAAAATTGATGTTTGTCATTTAGACTTTTGTTTTAAAAATATTAAATCTTTTAAATCTTTAGATGAAAGATTAAGATATTAAATGCACTGAAAAAAAAAATCCAGCGTAATAGAAGAAATATATACAGTGGCAAAATAGAAAACAAAACTTACACAAAAATAAGTTTTAAGTCTCGTTTTTTTGGGTGACATTTCTCTCCCTTTTCATGTCTCTATTTCACAACAGCAGAGCAACTATTTGCATAAGTACACAAAAAATTCTTTGCTTTCTCTTGGCTCAACACTTTTATTCCATCATTAAAAGTTACAATGAAAACAACAAAAACCTTACCATATTCAAGATAATTGGTACAAGAGCTCTCGACCTCTAAGGACCAAGGAAGAATTCAAGGAGCTCCCAGGATTATCTAAAGGATGTGGATGTGAACTCACATTCAACAGGCCAGTGTTTTACCATCATCCCCTTAGAGATTCTGAACACTATCAGAAAGGTATCAGTGGAACTAAGAACCACAACCTCTTTATTCTTCTGTACATACATTTAGGAACCAATCTATTGTTTCTTTGGGTAGTAGTCACTGGGCTTGCATTAGGTGACCATGAAATAAATATAAATCCCTTTTATAATACTTTATTATTGGGATCTGTGTGATATACTGAAATAAGCACTGTTCTGAGTAAGAGTCATGAGACTTGGAAATAAGCTCAGAGACTTTACGTGACCATGGGCAAGTATATTTTTTTAAGAAAAAAAAAAAAGCTAGATTGAGTTAAGCATTTTCATTGTGAGGTTAGGGGAAAGCTGATTCTAACAAGGAAGGCTAACCAACTACTCCCTATCATGATTATGATATGTTATGATATGTTAACCCCTCTCTTCTTCCCAGGGTGGATTTGTCCCAGGTCTTCTAATTAAAAATCGCCTCTAGAATAAACCACTATTCATGATGGAAGTGTACCTTATACTTCAAGATTGACATGGTGAGAAAAATAAAGGTCAAGAAACAATAGACTGGATGACCTTTAAGGCTGAAGAGCAGCACATTGTAATGATAACAGTGTAGGTCTAGTAGTCAAGAAACCTGGATCATGGTGCTGGCTTTACTATAACCAGTTGGTGACTTTGGGAAGTTACTTGTCCACCTTTTCTTTTCTATAAAACTGTTTAAATTATGTGTTCTTTAAGCTCCTTCCTAATTCTAAAATTTCACGGTATTTTTTTTTCTTTTTACTTTTTTTTTAAATAGAGCAGTGTAGATGGATGGGGCAGAAACTGTCCTTGTGGAATTGATGATCTTAGACTGTCTCTCCTGTTCTGCTATGTGATTTGGCTGCTTTCTGTGCCTGGTGCAGCTATCTTCCTGGGATATCCCTCTCCTAGCATCCTAGGCATTTCCTTCTTATCTCGTCTATGTCCTATATTCCATGTCTTCCTTTTTTTTTGGTCAGTATCCTAACTTTGGTAGAAAACCTCTGGAATAAATACTCTAAAAAAGGGTATATGAGAGGTAAATTTTTTTTGAGACTCTGAATGTCTGACAATGCCTTTATCCTACTTTCACACTTGGTTGATAATTTGGTTGGGTGTACCATTCTCATGTAAATATAATTTTCCTTCAAAAATTTGGAAGCATCTACTAGCTTCCAGTATTGCTTTAGAGAAGTACAAAGCTATTCTGACTCTTGATCCTGCACCCTTGACTCTGGAAAGTCTGAATTATATTCTCCTTGTTTCCTATAAATCTGAAGTTTCATAATGGTGTGCTTTTGGGTAAATCTGTTTTTAACACTATGCTTAGTACTTGATGAACCTTTTTGTCTGGAAATTAATGTCCTTTAATTCTTATACATTTTTTCTGTTTTCTTTACCTGGCTTTATTTAAATAAAATATTTCTTAAATTGATCCTTAATTGTCCTACCTTTTTTTTTTTTTCATTTTACTCTTAGATTTCTTTATCTTCTATCATATTTTGTTGTTTTTGTTCTTTTTATAGTATCTTATTCTCATTTTGTGGATGCTATATTTTATCTTTCTATGAAACTGGATATTATTTTTGTTAAGTTTTTTCCTCACTTAACAAATTGTATCCTTCGAGCTGATTTTGTTTGCTGGATTTGGTATTTATAGTTCATGCCAGAGTCTTTCCTCAGAAATTTAATTCTCCTTGATTGTCTAAAAAGCTGACAGGAAGCTTTAGCAAGCAAGTTTGAAAATCTGGGCTTTACTGGTAATCTGGCTAGGTGATGTTCTTGAAGAATCGCTGATGTTAGTATCTTCACTACTTTCTTTTTAGACTGGTCATATTTTCCAGAGATGAATCTTCAAATCTTCTGCCCATGTGATAAGTGTCTGGGAACCAAAAAGGTTACAATTGCTACAAAGTTCTCACTATTTTGTATCTAACTATCATCTGTGTTTGGTATGTCCCAGTTTAAAGACTATTTGTCTTACCCTGTCTAGAAAATAGACCTACAGCAGTCTACTGAGGTGATGGAGTGAAGCCATTTGGCTTTACAGAGTAGGAGAAGGGAACTGAGCATCTAACTACTTCATATTTTTAACCAATCTCTCTGATTTTAGATTTACGTACATCTTCACTTTAAAGGTACCTAAGAATACTCATTGTCGTCTTTAGGGAGTTTAAAGTATATCTCAGGATACTTCTCAGCTTTCCACACTGTTAAAGGACTTAGCTTTCTCAAGTATACAGTCCATTATCACTAACCCACTGACTTTTCAGCAAAATTCTGTTACTATTGTTTCCTGTGGGTTTATGTCTTTAAAAAATATTCTTCTACTATCATTTCAGTGATATTTCAGTAGTAAGCAAAAGTAAATTTGTACATTTAAGCAGCTGTCTTTACCTGAAGCTGTATATGCTCATATGTAATGTCACTTTTGTTTGCCCTCTTCGGGACATTCTCCTTCTTCTGCCTTCTCACTTGTCTTAGTACCTTGGCATTTGACTTCTTCACTTATTTTCATTGGATATAACATAAAAAGCTTAAAAAATGTTAAAGTGTTTATTGTTATTTGATGATCTAAATAAGATGAGTTTACCCTTTTGTATTTCTCTCATCCCATGCCTAAAACTATATTCGAATAACTTGCATTTTGCTTCTGTGTGACATCTACCATGTGGCATTCTGTAGTTTATACTGTATTTTCACAAACAGCATCACATTTTATCCCTAAAAACACCACAGCAAAGATAGATCATTTTATACATAAGACATGAAAGAAATGGTTAAACAATATGTCTGCAATTTCTCTTTGAGGAAAAAGGAAGATGCCGCAGGAAATAAATCATTTTGTAAATAAACCAATGACAACCCTCCAGGAAACAAATGGATTGGCTGGCTGGAGAATCCTTTCTTCGTTGGGGGTGACTTAAATAAAAGAAATTTATTTTCTCACAGTTGTGAAAGTCAGAAATCCATAATCAAGCTGTTGGCTAGAGAATCCTTATTTAAAGGCTGCTTATAGCAGGATGTATCTGGTTTCTCTAAGATTGTTTATGGAAAATAAACCTGGAATCTATGGATTTATGGGGCATTGCTCCTTGGAAAATGTAACTATCCAGACAGAAAACTGAGATGTTTCATGATTAGAATGACTTCTTTTTGTATAAGTAATGTAGAAACCTTTTAGGTTAATCCTGGCTGTTATGGGTTCTGAAGCAGGAAGAAAGTACACGGAAAGGCGTACTGGCAGGTCTAGAACTCTGGCTGCTTTGTCTCTCTGCCTTCTGACACTTATATACTTAACCTACTATTAAAGCTTAATACTAAGAGCTCTGATTTGAATGAGTGTGACCTGACCACCCAATCCTTTGTGTTACCCCACAATGAAATTGAGGGTCAGGGTGGCTGACTCGCTGAAAGTCACATGCTAAAAAATGGTCAGGTAGGGCTAGAAACCAAGTCTTAAATCAGACTCTTAGATAGATATGTGTGATAGAAAAACAACAACAAAACCTTGGTTGTGGAAACAAAAACAGACTCGCCTCCTGGTTCTATAACTGATAAGCGGTTTGATTTGGGGCAAATTACTTAGAATATTCAAAGCCTATTCCCTTATCTATGTAGTACCTCTTACATATAATAGAAAAACTACCTTAATAATAAATACTACAGAACAATAGATAAACATGACATTAAAAAGTAGAACATTTAAGAACATTTTTAAAGGATGAAGAGAAAAAAATGTATTACTTACTTTTTTCTTGTAATGCCTGCAATTTATTCAGTTCCTCATTCTCCTCATCACTCTCTTCACTGCTTGTGCTGCTGACATCCAAAACTATGTCCCTTTTGGGGTCTACTCGAAGAAAATTTCGGCATTCAAAAGTCAGGTGACCAGCTAGGTAAAATTTAAAAATGTGAATGAGAAAACAATAAATATATATATTTTTTGTTTTGTTGCTTCATGGTAAGCAACAACTTACAATTCTAGATAATATAATGTTTAGTTTGAACTTATATTCAATGGGTGGTAGTTTGGTTTCTCTGAATGCAATGCTCAGAGAGAGAAAATTTTCCTTTCATCATCAGGGCTTCTAATTCAACAAGCATTTTTCTCAAGGTATTACTATATTTCCCTTTCTATGCACTAAAGAAAACATTCTCATACTTAGGATTTTATATTTAATTCCTTTCCCATATCTCTCCCTTCTTGACTACTATACTCATAAAATTACAGAGCTTTTATGTAATTAAAGGTATATTAACACAACTGAATGTGTTCTTCCAGAGAACAATAAAAATTTAATTCTGATATCATTCACCCTCTAAAGATTCTCCCTATAAGAAAACTATAAGTTATCTACTTATACATGACACAATTAAAAAAAAAAATTAAACACCAGAAAAGTACAGGAAAGTATGTCATCAGCACTCAAGTGCCTATTATCCACATGTTAACATTGTGTCATATTCACTTAGAATTTTTTAAGGGAAATGTTTGCATGTGTGTGTACACACACACAAAGTTGGAGAGCTTGCCACATTCTTTGGAACCCTGTCCTAATCCCATTCTACTCTTTTTATCTTCAGAAGTTGGTATACTGAAGTTGGTGGAATAATGTTCCATTGTATAAAAATATTTATTTACCCTTTCTACTACTGATAGAATTTAGGCTGCTTTCAGTCTTTTGTTTTTATAAATAATGCTGAAATGAGTAGCTGTTCATGTTTCTGTGCACACATGCTACGGTTTCTCTAAGGCATAGCTTTCAAGTTTTTTTGACCAAGACTGAATGATGGTAAAAACATAAAAATGTAACCAAGTATAATCATACACATGTTCATATACAAATATACACTAACACAGAAAAATCAAACAAGTTACATGAAGCATTACTACATTTGACATTTTAAACAAAAAACAAAAAACAGTGCAGACAGTGACCACAACTGATTTCACAATCCACAAATGATTCACTACAACTCTGCGCTGGGGTTTATTTCTAGTTCTCTCTTACTTTGAAGGTGAAGTCCTCTAGAAGTTCAAGATTTATACAAGGGTGTCTGCTATTAGAGTTTCAGTCTTGGGAAGGCCCTGAACCCTGCCAACTCATGAAAATAGAAGTTCAATAACTCTGACTTCAGCAAGTATCCTTCAGCAGGTATCAAGACTTTACCTTTTACATTTTCAGCTTTCCTTTGGTTTTGGGCCTCTGAGTATTCTTTAATTCTTATTTACTTCCTAAAACACTAACATATCTCAAATACGTATCGCACATTTTATATCATTTTCTTAGTTGTTTACAAGAAAGTACAGTCTACCATAATGCTGTGAACAAGTTTCTTCTGTTGTGATTTGATTCCATGACTCATTGGTAAGTATTATCTTTAGTTTCTTAACATATGAAGTTTTCAGACTATGCTTTTGCTGATTTCTAAATTTATTACACTGTTATCAGAGAATGGGGTCTATATGACATCAGTTCTGAGATTTCTTCTGTGGCCTATCACATACTAAACTTAGGAGGAGATTTTGTAAGTATTTTGAAAGAATATATATTACTATTTGTTGAATAGGGTTCTATTTTGTTGTTCAAATCTTCTCCACCTCATTTTCTCTAATAACTTCTGATAGTGCAATTTTTAAGTACCTCTATCATTACTGATTTGTCAATTTCTCCTTGTGATACCGATTTTGCTATACATACTTTGAGATTAATAAGCATGTTCAAGATCATTATTAATTTATCTTTTTGGCTGACTGTTCTTGAATCTTTCTTTGTCTCTAGTACTGTTCTTGCCTCAAAAGAACAGTACTAGGGACTGATATTAAAATTGCTCTATTAGTGCTTTGTTATTAATAGTTGAGTCATATGAAGCTGCCATTTTTATAACAGCTAATTATCAACAGTATTCAACCTTCTATCTGCTCTTTTCTCCCGTTCCTTTATTTTGAAATTTTCTATGTAGTTTTTACCTTTCCATATAGTTTTATTAATAATGTTTAAATTTCTTAATCTAATTTGATACCAGACCAATATAATGTTAATTCCTTAGCTTGAAAAAATAGTTCCTGCCTCACTAGAGGCAATGTAAATTTACTCCTCAGACACACGGTGTAAGCTGGGGTTGCCAATTCTTGATTATTCCTTTTCTTTTAATTATAATTTTATAGGAACTCAAACATATTATAAGTTTTTTTTACCATTTTCCCTAGACAATGAGTGCAATTTTTCAAATTGCCGTGTCACAACCTTTTAGAGCAGTCTGGCTCCAGCAAGAGCCTTCACTCCAGCCATGCTGCCATCCCACAGGGTTCTAAGGCTTCACTCTAGTAGCCCATGAAAGTCTACCCGGTTGGCCTGTGGACCGTGTTTGTTTTCAGCTATCATTCTCTGCTCTGGCTGTGAACTTCTTTTCGTTCTCAGTACCTGAAGATTTCCTTTCCTGTTCATACTTTTGAACTGGATTATTTTTGTTGTTATTGATACTAACGTTTTTCTCTAGAATCTCTATTTGTTTAGAGCAGAAGGGAGGACTTTCTATGTTGCTATTTTGATCTGAATGCCTGATGATTCAATTTTTCCTTTACTTAAGCTAGCTTTGTACCCAAACACCTCATATTGTAATGAATATTAAAAATAAATAAAATACTCAGATAATAACCACATTGACAGCAGGCTCTGTCTCATATCCATTTTAGCTTTACTTATAAGAAACTGATCCTAAACCGATTATAAGACTAGTTACTTATGAAGCTACAAATAAAGTTTCCTATTTTTCTTCTATTGGGGAATACATGAACAGGCTTGGAAAATAATTGTATTCCAAATTATAGTTATTGTGACTTCTTTTCTAAATAGACTCTAAGTAGATATTAAGCAGAAAATTCTTAGGTGACCAAAGGTTTACATTTTGAGCACAGATATGTAAAGACACTTTAAATTCTAACAACGTGGTAGCTGATTATAAAAGGTAATGTGGCTTTTTCATTTCTGATTCTCAAGTTCATAGAGAAAAACCCAAGAATAGCCAAATCTTGAAAAATAACAAAGGTGGAAGACTTACACTTGCTGATTTCAAAACTCAATACGAAGCTACCGCAATCAAAACCGGGTGGCACAATCATAAGAATAAACACAGACTAATAGTACAGAATTGAGAGTCCAAAAATAAACTCATACATATATGGCCAATTGATTTTTGACAAGAGTGTCAAGTCCATTCAGTGGAGAAAGAACAGTTTCTTCAACAGATGGTACTGGGCAACTGGATTTTCACATGCAAAAGATAAAGTTGAACCCCTCACCTCACAGCATATGCAAAAACTGACTAAAAATGATCAAAGACCATGACCATAACATAAGAGCTAAAACCATAAAATTCTTAGAAGAAAGTACAGGAATAAATCTTCATGACCTTGAATTTGGCAATGGATTAGATATAAAGACCAATAGCACAAGCAGCAAAAGAAAAATTAATGAATTAGACTTAAAAGTGAAAACTTTTGTGCAAAAAAGTTATTATGAAAGTGAAAAAGATGACCTACAGAATTGAAGAAAATATTTGTAAATAGTACTGAGACCTTCAGTCCCTCAATCCCTTCATTTCTCCTAGTCTATCAAACCTCTCATTCCTGACTATCTGAACATTTTTTTTATAAGCCTCTTTGACTCTTTCATATTCTTGTTTTTCTACTGTACCTCACTGTAAAACAACTAATCTGACTCAAAGCTACCCTTCCTTTGGGTTGTGCCTACTCCAGGGCAGCCAGGGAACACTTGAGCACAATCACAAACTAATTATTTCATTTTTTATTCATTCTTGGTCAACTTTCTCTCCTATTTTCCCCAATGACTTTTCCAAACTTACACCTGACTTACATCATTCTTCAACCACTTCCCTGCCCCACTCAATACCTGCTTCCCAGAGAGACAATCCTGCCTCCCAGGTTACAATGAAAATTAAGATTATCGGGCAATGTCCCCTTCCACTTTCTGTCTCCATACCTGAAAACACCATACCTATTTTCACCTATATTTCCTCCAAACTTAAGAGGTAGCCATGTCATACCTCTTAAAGAAACTTGTTTAATCTTCTCCTGGCTCCAATATCTACAACATCTCCTCTAACATCCCTCCAACTCATATAAATTTGTTATACAGTAGTCCCTGCTATCTGTAGTTCCCTCTGTGGTTTCAGTTATCCACAGTCAACCATGATCTGAATATATCAGATGGAAAATTCTAGAAGTAAACAATTTCTAAGTTGTAAATTATATGCTGATCCAAGTAGCGTGATAAAATCTTGTGCCATTGTTCTCTGTTAGGTCCGGGACGTGAATCATCCCTTTGTCCAGCATATCCACAATGTATATGCGACCAGCCGTTATTCACTTGGTAGCCGTCTTGGTTATCAGATCGACTATAACAGTATTGCACTGATTGTATTTAACCCTTATTTTACTTAATAATGGGCACAAGAGTAGTAGTGCTGGGAATTCACATATGCCAAAGGAAAACTTTAAAGTTTTTCCTTTAAGTGAAAAGGTATGTACGTATAGGAAAAAAGCATATATAGTATAGTGTGTATGTATGTGTATATATATGTATATATAGCATAGTGTGTGTATATATATACACATGTGTGTATATGTGTGTATATATGACATGATTATATATATGATATAATCACATATATATGTATATATATGATTCGGTACTACTTGCAATTTCAGGTTCCACTGGGGATCTTGGAACGCACCCTCTGCAGATAAAGGCAGGACTACCGTTTTTCAAAATATAACATTACCCATTTATTCTACATTCCCTTCTGAGAATTATTCAATATGTTCCTGCTATGGTCTGAACATTTGTGTCTCTTTCCAAATTCATATGTTGCAATTCTAACCCCCAAAGGTGATATTAGTAAATGGGGCCTTTCAGAGGTAATTATTTATGAATAGTATTAGTGCCTTGTAAAAGAGACTCCAAAGAGATCTCTAGCCCTTTCCCCCATGTGAGGATATAACAAAATCTGTGACCTAGTAGACGGCCCTGACTCAACCATGCTGGCACCCTGATCTTAAACTTCCAACCTCTGGAACTGTGAGTAATAAACTTCTGTTGTTTATAAGCTACTCAGCCTGTGGAATTTTGTTATAGCAGCAGCCCATATGGGTTACAACAGCTCTCTACATTTCTCAGGTATATTTCTTGAAAACAGAGGCAACAAACACAGGCTCTCTCCACTTTTTTATTCCTCACTATTCAGGCCTGAATCTACCTAGTTTGTTTCATGACCCAGAACTCTACTTAGACTGATCTAAGGTCAGCAAAACATCCAAACTGCCAAATCCAGTGAACATTTTTCAATCTATTTCGTACAGATAAAATTTGTCTGTCACACCTGACAATTTTCCCTCAATTTTGAAATCTTCACTCCTTTGGCTTATGTGATGCTGCCTGCTCCTGCTTCTCCTGGCATTGCACTCCCTTGGTCACTGTTACCTCAGCTAATGCCTATACATTTTATTCCATTTGTTGGTATTGTATTTTACCAAGAGTCTGTTATTGATTGTCACAAAATTTGTTTAAATAATGCCATGTAGGCCAAAAAATGAGTGTGGGGGGAAAAAGAGTGGTTGTTTCTATGGAACAGAGCTGTACTTTTGGAAAGACATGATTTAGATAGATGACTTAAAAAAAAAGTAGCTTTCAAATCATGCATTGGAAAGAAGAGTGCAAAAGATAGGGGTTAAAATCTTAACGAGGAAAGGTACCTCTTTCTCAAAATGGATGTCATTAGCATTTTGGACCAGATCATTTTTCATTGTCCAAGAGTGTCCTATACATTGCAGGACATTCATAATCCCTGGACCTTACATTCTGAATGTCATACTGCTCTCTTTAACCCTATTATGGATGACTAAAAAAAAAAAAAAACCTCTATAGATTTCCAGAAGGCAGTATCACCCTTAGTTGAGAACTAATGATAGAAGGCTTCTATATTCATATTTCTTTACAAGTATCTTAACTGCTTCCCCATCTTTGAAGAAAGAAACTATAAAAGTAGAAAATGCATTTTGGATATGATTTGCACATAGTCAAAAGATTATGTATAACACCAGTTAGCAGACCCAAAGGCAAAGAAAAGGTGGTAACTGTATATCAATACATTAACATTGTAAGCTAAATAAAATGTTAAAGGTATTTAGGTATATTTTTATTTCCTGCTGCTGTGATCAAACACTCAACTATAGTCTAATATACTGAATTACTGAATTTCTTTTAAGTATATTTTCTGAGAACTATCATAATTATTTGAGATACTTATTCTATGGACAAAGGCTTCGTGTTCTGGTAACTTTTAATATTCAAAAGTTGCCAACTTCAAAGAAAATCAAATAAAAACTCATTTTAGGAATAACCATTCTAATTTTGTTGAAACTCGACCATGAAAAAGTGAGATCCATGTTATTTAGTAACATATTCATTCTTAAACCTTTTTTTAAAAAAACATTACTATTAAAACATACTGAGAAATATGTTTCAATCAAGTATTAACATTCTCTAAACTGACACAGTCTAAACCATTATAATCATGTGAGCCAATTAATTCCCTTATAAATCTCTTTGCACACACACACACACACACACACACATACATACATTATCATTACCTAAGCATTTTCTTTTACATTTATATATGTATATTATGTGTGTGTGTGTGTGTGTGTGTGTGTGTGTGTGTGTGTATGTGTGTGTGTGTAATGCAGTTCAACCATTAAATAAAATACAAATAGTTATGGGTGTTCTCCATGAGGTGTCCCCCTCAAGAATTTATCATTGTTCCTCAAAGAAATTACGCTCACTTCACATACCACAATATTTTCTTAACTGACTGATGAATATCCACATTCTTAGGCATTAAAAACATTTCAAAGGGTTTTGCTGATCTTTACCTCTATAAATAAATGATATTTTAAAACTGCAGTTTCTATCAGAAAGACATGTAAATTGAAAAGACCTTCATCTCTGAAGCTGTAAAATGCAATTTTAACTCCAAGGGAAATGTTACTAAATTTTTCCATATGAGGTAAATTTGAAATTGTTTAATAACTCAATCACTAAAATGAAAGATCTAAATATTAAAGCAGAAAGAACTAAACTTAGAAAGACTGTCAAAACTATTTCCTTATGTGGCTTCTCTAAAAAAAATCTAATTACTATAGATGCTTCTATTATTGTTTAAAATAAGAGCAATAAGGTGAAACAAATAGTTTCTTTACAAAATTATTTTAATTGCTTTCTTACAATTCTTAAGTTAAAAGTTCAAACAGATAAACCGATATTAAACTGGGAAATCCATTCATATGGCATTAATATATAAGTTCTAAAGTCTTGAATAAAGAAGTAAAACATAGAAATTAGCAAGGTTTGAAAGTAAAAATAGCAGAAATAAATATAAACAAATGTTAACAACTAAAAAGATTTCATTGCTTGCAAGCAAATGTATCCTTCAGTTTTTACTTATATGAAAAATATGAGTAATTATGTGCACACTTTGCTAAATGATCGAATTTCCTTTGAGCCAGGTATTGGCCTTTGCTTGGAAGCTTGTGCCTTGCTTCTCCCAGCATGCTTTTATTTGGAGCCCTTCTAATGAAGATCTATGGCTAGAGTTTTTCTTTTTAATCACACATTCTGGCATAGAAATCTTTTTTCTTTTAATCATCTTCATTTTGTTAAAAAATAACTCTTCTAAGAATTAGCGTATTAACAATAATCCAGGCTCACCAAAACAACTTAAGAAATATGAATACGATTGTTATAGCTGTTATCAAAACATTGGGAATTTTTACATTTAACTAATAAAAATACTTGTTTATAGTACATAATTATAAATTGAGAGCATATATAATTGCACATGCCGACATTTACTTTTCCATTCCATTAATCATAATGGAGATTAATGATTGTTTAAATCAAGTTTTTGTCAGTAAGCAGAAATTCTGAGACTAAATTCCTTACCTTTGTAAAGAATAAATACTATAAATGAAAAAACCCTTCAAAAGAGTTTTCATTACTTTTCCTACTTCACCTAGTATCTAGAAGGATAAAAAGTAAAAGAATAAGTATATATGTACTTTTGGAAGAAATATATTTTCTCCAGACTCCTAAATCTATTACTCTACTTATACTTTATGATATCTTTGCTAGCCACCTGTTACTGAGTTTACAGCAGGAAAAAAAAGTGAATATTTAGTACTGACAAAGGAATTTCTGAATCATCTGCAAACCTGAACTAAATAACAGGGCTAAGGGACTATGCCCAGGGCCCTGAAATCAGGATGCGGAATCACATTGCTCAGTGAGGCAATGATTCACTGTACAAATGTTACTTTTTAATGTACTTACGGTAGCCACATTTTTTACAGCCTGCTCGAACACTATCCTTGTTGCAACCTAAAATACAATTGAATAACATTTTAGAAGACATATAAATAAGTAAAAACATAAAAATTATATCACATAAGAATACAAAAATCATCCTCACCCCACTTAGTAACACTACTAAGAAATTATTAGAAAAGCCAATTTAGTCAAATTATTTTGTTTGACAAATACTTTAAGAACATATTTTTCTCTAAGTCAAGAAATTCGATATTATATTCAATAGCTTAAACATTCCAGGAATTGTGTAACACTGAGGAAGAAATTCCAGGGTACTTTAGCTTATCTTTCATATGTAAAATAATTAATTTACTAGATATATATGTGAACATTCAGGTTAATGTTTTTCTGCTTTCCCTTAGAAGAAAAAAAATGACTCTCTTAAAGGAATTGGTAAAATTCCAGAAAAATAATTGCTAGGTATTGTAAAAAGAAGATCTCAACACTCAAATTTTGATAAAATGAAACAGTCACATATCCCGTGTGATCAATATTTAGAAATATTTACAGCATCTCTGCATAATTACTGGTATGTGCAAGTAATTCTAAAGATATAAATAACAGATGAAATAAATTAACCCAATTTTATTGTGATAAAATATACATAACATAAAATTCACCATCTTAACCATTTTTAAGTGTACAACTTAGTGGCAGTAAGAACATCCACATGATGTACAACCATTACCACTATTTCCAAAGCTTCTTCCTCATCTCAGACAGTAACTGTAGTCATTAAACAATAACTGTCTATTCTCCCTTCCCTCTGGCACCTGATAATCTCCATTCTATTTTCTGTCTCTACAAATTTACCTATTCTAGGGATCTCATATAAATGAAATCATGCAATATTTGTCCTTATGTGTCTGGCTTATTTTACTTAGCATGTTTTCAACATTCATCCATACCATAGCACATATCAGAATATCATTCCTTATGGTTGAATAATATTCCATTATGTATATATGTAGTTAAAACTGATTTTAACCTCCAGTTAGGGCTGCAATCAACCAATCAGTGACCAGCATAGTATTACCCTGTTTCGTTAATGAAGAGATCTAACTCCTAAATCTTTCAAATAGAGATATTATCCCAATTTAATAATTTCATTATTAAATAAATTTATTATTTAAATACATATAGTACAAATATAAAACTGCTGATTTTAAAAAGAAAGATCATTTTCAAACTAGTTCTTTAATGTCATAAAGCCAAAACATTGCTCATTTCCCCTGATTCCAATTTTGCTTTAAAATATACTTTATTGAGTTGTTCTAGTACAATCAGTCTTGCTATAATGCTTATTTTAAAAACATAAATTTGTTTCAATGCAACTGATATAAGAAAATGATTTGAGCATAATGTGACTTTTGTCCATGAAAAACACTAGGTGAATGCAGAAAACTTCAAGTTGCTCTGAGCCTCACAGGGGTATACGATACACACACGCAGAGATATGTCTCAACACATTTCTAACAGCTTGAGTTCACTGTGTGTTGTAAGCAGTGCCCATTCACATCTGATGTGACAACTTTACCTCTGATTTCAATCATCACCGTCCTACCATCACTTCAGAATAACTCACAGGCACAAACTTCTGAACTAAACTTATACAGCCAACTTTGGGTCTTTTAAAAAATACAATGCTCTGTTTATTGTAGTATTTATGTACCTTTTAACCAATTAACATTTGTAAAATTATACTAATTTTTATGTATCACTGATGAAGTTTTTGAGTGTTGTGCTCAATCTCATTTTTTCTCATAAATGTGGTTTCTATTGCATAAAGTAGAAACATGTATGCTGCACTGTAGTAGAACTATGGAATAAAATTGAATTAATAATAAAATTTGAGGCTTTTTCAATATAAATAATTGCATGTTGAAAAAAAGCTCAGAGAATCCAGGTCAATGTTAAGTCTGTTTCCATAGAAACCGTAGATGCTGAAAAACACTAAATAAAACTCTGCTAAATGCACCATTACCATTCCTACAACAAACTAAAAATGTAATGGACAGAGCCAAAACAATCTAATCTCAGCATGTATTAAAATTAACTCATTTGTGACTAAAGACACTAATAAAACTCATCATTCAACTATCTCATATGTTTAGAGTGAACAAAATATGCAACTTTTTCAGAGCTGGTCATCCTTAACAAAATTTTAACTTTTACAAAAAAGGGGGATTATAACAATAACTCTAAATAAAGTAACTGTATTAGCTATTTTCTCACTAGCCTTTGGTTAAATTAAGATTTTAAGTTCTATTTGTCTATAATTTTCATGACTGCCTGGCCAACTAAATGCTCTGCCTGGAACTTTGAATCTGATGAAACTAACACAATAAATCTGAGACAAGTGACACAATGAAGTGGGGACAGGGACTTCATTCAGCTGTCAAGATCCAGTTTCCAGTGGCAGGGGTGGCACTGGTGGCAGCAGTCCTAACCAGGTCTGGGCCTGTGCAGGATCTTGACAATGGGTTCCCTCCCTTGGTCTTATCTATTTTCTGAGCCTTATTATTCAGGCTTTGCTTAAATTCTGTAAGCTCCCCTGATATCTTTCCTTTTCTGCTTAAATTAACTAGTCTGTTTTTGTCACTTGGAATAAGAACTCTGCCAATCCAATTTTACATACTCAAAATTCATGTCAAACTGAACAATAAGGCTACACTGCTAGACCCTCACTCCCATGAAAAGTTATCCATTTCCCCATCTTATGCTCCCATACTGTTCTTTGTTCTACTTTTCTTTAAAGTTGGCTAGATCTGTTCAGAATAATAGAGTCAAACTCCCTCGAAAAGTTCTTTTATTATTATGACCTATAATCTAAAAGCCATTGAATAAAAATGTATAAATTTGACTACATAAAAAAAATCTAAATGACAAAGACCACCAAAAGCAAACTCAAAAAAAGATATATGAAAACTTCAAAAAAGTATGTGCAATTCACAGCACCAACAAAAGAGAATTATCCTTACCATATAAAACCCAGCTCATCACTAAGATAAATAATGAATAGAAAAAAAAAATGAGCAAAGGAGCTGAACAGAAAGTTCACAGAAAAGGAAAGAGAAACAACTTTGAAACATATGAAAAGAGTCTCAGTCTTATTCATAAGTGCAATGTACATTAAAATCTATACTTGGATTCCACATTCACTTATCAAAATAGTAAAGATTAAAAAGGTTAAAGAGGGTGTGGGAGGGACACACTGAGTACACTGCTGGTAGGAGTGTAAGCTAGTACCATCTCCATGAAAAGCAAGCTGACAAAATCTATCAGAACAATGAAGGTACATACTCCTCTGACCCAGCACTTCCATATCTGAGAATTCATTCTCTGTTTACTTGCACAAATGCATGCTGATTTATGTACAGTCATTTACTGCAGCATTGTTTGTAATAGTAAAAGTGTAAAAATAATTTATACAAATTACAGTATTAAACAATGAAGATGACTTTAAAGATAGGAAATGATTTCTAAGATATATATATATATATATATATATATATATATAAAGCAAGGTGTAGAAGTGCTTATAGTATGTTGTATAAAGATATATATATATATATATATATATAAAATATAGATTCTGTATGGATTTTATTTAAAGATAGAGATATGCAAAAAAAAATCTCTATAAGAATATACATTTGTTATCTGAAGAAATGGAGAGCTGGGTTCAGGGAAAGAAAGGGTGAGAGATATGTCACTCATTACACACCTTTTTATACCTTTAAAATTTGAAGCATGTGAATAAATTGCCTTCTCAAAAACTAAACCAAAAAAACCTCGGTCAAACCAAACACCAATACTGAGAAGAGTTGCTGTCATGTAAGTATTCTTTGACAAAAGGCAATGATTGCACTTGTCAAGTGCTTCAGAGAAGATACACTACAGATTTTCAAGAAAATTGTATTAACTGGTGGATTTAGAAACAAATTTTAGTGGTTTTATCTCTTGTATTTGTTAAATATGTAGAGGACTTACTCTGTATACAGAATTCTGTTAAACAACTTGAGCAGTAGGAACAGGTAAAGGGGCTGGTTCTTTATCTCCCAGCAACTTAAAGGAGTAGAGAATGTCAGTTTCTCTAGATTTGGAACCATGCCAGACAATTTTGCATATAACTCAGCGCTTGGCATAATGTAAAGTTGTTAGGAGGTTCTCAACAAATATTTGCTGCTTTGAGGTTTAAACTGAAGAATATGTCAACAGTGGGGAATCAGTAACTTCTGTAGCTCCCAGTAGCCAGCTACAAAACTGGATCTGTAGCCAGCTATAAAACTAGATAGTGTCTGCAGTATCATTGGTCCATCTAAGGCATGATAGGCACTACAAGAAAAATAATAAAGAAGGATAATAAAAGTAAAATAATAGTGGTGGGGCAGGGGAGGGGAGAAATGACAGAGGCACAAGGGAACTTTCTAGGGTGAATGAAATATTCAAAATCTTGATCTGGATGATAGGTAGATATATATACATAATTCTTTAAGCTGTACATTTGTGATTTATGCATTATAACGTATGTAAATTATACCTTAATAAAGTAAAAGGGAAAAAAAAGGGAAAAAATAAAAGGGAAAAAAATACCTTAATAAAGTAAAAGGGAAAAAAAAGGGAAAAAAAATAAAAGGGAAAAAAAAAACAGTAACAGTTGGGCAAAGAAAGAAGAGAAAAGAGAAAGGTTAGAGAAAACCAAAAAGTGAAGACAAAGATTCAAGGAATGAAGGAATGAGAAAATATGAGAGAAAGGAAGTATCCTCAACAGCTGCCTCAGGTTGTCCAGTGACCCTCAAAGGTATGGCAAGCCATCCTATTACCTAAATTGATTTTCTTGAAATTTCACATCACTTAATGTTTCTATAGTCAACAATTTAGTCATTATAAAGTTTATTATATTAATTTTGGTGACAATTGAAACTAATATTTTTCTCTTACCGTCTATTTTAAACTTTGGGGAAGGCTGTCAAAGTTTTCTTTATATTACTTTCTATAATCATTTAACTTTAAAAGTAAATGGCTTAAGTAACTAAGTTTTCTTTGTATTAAGTAATTCACAATTGCAATCACCTCTCCATTTTTCTCATTTTTGGTTTGATTAGATTCAATTAGAGTCCTTTTCTGTTTGTAACACTTTTGGTTTTTCACTTTGTTATTCCATTATAATTTTAGTTATCATAATTTTGGAACCCTTAAATATAACTTCAATTTATTCTGCTTTTAACATTTAAACTGTGGTCAGATTTTATACAATACAGATGTTAATATCTACATAACATGTATGTATTCTGATTAAGTTGAATGCACAGTAAAATTTCAAGTATGTAACCTTTCCTAATGCTTTAAGAATTTATAGATATAAACTTTTCTTTGGGCTCCCCAAAGGACAAGTAGAAAGAAAACTAGAAATAAAATTAAAAATTTTTAGTCAATTAAAAAAAAACAGGTTAAATGAGTTCTTTGATATAAACATTTTAAAAGAGATTTCCTCACCTTGAATTAAAAATGCCTTCATAATTATTTAATTCTCAAAAGGCGAGATAAAAGTAAATCAGAGTTGCTTATTTTAAATTCCTGATGTGGAAGAGCTACCGTTTAAGTAAATGTATAAAATGCTTTCATTCACTTGCCTCAGAAAAATACATATAACCTGTGAAGAAAAAGCTATAAGTATTATCAGTTTACGATAAGAAGAGACATGGAGACATTTAATTTACTATCTAATGGAACATAATCAAGATTGCTGCCTAGTTTATCTGTTTACTTGAATAATAGAAGAGATTCTATTCAGCAGCAATTCGGGTAATCAAACCTCTAAATATTTACCTATTATGGGCATAACTCTGAAGTGATGTTGGAGAAGTCATAAAGTGAATAAAGATCCAACATTAAAGGAAAGTACAATATACTAGGTTATCTAGGCTAATGTACCTACAGCGGTAATACATGCTAGAATGTGCCAATATACAAGACACGTAGCTCTATTAATAAACAGAAAGAACTGGCTGGCAAGACTTGCAGCTGAGAGATCAGGAAAGCTTGTCATCGGTAGATCAGGACAGTAGAGAGGGGACAGTGATAACAAAAGTGTGTAGGTAGAAAGGCACATGAGAGGTTTTGTTCGAGTCAGAAGACTGTAGAATGCATGAGGGGACTGGTGAGATGAGAGGGTAGCAAGAGTGATTTGGCCATACTTCGGAGTGTGCACTTCAGTTTTGCAGAGATGGAGAGCTTTGGCATTACAACAGTTTAGAAGTGAAAGAAGGCTTAATCATCAACTCTATCTTTATAGAGACAAGGAAACAGCCTCAGAAAGGTTAAGTCGTTTGAATAGAAATACAAAATTCATAGATCTTGCTTCCCAGGAATGACAGGATTAGATACACGTTTAGGAAAATCATTTTAGCAGCAGCAATGTGCAGCACAGACTAGAGAGAAAAGAAATTATGTATAGTATGGTTTAAAAGTGAGAATAAAATGGATGTAGTGCAATTTAGAATTCCTCTATTATTAAGATGCTACAGTAATGTGTTTTAAGAATCTGATTCATTTTTATATGTCAGGTATAAGGTTAATTTAGCAACACACACACATAAAAACCCTACCTTGGCTATACAGATTTCCCTGAAGAAGAGAGAAAAAAAACAGAGTTTTTGTGCCAACCACCTAAGTAGCATACACTGCTGTTTGTGCCAGGTCAACTCTTTATGTGGAATGGAGAATCATTAAAATAAATGTCAGAACTAATTTCAACAACTGTGAATGGGAAAAACTGTTTTTAAAAGAAAGTAAACTTCTCTGAAACCTGTGTTTAAATGTAATTTCTTTAATAACAACTAAGTCTATTATTCCCCTTACTAAGAGAGTACATATTTCATTGTTATCTACATAATGGTGTAAGCTTATATACAATGCTGTGGAAAAATAGCTGAAGTAGGTGACCGCTACATAACAAGGCTGATTTTCATTTGCGGAAAGCAGCCTCATTACTTTAGTCATACTTTGTAATAATCACTAGCACAACAACTGAAGAAATGCCATGCCAAATCCATATGAACATTATACCTAAAAATAAAAGAGCATAACATAATACTTGTCTTTCTTGATGATTATCTCAAAATGTTTCTGATGGAGCCCTATTTTCTTTTAATACACTACCTGGATCGATCATCCAAGAAATTATCTTAACATTTTCTGTATCTATATTTTCTAATAGCACTTGCATTATACTTTTAAAATGCTGTCATGCCTATTATCTAGATTTTTTTTTGTTGGGTTTAAATAGTTTATCTATGTCTTACCATCTACCTTAATGGCACACTTTAAGATTATTACACATTGAAGCATTATTTTGAATTGAAAGAAGGTTAACATATCTATAATACCGGTCTAAGTGTATAGGAATTTCAATAAGGACAAAAGAAATCACTTCTGTCCTCTTTCTTAAGTAAGTTTCTTTGTCTGTCATTACTAGACAAATTTTATGAGGGCACAGACTGTGACATTGTGTTCCTCAGAGTGCCTATACCATACAGGTACTCAAAATGCTTGCTTAAATAATGAAACTAACAGTGAAAGCAGGTCAACTTTAGATGCAGCTGTTTGATGCAAAGATCACCAGGGCTGACTTGACCTATTAGGATACCTAGGCAATCTACTATGCAGACTGGCTGTTCTCTGATGGCTCCATACATGTTGATATTCTCCAGGCTTCAGCCACAGATTGTCCCTTCACACTCTACACACTCCTCCTGAGCAAAGGCATCCATTCACATGGCCTTAACTCCTATTACATGTGTGGATGGCATTAAATTGCTGTCTTTGATTCTGGCTTCTTTCCTAAGCTACAATTTTTTTTTACTGTCTATTAGATATCTCCATTCCTATGTCTGACTATGCGTCCATACAAGCCCCAAACTGAAATCATCATCATTCCCCTAAAACCTACTCCTTCTCAGGTTTAATTAATTAATAGCTTATACTAATAAAGAGCCCTCACCCAAATGCCTAATGGTGAAACCGATACATACTTTATTCTCTTACCCACTTACGCTGAATCAGTCTCTGATTCCTAATAATTCTATACCTAAGAATGTATCTCCAATCCATTTCCTTCTCTCCTTTCCTACTCAGACCAGTCATCATCATAACATACCAGACTAATTGGGTGCCTTTGCCTCCAAACTAGCTCCCCTCCAATCTACTGAGCAGCCAGAAGGACCTTTCCAAAGGGTGATCTATTTAAAAATCCTTAAATGGCTTCCTATGGTCCTTAGGAAAATGTCCAAACCCTTCATCATGGCTTACATGGTCTTTTAAGAGCTGGAAACAACGTTGTAAATTATATGATAACACAGCAAAATAGATAAGCACACAGGGTTTAGAGGAGCCAGATTGATTTACTAGCTGTTTCATAACAGTAAATTACTTAAAAGTTACTTAATTTCTCTGTCCTTCAGCATCATTTATAAAATGGAAATATTAATAACTATCTCAGTGTGGGCGTGAATGTTAAATGAGATGAAATACAATGTGTGACTCAGTGTCCGACACATCTGACACATAGTAAATGCTTAGTAAATATTAGCCACTGCTATTATCTCTCTAGTGAATTTCTAACTTCTCTTCCTTTTATACTTTTGGTCCATTCATAGCAAACATACCCAGTCCTTCTGGCTGCAACTTTCTCTTCCACCACTCCAACCTTCTTGCAATTCTTCAGATCTCACTCCAAATGCCACATCCTCTGCAAAGTCTTTCTAGCTCCTCCTGTCTCCTGCTAGGTGCTCTTATTATGTGCTCCTGAAGTTTTTGTATTTTCCCTGCCATACCTGACTTTCTGGTACTTTTTCACTCTTCACTCCTATATTTTAAGTTCTGTGAAGAGCAACTGTCTGTGCTCAGCAGTGTATTCCCAATGCCTGGCACAGTGCCTAGAATGCAGTAGGCACTTACAAAGATTGTTATGTGTATGAATGAATGTATCTTTCCTCACACACAATCCACCCGTGCTCCTCCCAAAACCGCAACTGGTAAAAAAGCACTATCTTCCCTTAAAAGCTATCTGTAAAATACGGTTCAGAAAAGGCTGTCAAATAATACTGGGAGGGTAGTTTAAAACAAAGTTGAAGCTTCTGAACCCCTACCAGTCTTTTATATGCTAAAACGCATTGTGAATATACAAGATGCGCGTGTGTGTGTGTGGGGGGGGGAGGGGGGGGAGGTGGGTATATTTCTCAATATCTCCTTCAACCAGTGTTCTGCAGAACAGACTGTGGCAAAGGTGGATTAAGGGGATGCCCTCCCCTACTAGAACTTCCAAGTAAATTGGTAGTTATGAAAGGGTAATCTCTGAAGCACTTATTTCACAGGGTTCACCGTTTTTAGATCCGTATCCACTGTACACAGAATCAATATGGGCTGTTAAGAACCATAAACATAAGTCAGCGGAGCTCTTACAGAAACTGGAACCCAGAAGGGCAAAGCGACCGGTGCATGGCCACACAGTAACTACATACAACAGGAAGAGAGACCCATTCCGTCCCTGAGATTTCCACTACAAACAATGCCTCCGGCTAGTTGAGTACGCCAAGTGTTCCCACCTCAAATTTTATTTTCAAGTCATTTCAAACTAAGGTCAGTTTTTTCCGCCAACCGCCCTCTAGGCCTACAGTTACTGCCTCCCGCCCTCTACTTTCTTTGTAATCCATCCCGTGCAGTTGGAGCTTGGCCGGGGCAGGGAGATAGTGTCTTTCCTTCAGTTTATTTTGGAGTGTACACCTTTTATCACGTAAACCAAACGAACCTGTGCATTTTAACGCTTCCGCCTAAACCCCCTTGGGCGCTACTCCGTATCCCAGCGCACCCCAACCTGCCCCAACCGCTCCCTTCCTCGTTCAGACCCACGGGCCCTGCCGTTCGTCTTCACCTGGGACTGCCATGCCGCTGGCAAGAGAGATCGCAGGAGCCCTAGGTTTTCGAGAGTACTCTCGCTTCCCGCCGGCCGCGAGGACAACGCACCGCGAGGGTGGTTGTTTCCTTCCACCCGTGCCGCGGCACCTGGGTGATAGTCCGCGAAGGCCCTCTAAGCCTCTAACGAGCGCGGAACCAAGTAGCCGCTGATGCCGTTTCCCGGGGGGAGTCATATGGCAGAGCACATGTGGTCGGAACCATTACTGCTAGTTTCGGGGGTCAAACGAGACCTGCACGCTCATGTAGTGAAGTAAACACCATCAAGACTCAGGAATCGTTCCTTTTAAAGATGCAATACAAATTAAAGTTATATATAGAAACTTAATAATTTTTTCTCGTTCTCTGGATGCCGCTGGGATTCCCCTTTTCAGGGTTAGCGGTGCTTGGGTCCGAGAGCAGTATGGCGGCGTCCGTGAGGGGCTAGTTTTGGGGAAAGGTAGTGTTCTGTGTCGCCGTCTTGCAGGATATTGACAGACTAGAGCTTTCCGCGACCACCTGCCTTAAGAAATCGTGTACTGATAGGTGGATAGCTTCAGTGATCGGCTGTCCGTTCTCATCCCCAATTAGGAGCAGAGTCCTGAGCACTGATCAGCATGAGCAACATCTACATCCAGGAGCCTCCCACCAACGGGAAGGTGAGAACCTCATCTAGGATACCTGGGTTCTCCAAAGTGATACCTCACCGATTAGGGAGTTCTGGGGTCTTAGATTTGGAAGAGATTACAAGAAGTCTTGTCTTTACTCCAGCCTCTGGTCAGGAGTGCGTCGAAAAACAAATATTGGCACATCTTAGCATATATTTGAAAAAGTCCTCAAGTGGAGATTTCTTCATCTACCATCCTTGTGGCCCTGTTTCTTTTGCTTCAGCCTAACCCATGCAGGCGTTTCCAGAGTCTTAGGTAAAAAAAAAAAAAAAAAAAAAAAAAAAACTATATATATTCTACTGTAGTCCTAGCACTATATTCAGTGCTGGGACTACAAAGACGGATAAAAAAGGTCTAGTTGTTGCCCTAGAAGAACTTATGGTTTAGTTTGGGAGGTAGGCAGGTAAAGAGCAATCTTATGTCTGGTAAGCTTGGAGAGAGGAGCTTATTTTTATGGTAGTACTCAGAACAGAGCTACTGAAAAAGTAGGAAAAAGCTTTATGGAGGAGATATCTTTTAAGCTGGTCTTAAAACAGGAGATGATTGTCAGTCAAAGTGGAGAATGGGCGATGTTCCCACATTGGAATGGTAGAATGATTTTCTCATCAAATTGATAGTGCAGGTATGTCAGTTCTCTTCTAAGGTGTTTATGTGCACTGTGAAGCTGAGGAGTCAGTACTGGAATAAGTACCACCTGAATTGAACTGAGACCTAGTGTATACACTAAACGTGATGAACCAGCATAATGGACTGAAACTATATAGTTGAAATATGGTAAACTAAATTTACATCAGATATCATTCTGTAGCATGAGTGTATCATAAATTGTGCAATCTTTTGTTGACTGACATTATATAATAAAGATAATTTGAAATAAAAACCAAACATGTTATAATTGATATCCCAGCAAAAATTTTAGAAGATCTTTTTGGCAAAGCAGTTTTTTCAATTCTTTGTTGTTAGATCTTTTTCTCACTCCCCACCCCTATTCCACATCATTGTGAAAACTCAGAATCCCTACCTCTTTATATTTCCAAATGTTTTTTGAGGGTAATAACATCCCTAGTTGATAACACTGGGAAGATTTAATACATTACCTATCCTTCTGGGCAGAGCCTTTACACTTGTTCCTTTCTTTAGTAATACATTTTGGCCTGCTCAGATGTCACCTTAGCAGAGAAGCCTGACCTATCTACTGTTTATAAAATAGAAAAACTCATGTCCTGCATCTCAGCATTCCCTGGCCCTTTAAACCTCTTTAGTGTCTTCTATCGTACTTATTATTTATTGCTTATTGTTTCCTCCTCCTCCCCTTCTTCAACCCCATAAAATGCAAGCACTATGAAGGTAGAGATAAGCACCCAAAATGGTGTTGACACATTGTAGGAGAAGTTCTGAATGAATGAATGAATGAGTTAATACTATTTTTCTCTGAACTTCTGAGAAGTATTAAGCATCAGTGAGTTTGAGGTCATACTGCTGCTGGTCAAGAACAGACTTTGTTGTATTATTCTGCAGGAAGATTTGATCTGACATGGTCACAAAGATAAAAACTTAACAATGGTACATGTGGGAACAGGAGATCTTTTATTCAACAAATATTTATTGAGCACCTACCACATGCTAGGCTCTATGCTAGGTTTTAGGGATACAATGGAAAGAAACAGCATTGTCCATGTTATCATGGAGTGAAATATACATTGACCAAATAATTGTGCCAATAAATGTATGCAAACTGATAAATCGTGTCTTTTTGAACAGATTTGGGCTGAGGGAGGACATCAGATATTGGCCCAGGTCTTACTTTAAAAACAATTTGGGACTTTTTCCAGCATAAGATAGTGAAATGTTCAAGTTCTATACCATAGAGAGCATAGCAAGAAGTTGAGCCTGGAAAGAATTTAAAGCAGATATAATAACAAATTTTGCCCAGTGAATGTTTGTTTAGTGCTTATACTGTCTAACACTCTATTAAGTACTGAAAGGATATATTCAGAATAAATGGGACAAAATTTCTTCCTTCAAAGAGTAAAATATCATAATGTCACCTTGGGAAAGAGTTGACACATTATATCACTGGTTGACCACTGTCCATAAATGTGCTGTGTTTTGCTGTTTTATTCTGTACCTCTGGCTTCTGAAGATGAGGCACAGAAGTGTACTACTTGATAGAAATTTTCTTACCCAAAGAGGGTTAAATTTCTACATATTATAATCATTTAATCTTAATTGTATATTAACATATATTTGTTCCTAAGAAACATTTTATTATCAAAGTATTGTCTTATTTGGGAGCTTCAAGAAAAGGAGATAATGACAGCTGACAAAGCAGTGATGCCTAGTAGGGTATCTGATAAATTCAGTAGTTTATCAGATTAAGTTTATTAGAGTAAGAAATCTTGGTAAGCAAGGTGGCCCAACCATGTATGCATTTTTTTTTAAACTAGGTTTAAGTGGCTTGTGTCTGAAAAAATTGTATAAGAATGATAATTACAACAATAATAACTACCATTTTTTGAGCATTTATTATTTGTCAGGGACTATTCTAAGCAGTCTATAATAACTCATTTTGCCATCACAACAAACTTATGAGGTTATTATTATTCCTGTTTTTAGATAAGGAAATTGAATCACAGAAATGTTAGCTATTGTGTCCCAGGTAACGAAGCTACCTTACTCTTCACAAGTTGAAGGGTCAGTATTTGAATTTGAGCATTCTGACTCCAGAACCTGTAGAAGGAAGATTGGTGGGCATTAGTTTGTTATTTAGAATAGTTGTTTCTAAACCAGTGGGTGTGTGTAAAACCATCCATAGGGTGCAGGAAGAAAATCTATATTTTTTTGTTTGTATTTATTTTCTCCTTTATTGGTTTAAATGCAATATTTTTTATATAAAAAAAGAACAGATTCAGTTACTCATTCAGTCACTTTTTACATATATAATTTTTCTTAATGCTTTGCTAAATGTATTTACATTACATGGTATGTAGATTAACTAAACCAGCCCTCACAAGTTTTGTATTGAAGATAATATTAAAAATGTAAACATAAGGAAACCATAAGAAAATGGTTGAGCTGAAGCTTCAGCATAGGAAGTCTGTCAAAAATTAGATATTATTATGAAAATTTGAAATATGGGTTTCTGTTCATTATTAATAGTGAACTTTGCCTTAAATGTATATGTACCTTGACATATTTATCAGAGGATATAATGCCATTTTGATTTTCAAGACATTTAAAAACTAAGTATATAATGCTGAAAGCAACATTATGCTAAGTGAAAGAAGCCAGACACAAAAGACCACATATTGTATGATTCCATTTATATGAAATGTTCAGTAGGTAAATCTATTGAGACAGAAAGTAGATTAGTGGTTTGCCAAAGGATAGGAGTAGGAGGAAATGGGGAGTGATTGCTGATGGGTACAAGATTTCTTTTTGGGGTAATGAAATGTGTAGATAGATAGTGGTGAATTATACTAAAACCACTTTAAAAGGGTGAATTGTTTGGTATTTCAATAAAACTGTTATTAAAAAAGTTTCATAGTACCATTAATAAAGAAAATGAAATTAAGAATTATTTATTTAAAAGTTTTTGTAGAATCCTTTAAATTTTTTTATTCTGTATGACTCTTATAATACAAAAGTACTATAGTACTACATGTATTTTAATATAAATATTTTTATTGTGTGTACTCCCAGTTCTTACCTCCCTTCCCACCCCCCTTTTCTTCTTTGCTAATAGTGATGCACGCTTAAAAAAAGTTTGGAGATCACTGCTTTAGAATTGCAAGGAACGTAAGACATGTTTAAATTCCTTTTAACAATCATGCTTTATTTCAAGTGTACAAGGGGATAATAAGGTAGGACAAGACATTGTCTTTTTAGATATATTGTACTTTTAAGATTGGGATGTACATCAGGCCTCATGGAAAATCAGAAGGTGTTACACAGTATTCTTCTAGATATAATCTGAGGTAGAGGGAGTATACTTCTCAGGAGAATGAGAATCCAGTTCAATTGATTTGTCACCAACCATAAGAGATATGGAATATCTCTTTTGGGCATTGTTTCATGCCAAGTCTAATTATAAGGCCTTGCTCATGTCCCACCAATGCATGATTGCTTTTGATTTAGGCACTGTTCTCTATTCAAATCAGTTGTGACCAGGGTAACCTGAAGATTTCTTCTGAGACATGTGGCAGGACCCTAGAGCCTGATGGACTATTTTTTTCCAGTACAGTATGAAATTTATGGAGAACTTTTTGGAGGCAGTATGGTGGTACAGAAAATGTATGGGCTTTAGAGCCAAATGGCCTTTGGCTTAAGTCATTCACTGTGAGACCTTGGACAAAGTTACTTTATCTGAGTCATTGTTTCATCATGAGTAAAATGGAAAATTTGTTGAGTATCTCCCATGTATCAGCATCTATGCCAAACACTTTACATATTTTATGTAATTTAATCCTCAACTCTAAGGTAGTTATCATTACTTCCATTTTACTGAAACAGATTGAAAGGCAATTGTAGCAAAAGTACCCTGGATGAGGAAGAAGCAGAGGGAATGCTATTCCTACTTTGCTATAAACAAGCTCCCTGACTCCAAGTAATTTACAACTTCTTTGGGGGCATCTATATAAAGTGAGGACGTAACTAAATGATTTAAAACATCTTTCCAATTTCAAAAAATTTGTGTAAGTTAGGTGAGGGAGTTTTGGGACATAAAATGTGTGACTTATCTCAATGATACTGACTTCTCATGAGAATCAGTCTCGTGTTTTAAAATATGTAGTAACTGCATACTCCTTATATGCAAGAACGTTCTTGCATATAAATGATTGTAATGGTTACAAATCATTAACCATTGATCATTGACTGACACTGATCTACTTTGCTATACTGCAGGAGAAAAAGTGATATTAGAGAAGTTGGACTCCCACAGTATTCAGATTTAGAGTATAACATTCTTTTTATTTGTGGTTGTTATTAAGACATTTATAAGCTATTTCCTCTTGTAGGCTCAGTAGCGGTTCTGGTTGTTGAAAGATAGCTTATTGTGCCAAGTAGTAACCACCTTCATGACAGAAGGGAGGCCATCAAAAGATTCCATTTACTGTAGATGATGATTTTAAGACATAGCATTTTCGTAATGTACAACCCAGAATTAGACTAAGAATGTTCCTTTATAAATTAAGAATGGCATGATTTTGAATGAGAAAGTAGAGTGTTTGTATGTGAAAAGATAATGGTAAAATTGTCTTGCAGTGTCACAGTTTTATGGGTTCATTGTTCTTTAATTTCTTAATGTGCTACACTATTTTTATTGGAAGAAACTTTCTTGACTAAAACAAGTTTAAATTATTTATTTTTAAATGAATGAGTTTTCCCCCTGTGATTAAAAAAAGGTATATGCTATTTTTTCTTAAATCTTTAATGATTTCTGAAAATGGCATTTAAAAGATATAAATATACAACTTGTACTGAATATTTGAAATTTCTTGAGTATAAAAACAAAAACCAAGCAAAGTTTCTAATTTTTATTATAAAATTGAAAACTCATTAGTAAATGCTTCAAATGGACAAGACTTTCAACTGATTCTCAAGCAAAATTATAATTTGATATATTGACGTTATATTCTTTATACAGGTTTTATTGAAAACTACAGCTGGAGATATTGACATAGAGTTGTGGTCAAAAGAAGCTCCTAAAGCTTGCAGAAATTTCATTCAACTTTGTTTGGAAGGTAATCTTAACTCTTGAGTCTTTTCTGTAGGAGGAAATTATATTAATTTAAAAATAAACTGCATGTATTTTTCTACAACATTGGAGACTGGTGTTAAATAGTGGTAATGATGCTAGGAATTGATATGAGTGATGTGGTGTTGAGCTGTGTGTAAGGAAATGGAGAGGAGATAAAAATTTCCTTCCAAATATGTGTATCTTTAACAGAGAAATTTTTCTCACCAAATAATACTTTGATCCTTTTGGGTCTCCTTGGCTATTTTCTACTTCTTTCTTTCATCATCTGAAAATAGGTATTCCCTAAGATTGCCATTATTGTCTTTACTCTTCATTTGTTACTTCCTTCCAAATAACTATCAAATTTAAAATCCCAGCTATTTCTTCCCTTCTTAGCTCTAATTTACATATCTAATTGCCTACTGGACTTTTCTACTGGAATCTTCCACTGTCAGCTAAAAGTAAACCAGTATATTCTATAGACTACCTTGACTTTCACCTACATGATTGTAATTGCCTTCTACCTGGTCTTCTCTCTCATCTTTAATCTCTTTACCCTATTATTTATTCATCTGATAGTTGAATATTCAGACAGCTTGGCTTCCTAGCTTTCCAACTTTATTTTTTATTGCACATGGTTTTAGTTGATGATTACCTTTATTTCCTGAGCAGTTCCTTCCCATTTTCATTTTCACATATATCCTCATACCACCTTCATATTCTCAATCTCCTCATATCCTCAGTTTCTTTTTTGGAATACTTTCTCTTCCATTTTTTTACTGTTCAAGTCTACCCACATTTGAATATCTGTTCAAAATTCTACTTTCTCCACAAAGCCTTTCATCCAGTATTCAGTTATGTTATTATCAATATCTTTAGTATTTTTTCAGATTTGACTCGTAAAGTGACTCAAATTTTTCTCTTTAAGAGACTTTACAGAATTATACACCTACTTGAGTGTTTTTTCTTATAGAATATTCCTTTATAGAACTAAACATTCCAAACATTTTTGTAACTTGTTTTTTAAAATGCATGGCATATGGTTCAGATATCTCCAGCAGTGGCAATTCATTGTCCTTCTAAATTAAATTTGATTTCTAGAGACAGACAAGGTTAATCAAGATATCAGGGGGGAAAATCTCATTTTGAGTCAAAAGGAGGGTATGAAAGAGAATCCAAAATAACCAGGAGTAGGGGACAGGGAAAGCTCTCCAAATAGATAATTGATAAATAGATAATTACCAGGGGAAGATTGAAGGAATACATATACCTAGACCAAAAAAAAAAAAAAAAGAAAAGAAAAAAGACATCTGCAAAGACTATTGTTAACAATTACTATGGCAGGCAGGAAGGAAATTGAGTCACACAGGTAGTTCAGTCAGAGAAGCCTCAAATAATTGTGAACAGAGTCGAGAAATACAGTAGACACAGAAAAGTCATACTTGTTTCTGTAAAAAAGTTTTGAAGAATCAAAAGCTCAAATTTTATAGTAGAAGAGTGAAACTACAAAAACATTAGAAAGAATGAATGGTAAATTATAATCCATGACCAGGTGAATGGAAGAAACAGAAAACATCTGGGTATGATATGACAATAAAGAAGAAATAAAGTTCTTAAGTTAGGTGACGATGAAACTTAATTTTAACAACAAAAAATTGCTCCCCTATTTATAAGAATACAAGAAGAAAGAAAAAAAGTAGGAAAATAATAAGAAAAATAACTCAAATAATTCTCTTAATTGAACAGGTGAGAGAATTATTATTGCAAAGGCTAACAAGAATTAAATTAGCAGACTAATTTACATAAAGATACTCCTAAATGAATAAAGTCAAGGTTTTAAAAATGTAACTCAGAACCCCATTTTAATTCTCTGGCACTGTTACTCATTTATGATTTATTTATTTAGCAAGTCATGATAATCTAGATCTTATAATATTCATATCAATATTAAAATTTAAAAAGGCATGGTTTTCGGAATTAAAAAATAAATGAATGAAATGAGGAAGTGGGAGAACAGCTTCATTTTTGCTCTCAACTAAAATGGTATTCACAGTTAGAAGTAAGTTCTTAGTCTTTTTTTTCCCAGCTTTATGAAGGTATGATTGCCAAATAAAAATTGTATATATTTAGATTGTACAACATGATTTTTAAAAGGTGTACAATATGAACACTTAATATACACATGCATTGTGAAATGATTACCATAGTCAAGTTCAGTAATGTATCCATCACCTCACATAGCTAACTACCTTTTTATTTTTAAATATTTATTTTTTTGTGGTAAGAACCCTCTAAAGGAAATTTTAAGTATATAATACGGTATTATTAACTGTATTCACCATGCTGTACATTGGATTCCTAGAACTTACTTATTTTATAGTTGAAAATTTATACCTTTTGACCAACATCTCCCCACCCTCCAGCCCCTGTCAACCACCATTCTACTCTGTGGTTCTATGAGTTCAACTTTTTTAGATTCTACATATATGTGAAATCATACAGTATTTGTCTTTATGTGTCTAGGGAAAGTTTTTAGTTTTTATGGAAATGAGAAATCTCCAAGTACACAGACTTAATCTTGGATTATAGGTCTTTGCAGGATGGTTAAATGAACATTTAAAAATGAGTGAAATTTTTAAATAATTGATAGTTTAAAAGGTAGATTAAAAAGATGTAAGAGAAGTAAAAAGAAGCTTGTGAGCTTTGATAATTTTTTTAGTTCCTCTGAAGTATTAGGAAGGAGTAAAATTTTAGGTCTGCAAAACAAAGTAGGGAGCAAAAAGAGAGTACATAAGAAAAGCAATTTTTTTATATTTTATGTAACTATTAATCTCTTTACTTCGATTTTACCTCAGCCTTATCTCTTTAAGGTCCATGCTTCATCAGTTACCTTTTATACCCTGTCTCCTTTAATAATAGTTTAATATTTCTTTAGAATGACAAACAAGGATATGTTAAGAGGTTAAAATAAATCTTTACAAAACTAAAGTATTTGTTTAAAAAACAGGCTGAAATAAATAGAGCAGACAGATCACAAAAGGAGTTTTTAAATAGAGTTATTCATGATAATATTTACAAAATTAAACACAAAACACGATTCTAGAAGAAAAACATATGATTTAACAATGCACATATAAATTTCTATAAGTACTTGGTCAGAAATATATCATGACATTCATTCATTAGACAGCCAGAAGTAAAAACTATCATGACTAATACCAGAATCAGAAGAGCCAAATAGAAACTTCATTTCATATTTGAGATATATGTAAATTTCTTTTCCAATAGTAGAGAAAATTCAGGAGGAAATTATGAACATGCATAATGAAATAATAAAATCTCTTTCTATAAAAATACTTATGAGAATGGTACATAACAATTTAAGAAGAAAGTCAAACATTGCAGGCAGGAAACTCTTATAGCACATATTAAGCTTTGTTCAACAGTGATTATTAATAAATTGCAAGGAAGTAAAAAAAGCAGATATGGAAATTTTGTGGATATTTGACATTCTAGCCTTGATAGTATATAAAATTATGGTGTAGAGTAATTTAAAAAAATTCCTACTTAATATAAATGGTATTATAATAATTTTATTCATCCAACAGAATATAATTAGGAAAATAAAGAGGAAAAAATTCAAAATAAAAAGGCAACATTACTGAAAGACTTGATAAGAAATATGAAAATGGAATAGGTAATTTTAAAATTTGAAAGTATGAGTAATAAAGACCTCTTTATTAAAACATACTGGGGTTATATTTTATATTCATATTTGAATATGAATTTCTAGAATTTAAGTAAAAATTTTGCAGTTTGCCTTCACAATTGTAATGAACTTTGAAAATTTAAAAATTACCTCTATATTATCTTATTTAATCTTTAGAACAACTCTGACTTAATTTATATTTAGTTAGAATGAGAAAATTACATGTACAGCATGGTGGCTCTAGTTAATACTGTATTGCAAGTTTAGAAGTTGCTAAGAGAGTAGATCTTAAAAGTTCTTATCATAAGAAAAAAATTTATGTAACTGTGTATGCTGATGGATGTTAACTAGGCTTATTGTGGTCATCATTTTACAAAGCGGAATAAGTATTTAATGATTATGTTGAACACTTGAAACTAATATGTTATACGTCAATTATATCAGTAAAAAAAAGAAAAAGAAAGAAAAAAGGAAATTGACTCTATGGTTGCACTGCTAAAAAACTCAGAACTCCTGATGGCTATATATATATATATATATATATATATGCAGTGTTAATCTGAGTATATGGTTACTTAGGGATACAGGAGAGATACTTTTATACCTCTTGGTTTTTATGGTTTCTTTTTGTAACCAAGGAGAACTTTTCTGCACTGGGGAGCTTTTGTGAATATAGCTCAACAGCTTTTCACTGGGAGAAAGGATTGAAAAAAATCCAGTCAGTCTTTCTACTTTTTTTAGTCCATTCTATGTACTGGATACAGTTATTAGATTACAGAATACATTTTTAAAATATGAATTTTATATCTAGTTATATCTTGCAAGTGTTAATAATTATGAGGGTGCCTACAAGTCACTATGTTATAGTACTTTATGAATTGCAATAAACCATAGTCATGTTATGACTTATAAAGTGAATTATGTCAGTAATTGTATCAGTGCAATTTTTCCATAGTGACTGTACCATTTAACAATCCAACTAGCAATGTAGGAGGGTTCCAGTTTTTCCATCTCCTCACTAACATTTGCTATTTTCCTTTTTTATGATAGTCATGCGTGTGAAATGGTATTTTATTGTAGTTTTGATTTGCATTTCTTTAATAACTAACGATGTTGAGAATCTTTTCTTATGTGTATTGGGCATTGTTGCTACTTTTCAATATTAATTCTCTGATTCAGTCAATTAATTCTTGCCCTTCCATTTTCTCCATTCCCACCAAATTCTTTGCTTATGCTTTACCTCAATGAGATGCCATGCTTCCGCCATATCCAACTTCTTTCTCCTCTGAGAAATCTCTCTAATAATTCTAGGTTCTAGATAAAAAGTATTATTAGGAGATCATATGTGATCTCTCTTGTATGTTTATGGCTTCCAAATAACATATTTTTATGTAAATATAAATAATTTTTTTCATTTAGTCTAATTGGACTCAATTACATATTGCATTGATTATTTGTTTTATTTATTCAGAATTTCTTGCGAGGGTGCATTGATGGTACTGTATGCATAACTAGTGTGTGATTTTGATATATTTTGGGTTTGTATATTGTTTGTGTAAATTAATTTCCTATGGGAAGAAGAGGAAGAATTAGGAAATAGGGTATTCTTCTCTACCAGGGTTTCTCAACCTCGATTCTGGTGACATTTGGGGCCAGTAATTCTTTGTGGTGGATGTCCTGCGCTTTCTTTGTAGGATATTTACTAGTATCCCTGGCTTCTACCCACTAGATTCCAGTAGCATCTCCAGTATGTGACAGCCATATATTTCTAGACATTGATAACTAACCCCTAGAGAACAAAATTGTCGTTTCTTCTTACCCCAGTTGAGATCTACTGATCTATACCAAAATTCTCTAAGTTTTATTTTGAAAACTGAATGAATCCTGGAAATAAATTTTAAAAATCACCACCACCATAGTGTTTGTAGGAACTGTACTATACTGAGAAGATATTTTATAGTAAGTGGGGAAGAAAAGGTTTTAGATTAGGAGCCTATTTAACATCCTGGAGTGGGGAGAGGGGAATCTTATTACTCTAGTTGTATTAACTTTGATAACTATACTTTGTTTTAGACTTTGACAATTTACTTTGATTTTTTTCAGCATATTATGACAACACCATTTTTCATAGAGTTGTACCCGGTTTTATAGTCCAAGGGGGAGATCCTACTGGCACAGGGACTGGTGGAGAGTCTATCTATGGAGCCCCTTTCAAGGTGAGATCAAATTGTCATTATTAGTTATTTGCAAGTCAGCTTGGATTGCTTAATTGAAAATGATTATGCCCCACAAGCAGAAAATACATTTACATTAGCGCACAAAATCACATATCACATAATTAGAATTACACAGATATAAAAGCAGCACTTACCCTGTTGAGCATTCTAAGTTGTCTTATTGCAAACTTTTATGCTAAATTGGATTCAGATGGAGCTAAAGGTAGTCATGAGGAAAATGTGAGTTAAAAAAAAAAGATTATATAACATATTTCCTGATAACTGATTGTATCTAATCTTTGCACCTCTGTAAATATAAAACATTTTTAAAACATTGTATATGCCATATTATTTTAAAACATTTTATTTAACACTCTTTGGACTGAATGTTAATCTGCTTGAACCACTATAACAAAATACGAATGATGATGGCTTAAACAACAGGAATTTATTTCTTACAATTCTGGAGTCCAGGAATTCCAAGGTCTAGGTGCTGGCATTCGGTTCCTGGTGAAGGTTCTCTTCCTGGCTCACAGATGGCTGCCTTCTTGTTATGTTTTCACATGGTAGAAGAGAGATCTCTGGTGTCTTCCTCTTACAAGGGCACCAACCCTGTGAGATTAGGGCTTCATCCTTATGACCTCGTTTAACCCTTATCAACTTCTTACAGGTCCTATTTTCAATACAGTCAGATTTGGGGTTAGGGCTTCAACATATGAATGGGGGGGGTACAAGTCAGTCCATAACATATATTATTTAAAAAAAAAAAATTTACACAGTAGACCTCTATAACACAAAATGCATGTTGTAATGGGAAATCACAAGGTAAAAAGAAGAAAGAAGCAACAAAAAAATTGTTAGAAAAAGGTGTGAATGTTAATCAAGAATAGATCAGCGATTTAACTGCCAATGGATCTAAAAAAAAAAAGATTAGTGTCATAGTTAAGATATTAAGAATAACAGTAGGTTCAAGTAAATGTTCAAAATTTGCTTATTGGTAAAACTGATGGTACCAATATCAAGTTCTTTGAATGAGTAAACATGAACAGCTCTTAAAATGTGGGCATTTTTGGAGTCTATGTGTTTGTACTCATGGAATGAAGTATCTGGCGTTTCCTTTAATTTTTTACTGGATCACCGTATGTTTTTTGAGAAAAATACTTGAACTGTTTACTTTAATTTTCAGTTGATAATGGCCTTAAAAAATGTGGAATGGTCATATATCAAGAAGTCTCAAATGTCACTGTTAGACTTTTTTATATTTTACCAAATTGAGAAGCCTCATGATTTTAGAGCCTCCATCTAGCAGAAGCATTCCTTTATTCTATTATTTGGTGTTACAGAATATCTCTATATGACAGTTCTTTTCTAAGTTGAGATTATTTGCTTATTTTGTTAAGCAATATAGTTGTTAAGTTTTTCAATTGAGTTGTTCAATTGAGTTATGATCCTTGAAGTTTTAATCTCTTGAGAATTATTTATTAAGGAAAAATACCTTTCTTTCTGAAAAGTACTGATTACATATTATGGCTATATTATAAACGAGTCTAGTGTCAGGTTTGGGTAAAAATTCTGTTAACAAGAGACTAATGTGTATGTCATGTGGCCCTACCATAGCTAGAAAACCACTTTAGGAAGGCTTGCTACTGCTCTTTTGAAAATTGGCAAATGGGATCAGTGACAGTTTAGAGAAGATTCAACTGAAGATTCTAATAAACTCAACGAAGCACGTAACACAATCATAGTAGATGCCTTACATTTTTTAAAGAAAAGGAGAAGAAGAAAGCAATTGTTTTGTGACATTTAGAATGTGGTGGGGAGGGGCAGTAGTTGAAGACTCCAGAATGATTTGAAGACAGTTTTCTTGGAATAAAAATAAAAGATTCTAAAAGCTTAGATGACTTTGAGGGATGGGAAGAATAGGGGAATAACTCTTAAGAAATCCATTCCATTTTGAGTACCATTTCACTATGCAAGTAGACAGCTTTCCACAAAATAGGCTAAATTTGTTGCTGAGTATATTTAGAAGGTACAAGGTAGTGACGTCAAGTTTAATAGCATTGAAAGATTACTAAATACTACATTTGATTGTACTTGAAAATCAGTTAAATAAAAATTCAGCTTTTTTTTTTTTATTAGAAGTTGTATTGGACCTTGCTGTTTAGCTGAATATGAAGGGCCTTATAACTGAGGTCATTCACCCAATCTTTTCTTTTTTATGCTTCAGGATGAATTCCACTCACGGTTGCGTTTTAATCGGAGAGGACTGGTTGCCATGGCAAATGCTGGTCCTCATGATAATGGCAGCCAGTTTTTCTTTACACTGGGTCGAGCAGATGAACTTAACAATAAGCACACCATCTTTGGAAAGGTTCGTGTTCGTTATCTTAGGCTTCTGTGATATAATCAACTTCTCTAAGAGCTGCCTTCATAAAAATATTCCCTAGGATATTTATTTATTTCCAGAAATGATAGAATATATTCCTATTATAATGAACTATGAGGGACCACCTGGATTTTTTGTGTGTGTGTTTCAAATGAGTCATTGGTTATGATTCAAACATTTTTTTTGTGTCACTCAGCTGGTATTGTTCTTATGTTTTTAGAAAGACACATAGATAATCAAATTTAGTAGTTTAAAATTTATTTTGTTAGTGATAAATTCCCTTAAGTTTAAAGTAGAAGTTACAGTCATATTAAACTTTTTACCTGAAATGTTACTGTGAATAGTACCTATTTAATCCTGCTCACATTTAACATCATATCAAGTAATGTCATTTCCATAGAATTTTCACCAGTTTTCTTTAAAAAGGGATTCAGAAGGTTTTCTTTTTTCACTCTTCTCTTTTATAAATATCCTCCCATATGTTTTGTCTTAGGCATGTTAGACATCACTAGTGTTTCAGCTCCCTCTGCTGTATCGTAGGCAAAACTGAATTTTGTGATGATGAAAGGGAAAAAACAAACAGCAGAACTGTAAAATTGGTATCATTTTAAAATTCCTTAAGAAATATTCAGTGAATGGAGTCATGCTAAACACATAAAATACTTAACAACATGGGTTAAGAAATATGCATTAGCACATTTGAGCCACTCTGACACAGGTTTTCTGATGTTCATAGATTTTTCTTGCTTTATTTAAAAAAAAAAGTGTAATAAAGTGAGATTTAGGTTGCCATTCTGCACCATGTTTATAGTTGATATAACTTATATATTAGAGATAACATATAACATAGTGGTTAGAATTCTGAAAGGCTATCACTGCTTTATAACTTCTTTGAACCTCAATTTTCTTATCTGGATCAGAAAGATAATGTTAGTATCTACTTTTAGGATGTTCGTGAAGATTAAATGAGATAAAATCTGCAAGGCACTGCATTGTTGTTGCTATTTGCTTGTTCTATCCTATTCTAAAGTCTAAATTTGTTTCTCATGTTTGAATGAAAAGTTGTCCATCAGTTGGAGGTTATTTGGCATTATATTTTAATTTTTAATAAAAAGTGATGTTAAATATATATTGAACATTTTCCAAAAATTTTATTGAGGGATTGAACTACATTTGTGCTTTTTCCTCTTAAGATGAAATTGCTTTATTTGCATTATGTAACACATATGCTCTTATGTAACAATATGAAATTTTCTTTTAATTATTTTAAAAATATTTTCAGAAATGTTTCCTATTTGAAAGAATGAATATAATCATTTACAATTAAATTTTCATTTTTGTTTGATAGATTACAGGGGATACAATATATAACATGCTGCGACTGACAGAAGTAGACATTGATAATGAAGAAAGACCACGTAATCCACACAAAATAAAAAGTTGTGAGGTAGGAGCATGATTATTATGAGATATAGCACTTCAGTTGTCACTTAAGAGAAACTGATTATTAGTATTTTTAAACTGTCAGATGAAGGTTTTATATTAAATTAACATCACATCTCAGATTTTATCTCTGTAATTTAGGCACAGTTTGTGATTAAGAATTATTTTTAAATTGAAGGTTTTGAATTCAAAGATGAAACTTTAGCTGATAATCCAGTGAATAAAAAGATTGACTCGTAATGAAAAGTTAGAGGGATTAGGTTTAATTAATCCAGTGAAGTGACTTCTGAGGTAATTTCAGAGGGCTCTTTCATTGAGTAAGCCATTGGTCCTTAAAAGCATTTGCTTTGGACTCAAAACATCAGATTTTGTCTCTCTTATTATGTATTAAGTTTTCTTGAATATTTTTCCTTTTTGTAAAATAAGAATAAAGTATCCTTTAATTAATAGCGTATAGGTTATTGGAAGAATGTAAGTGGAAGTACTTTATACAGTATGTGCATCACTATACTTATAATGGTTACATGAGGAAAAAATATAGATTCTAATGTCAATGCAATTAAATATTGGTTTTAATTTTTATGACATCTACAAAATGGAATAATGTTTTCAAAATATTTCTTTACATAGGTGTTGTATAATCCTTTTGATGACATCATTCCAAGAGAAATAAAAAAGCCAAAAAAAGAGAAACCAGAGGAGGAAGTAAAGAAATTGAAACCCAAAGGCACAAAGTAATCATAGTAGATTTTCTTTTTTTTTAGCTTGAAAAGCAGCACTGATTCATTTAGTTCACTTAATTTTCTTTTGTAAAAATTGTTTACTAGCAAGAGAGAGGCCAATGTGGACCAGGGAGATATCTGACTTAACGAGTGTTTTTTTTTTTTCTAATTTTTGTATTCAAATACAGTATATAATTTAAACTTAAGCTAAAGAAGTATTGTCTCAGATGTTCATATAAAAATCTATATTAATAAATGTTAGTATAGCAATTTATATAAATGAATTATTGAGAAATTTTTTGTTTTTATTTTTTTCAATTATTTTATGCTCAGTATTAAAGAACTTGCAAAGTAAAGTATCAAGAATATAATGACTGCATGTTTATATAATTTTTCACTCTATTTGGTGCTATTAACATAGTTATAAATATTTTTATTTTTATTTTTTAAAATTTATTTAATTGAATAAATGATTTAATTTTTTAAATAAATATTTTTAAATATAAAGATTTTTCTGTATTTTGTATATTTCTTAAGTATAGTCTTCAAAAAAAATAGAAATTTATTTTTTAAGTAAGTTTCAGTATTTTGTGAGCAGTATTCTTTACATTATTAATTTGTCTGTTTTATTAAAATAGATATCAAAGAGTTAGATTTCAACTTCTTATTCTATTGAATTATAGTATCCATATTAGGGATTTTATTATACTTATAAGTAGTAAGTGTTAGATTCAGACAGTTCTGAGTATAATCCTGCCTAGCCCAGTTAATAAGAAGCAAAGTTTATTAACCTTTTAGGACTTCAGTTTCCTCATCTTATTAAATGGAGATTGTAATAAATATAACAACTGGTCGTTATGAAGATTAAATGAAAAAGAATTTGAAAACACCCAATAGTGTAGGTATTCAATAGATACCCTACAATATAAAAGTAAGTTAAGTTGCTTTTATACACTGTCAGATAGTAGGCAGACATTTTAATAAGCAGTTGGTGTCTTGTGCCAAAATAACTTCTTATATATCTATGTATTTGATTCCTTTTTATTTTTTGATTCATATATTTTGAATAATTTATCTGGGTGAAAAGTCACTCTCATTATGTTCAGATAACAATATTTCATCACTATGATTTATCTTCACAACAAGCCCAAAAGTTAGGTGTTTTTATTTTTAAGTCACTATATTAGGGATGATGTGCTTATAATTGATTACATCTAGATTTTGAAGTAAAAATTCCTTTTTTATTGTCAAATCTCTTATTTTTTTAATATTTGAGAGAGTTTTAATAACTTCTTACTCATCTTTTTTGGGATATCTTTGGTTTGAAGGCTCAAAGAAGAGAGACTTAGTATTTTTCTCTCCGTAGCCTATTTTTTTAGTTAAGTTTATTGCTTATATTAGTTTGACAATTTTGTGTAACTTATTCATTGTAAAATATTAAGCCATATTTTGGCAAACACTAGTTTGTTTCTCATTTGTAGTACTCCTGGGGCTATATGTTTATTAGTTTTTCAGAATTCTCCATTTTGCAAACCAGTTTTGGTAAATAAAAAGCTTAATTATTTCTGTCATGCTTGACTTAGTATATTTAACAGTATTACTCAAAATGGATTTTTGGTCATTAGTTTATTCTAATATATGAAACCTCTGTGATCTGAGTTCAAAACTTTAACGTTATGTTGAAAATACAGATTCTTAATATATTTCTACTGAATACTAAGTAATATTAACTATTGTTAAATGGAATGTATTTCTTCTTGTAAGTTCTATTTTTTGAAAATAGGATATTTTTAAGTGTTGCTTAACTTTTTCATCTTAATTCTTTTATTCTTTTTTCCTTTTTTTTATTAGAAATTTTAGTTTACTTTCATTTGGAGAGGAAGCTGAGGAGGAAGAGGAGGAAGTAAACAGAGTTAGTCAGGTAATTTGCCCTTTGTTCTGAATTATAAAAGAAATTAAGGTCTGTATTGTACTCATTTTTGTATCTCCTACTGTACATGGCATAGTACATTTACATAATACATATTCAGTAAATGGTCATTGAACTAATTTGTAAAATGATTTGTGGTCAATAATTTTTGTTACTTCTGAGATGATTTGCCCTGTTAAAATTGTAGTTTTTTTTTAAACCTGGCATTCTTTTTTTAGTCAGTGAGAACTAGAGTTAAAGAATAATTCAACTTCGTGATTCATCTTTTAATTGCTATTAGTTTAATTGGTTTGCTAGATGATAATAATTATTATAATAACAGTGACAGACCAAAGCTCTTATATTCATTTTAATATTATTTATATATTTATTTATTAATTCTTATCATGGCCCTTTAAGATAGGTATAACTATTATCCCTATTTTACCTATGAATAAATTAAGGTATAGATAGGTTATAAATTGCTCAAAGTCACAAAACCATTAAGTAGCTAGAGCTGGGATTTGAACCTACATCTGTCTCACTATAAAATCCATGTTTTTGGACTATACATTTTTTTGACCTTTTACCCCACTAATGCTTCCCATAGGCCTTTGACTGTGGTTTTCCTCAATATCACTTTCATCATGATACTCATTGCTGAAAAACCTACAGTGTCCTGCCATTGTTTAGAGCAGTGATTCTTATAAGTACATTCCAAGAAAATCATCTAAAAGATTTTTACTCCCAAAGATTCTGATATGTCTTCCTTTTTTGAAAATTAGTGAACACTGAGATCTAAAGGATTAGGTTCAAAGTCTTTATTGTAATAATTAAAACTGTGTAACCCAGCACTGCCTTAGTTGCTTGACATAATAACCTATTCTTACCAACACTAACAATGGCATTAACTTAGCATATTATCGTTACCCTTGTCTTTACTTTTTTTTCCATGTGCTCTGTCGCCCTCACCACTGAGCATCGTTTTGGTAGGCATATGGTAAGCACTCTACTTACACCCCTTGCATTCAAACTGATTTAAAATGGGCATATGCAAGAAATATTTTGTCATAATTTTTCTCACTGATTTTGGTATTCTTGAGTGAACTATTTGATATCCCGATTCAATTATCACCTATATACTAATATTCTGAACTAGGAAACAGGGCCAAATATTTTTTCTGGACTAATACGCTCAGTATGAGTTGCCCTCAGGAAACATCTCTACTTTAGGTGTCAAAATTAAATTCATCTTTATATGAATATAAACATATCAACATCACCAATATCTCTGTCACCCCAACAAAATCATCTTCTTTAGATGTCAATGTACAAGTCTCGCATTATTCATGATTCAAATTTGTGCCTCATTAAAATGAAAGATTTAGTATATGTTATGATCCTGTGGGTATATTTGTAAATGGACAAAAACACAAATATCGGATGTGGGAAATGTTAGGATTCCCTTTCATTGATGTTTTCTAAAGATGTCAGGTTTTTTTTTGCTTATTCACATCTTCCTCACAGTTGTCCTACCCCCATTTTTTCTTTTGCTTTAAGTGCACTCTCTTTTTTATGTGGCTAACTTCTGTTTGTTTTTCTTTTTTAAGATTTAGCTTTACCATCAACTCCTGATTACCTCTCCTCCTTCCTTCACCCATCTCCTACCCATGCAGAGCTTAATTCCTTTCAGTGGTAATCTGTGTTCTTCGAAGCACTTATACTGCATTGTAATGTTTTTTCTTATCTGCTACCTGTGCAAATATTTTGTCTCTATAACAACCATGAGATATGGGTATTATTATTCCTTTTTTCATAAGTGAAGAAACCGGTACTCAGAGCAGTTAAGTTGGTTATCCAAGACTCTGTAATTAGGAGATGGTGGAATCAGAAATTTGAACATAGGTTTCTATAACTAAGTGTCTAATATGATTTTGAATACTAAAGAAGCTATCTACTTTGAACTGAAGCCATCTAAAAGATGTGAGAAATTTCACTGGTAGCACAGCATTCTTGGTGGAAGGCAGCTGAGTACAATTGGCCCACTGCCCTTCCTAACTCCCATGGGGCCCTGCATGCTAGGTTAAATAGCCTTGGTGAACAAGAATAGAAGAGGGAAGTTTCTCTGTCAGTCTTTTTGTTGAATTAAATATCTGGTCTCAAGTTAAGTTTTATTCACAATTACTTTGAGATTGATTTTACAAGGAAATTAGTCTGAATTTTTTCTATTTGTGACAATAGCATGTGTTAAATGTTTAAAGCTTATCTTCCTACTGCTGCTTACTATTGCATAATAAAAAATTGATATATTTAACTTGATGCTCCAAAAGCAATTTGTATTTGCTCTTAGGTTGAAAGGATACCACAATAGATAATGCTAGCCTACTTTTTATATTTGCTTTTAAACCTGAAAAGCACTTCAAACAGTAGAAAGACCAAGTAAATTCTTTTCTCTTTGCTAAGAAAATTGTAACTCGTAGTTCATTAGCAAATGAGTAGTATAACCCAGTATTGTCATCATATTTCTCTCATCTGACTCTTTAATGGGGAATGCTGTGTGATAACATTATCAAATGTTTGTTTCTGACACTCAAATCTATAATCTCTAGGCTGGCTTACTCTCTTTTTCTCCAGCTGCATATTGGACATCTATTTCAGTATCCCACTGGTTACCCAAGCCCTGGTAAAGGCTTAATTCATCATCTTTCTTTCTCATACTTCTCACTGTTCTGTGACTTCTCTTTCTGTTCACTTGTATCAGTATTCACTGATCTATTTCTCATTTGTCTCAAGATAACTCACAGATTGCAGTCCTAACCTTACCCGCAAAGTTTGCCGTGGAATATCTTGCTTTTATTATTATTTTCCCATTGCTCTAGTATATAGATAGTCTTTGGTGATAAATGACATCATTCTATTTATAGCATTCTGTTTTTAGTAGTGGTATGTCCATTTACAAAATACAGTAATTCTCAATCGCTGAAAATGTCAAATCCTAGAGAGTGCAGCATTCCTATGCATGATGTTAAATTAACATTGGCAGCAAGCTGCATTTTTTTCCCAAAGGGGAAAAGGGCTAAAGAAGAATTTCAGATTCAATTCTGACTTCTTTTTTATTTTTTCTCCATATAACCAGTTAGTTGCACTGTCTACCCATTTTTCATCCATGATGTATTTCAAATCTATTTTTTCCCCTTAACTTACTTTGCTACTACCTTGTTTAGGCCTTTATTATCTCTAGCCTAGACTGCTACCATAGTCTATAAACTGGTCTATCTTTCTTTTCTTCTTTCCCTTCCATTCATTACTATCAGAATAGTCATTCTGAAGCCTCATTAAGATATTACAATTGCTTTTTGCTGACTATAGAAATAAGGCCAAATTCTTTGGCCTATTATTTCAAGCCTTTGCTTTCATGACTCCCCTTTACCAATTCTGTCTTTTAGCCTAATACTTCTTAAACTTCTCTTCTTAAAAATAACTTCCAGTACTTTTAAAAAAATTGAATTCCTAGGCTCTATCTCACACCTACTGAATCAGAATCTCCAGAGGAGGGAGCTTGGAAAGCTGTAATTTTGATGAATTCCTTGGAATTCTTATCAGGGAAATGTAGGAAACACTGTTAGCAGTTCTGAACTATTTGCTATTCTACATTAATGCCTTGTATTTTCCTTTTTGTGTGTCTTTGTTTATGTTCTTTTCACTACCTAAAGTGTTCTATTTCTGCATGTCAAAGTCATATTTATTTTAATGCCTGAAATACCATCTTTTCTAAATGTCTTTTCCACTTTGCTTAATCTTTTTTTCTGATCTAACCTTTGCCTTTTGTGTGATACTTAACATTTCCTTTTCAAAAACATCCTTTTTGCTTTATTACATAAACATATGACTGTGTTATCATTGTATATTACTGAAACATTATACCCTCTTCTTTCTGACTTATTGTGTAGAGTTCTAGGCTATGAGCTCCTTGGTGATAAACTTTGTGTCATCATCTTTGAGTGAACAGTGTGTTAGAGCAGAAATAGCATGAATTTGGAATTATACAGACTTATATTAGCTGTTTGCTTTCCACTGATTCTCTGTGATATTGGATAACTTAGTCTCTCTGAGCCTCAATTTTTTTCTTTGTAACATGGAAAATAATATGTATCATTTAGAATTGTGAATTTAGGATATTGATATTTCTTACTTTGATATGTTATATAGTCTTGCAAATCTTTCTGAAAGTCAGATGTCTTAAAGTAAATACATATTCTGTGTTATAGTTTGTATTTATTCTCAGAGAACTAAAGAATATCAAACAATCTCTAATATGGTCATAACTATTATGTAAAAGCTGCCACCCTCATGTTCAAGCGGTCTAGAGGACGGGTGAGAAACTTCCCAGCAGCTTTGTCGGGTAAGAAGCATAAGCTCAGCACAGTCAGCCTAGTGCCCTTCCTGAGCACACCCATGCCATCCTGGATAGTAGCTTGAGCATCTTTGGAGAGCATGGGTGTTCACCTGTACGTCAAAACCCAGCAACAACCCATTTTCCACATGCGAGTCAATCTTGGTACAGTGTGTACAATCTTTGGCCTACAGAATTTAGCTGTTTTGTCTTTTTATATAATGGAGCTGTGCATAAATTTAGCTTGAGAAAAAAGAACAACAACAAAAACTCATTGAAATTTACTGGCTTAGAGGAAAAGAAATTTTCTGTGGAGGGCATGAGATAAGTTGTAGACAGAATTGGGATGGAAGTGTATGTTGTTTATTTTGCTTTTGTACTGTTCTTCAGACTATGAATACCCTTTGAATACATTTTACCGTATGAATAAAATGAAATCTTGGTAAGAAAAGGGAAGGCTAGCCTGAATATTAGAAAAGATGACTAAAAGAATACATACATATTTTAAAATTTCACCTTACTGTTTTTAAATGTATGTAATAATCTGTAAAGCCAGAGTAAAGTGTCTTTTACAATGACTGAGAACAATTTGCAGTTTCAGTGGTTGCATGAAATTAAATATTTCTAGAGGACTTGAAAATAATTGTTTCATTATTCATTTCCTTATCAAGTTTCTTTTTTCAGTGACTCCACAGTGTTAAGCTTTATTCCAGAACCAGTCTAACATCGCAAGTTAATAATTGGTGAAGTCTGAATTGAGGCTTTACTCTATGTGAAAGGAGAAATAAAATAGAGTCCACTCTGGTTTATGGATTATCAGTGTAGGATTACAGACACTGCTTCACCCCACTCATTTATTCACTAAAAGGCGCCTCTCCCACGTGGGTTAGCTTTCCTTCATTCTTTAGTTTAGTATCTCTCTACTACCTGATAAAAATCTCTTTTAGAATAATAGAATTTTATAGCTCAAAGGGATCTAGTCCAACTTCCTTTCTTTATAGATGAGGAAACTGAGACTCTGGGTAAGTGACTTGCCAGACTGACTTCATTTCCTTTTTGATAGGATTGCATGATAGGAGGATGCCATACTGTGAGTTCAGGAAAGCACATTGTCAGAGTCTCTCATGATATTCTTGTGTACAACATGAGGAAATGTGATCTGGGAGATAGTACAGTCAGATGGATTTATAGCTGACTGGATACTTCTGTCGAAAGAGTGCTTTGTTATCAGTTGTGCCTGATTATTTGAACGAGTAAGTTGAAATGTAATAGGAGTACATGTAAATTCTGTACTTTAGTTTAATAAAATCAGCTGAATAAGTACTTAATAGCCTGTAAGCCCTAGTTGAATTATTAAGAGTAAGATCTCTGGAATAACATTCTTTGCATTTTGGAAGATCATATTTGCAGCATTTTGTTCAGTTCTGAACACATTTAAGAAGGACGCTGACAAACTAGATGCATCCGGAGGCTGGGAGTGTTGTGAGGAGGATGGGGATGATGCCAAAAACCATCTCACATGGGGGCTGCTTGAGGAACTGCATATGCCTTGGAGAAGTAAAACCTAAGTGAAACTGTGATCCTAGGTTTTGAATATTTGAAAGGTTTTTATCTGGAAGATCCCCCCCTTCATATTGCTTCCTTAAGTAATAGTTTCATTCAAATGTCTGTATTGGTTTAAAATTTACTTGTGAACCTTCATGTATAACAAATACAAATGTCAAAATATTTTTCAAGTGAAAGCTTACAATCAGATAAGTAATTTTCATGGGGTGAGTTAAATGGTAGGTCCATTATAAATGTTCCTCAATAGCTAGATTTTAAAATAGTGTTTCAATTGTGCCACATTCATAATCATGCTACACATAGTATTTCTCTCACTTCAAGATATGTTCACATTTTTACCTCAAATCCAAAGTTATAAAAAGGCTTTTTTTCTCACCCAGAAAAATTTATGTTGATAGACAAATATTCCACTTTTGAAAATAAAGTAAGAATGTTTTGTCCTATTCTTGTTTCTCTTATAAAATTAAAGTTTCCCAGAAGTTGGGACATGGGAATGGGCATGGCATGGAGAATGCTGCTAGGCCATTTGCACAGAGGTTGTCAGAAGTGTTAAACAGTTTAATTTATAAAATATTTTTGCCCCATTAAATTGCATTAAACTTTAATTTACTATCTTTCAAGTTTTTTAATTTAAAAATGTTAATATGTTTGTATTAATTTCATATTTCTGCTGTAACAAATTACCATAATTTTAGTGGCTTGAAGCAAAATGAATTTAATAATTTGCAGTTCTGAAGAGCAAGTCTAAAACCACTTTCACTGGGATAGGTATTGAAGTATTCACAGAGCTGCCTTCTAGAGGCTCTAGGGAGAATGTTACCTTACATTTTCCAGCTCTGGAGACTACGTGTATTCCTTGGCTTGTAGACCCTTTCCCCATCTTCAAAGCCAGCAATAGCTGGTCGAGTCTTTCTCATACTTCATCATTCTGAAACTGACTCTTCTGCTTTTCTCTTTTACTTGTGTGATTACATTGGACCCTCCCTGATAATCTAGGATAAGCTCCCCATCTCAAATTCCTTAATTCATCTGCAAAGTACCTTTTGCATGTAAAATAACATTTACAGGTTTTGAGGATTAGGATGTGAATTTCTTGAGTGGGCCCTTATTTTGTCTGCTAATCTTTTTGTATCTAAACTAAACTCTTTGTATATACCTAATAATGAAAATTGTGGTTCATTTTTAGTTCCAGAAGGTAGAACTACGTTTGGTTTAATGGTGTGGAATTTTTTTTCTTCAGTTAGAAAGAGAATTGTCAATAATGGAAGACACTTAAGGAGTGCTTTTTATGTGTGTGTCAGGGGGATGTTATAAGCTCCCAGTTGATACTGATTGACTAGTCAGCAGTGATGTGAGAGAGATTCCTGCATTGTGTAGGAGACTAGATTAAGTTGCCTGTAAGATCTTTTTTTTTTTTTTTTTAACTATTAAGTTTTCTGGTTTTCTGCTAAAGGTCACAGAATGTAATAGGGTTCTTCAGCAAAACAGAGAAGTGTGTGTGTGTGTGTGTGGAGAGAGAGAGAGAGAGAGAGAGAGAGAGAGAGAGAGAGAGCGCGCGCTCTAGATTGATAGATCTTTTAGAGATTGTGTCATATGCTTTTCGGGGCTGGCTAGTCTAAAATGTTCAGAGTAGGCCAACAAGCTAGTGACTCGAAGAGTTGATGTCATGGTCTTGAGTCAAAATCTGCAGGCTGGAAACTCAGTAGTCAGGGTTTTCATGTTGCAGTCTTGAGGCTTAATTGCTTCTTGTTGGGAAATAACAGTCTTAGCTCCTAATGTCTTCAGCTGATTAGATGAGGCCCACCAACATTTTGGTGGATAATGTGCCTTACTCAAAGGCTACTGATTTAAATGTTAATCATAGCTAAAAAATACTTTGTAGCAACATATAGAGAAGTGTTTGACCAAACAACTGGACATCATAGCGTAAAATTAGCTATCACTCAGAGATAGTTAGAGATTTAGACTCAGACCTTCCAACTTCTTGACCTATTTTGTTCCTCTGTACCACTGTCTTTCTTCCTTTCATCCTTTCCCTACTTTTCTTCCTTCCTTCCTTCCTTCCCTCCTTCCTTCCTTCCTTCCTTCCTTCCTTCCTTCCTTCCTTCCTTCCTTCCTTTTCTCTCTTTCCTTCCTCTCTCTTTCTTTCTCTTTCTTTCTTTCTTTCTTTCTTTCTTTCTTTCTTTCTTTCTTTCTTTCTTTCTTTCTTTCTTTCTTTCTTTCTTTCTTTCCTTTCTTTCTTTCTCTTTCTTTCTTTCTTTCTTTCTTTCTTTCTTTCTTTCTTTCTTTCTTTCTTTCTCTCTCTCTCTCTTTCTTCTTTCTTTCTTTCTTTTTCTTTTTCTTTCTCTTTTTTTCATTCATTCTGCTTGTACTCTATTTAATTCCTACTGTTTCATTGCCTCTTTGCTCTTGTGAATGAAGTGCTAGATGATAGTGTAATTTTCTCATACTCCCTTTGATGTTCATTTTCAGATTTGCTTACAGACCATTTTAATTTACTGTGGAACTCCTAGTACTGAATTCACCAAATATATTTAGTATTTTGATCAGGATCTAGACCCTTTAGCTAGCTGCTTTTCTGTAATTTTTAAAAATTATTTTAAAATGTATTAGGTATTTGTTTTTTTTTCCTAAAATTATTGCTACCTGTCGGTATAAATAAGAACCTTAAAATAGATCATTCAGAGAGAATTGCCATTAAAAAGAAATACATAAAATTCATTTTTATCCTCTGTGTGACTATCCCTTAATTCCTCCAGTTCTTCCACAATTTGTTTTGTCTGCCTCCAGGATACAAAGTCTACTATAGTTAGAAGGGACAGCTAAAAAATTGCTTTTGATCACATATTTCTATGCTAATTTAATTTAAAAAGTTAATTAAAATTTGAAATAGTAATGATCATTTAGATTAATTCCTTCTATTGTCTTATTTTAAATTAGTATAAGACAAGTTTTTCTTTTCTCTTTAAGCTAAACTTAAAGTTTTAGTAAATAAACAGGAAACCATTTTTTATGATGTTAATTAAACTAACAATTGTAAACTAACTTTTACAAATAAATAAAATAGTATAGTTCATCAATGGACCAAGAACCTAGAGATCTTAATTCTAATCTTCCTCCTGTTATTTATTAGTATCACTCTCATTTTCTGATATGTTCATTACGAGACTGAACTAGAGTGTCTGAGGCTACCTCTAGCTGCGATATTTGTGATTGTGACTCTAGAAGGGAGACACATGGGAAGAATTAATAGGGGAATATTTCTTAGAGTAGATGAAGGTAAACATTGATGGCTAACAATACAGAAGGAAGAAATTTTAGGGAAGAAAAGCATGAACAAAAGATATTCAAGTTTTATTCTATTTTAGGCCTCCTTTTGTGTTTACTTATATACTTTTGCACGTATCTTATTTAATCCTCTTATGAAATAGGCAAGTCTGCAATTTTTTTCTCCATTTTGTAGGTGTGGCCTAATTAGGTCATTCTACTTTCTTAAATGGTACAAGTTTTGAACTAAAATCCATAGAATTACTAAATATTAGGTTTTGAAACTTATTTAGTCCAACTACCATCTTTCTTCTTGTGTTCTTTCTTCTACAACACCTGTTTTTTGAACAGTATTGTTCAGTTTTCATTGTTGAACAAATTATTAAGTAATTAGTTGATATTTTGCCTTTTCATCATTCGTTGGTTAATATAAGTTTATGGAATTAGAAATATTGCTAATTGCATAATTCAGATTCTATGACTTTTTAAAACTACAGGTAAATAGCATGTTAAGGTTAACTGGAAAGGATTTTGTTTTGTCTCAGGAAACTAGACTATAAGCATGTTTTACTTGATTAGGTCTTTAAAATATGAACTCCATGTTAATACAGAAATTTAAAAACCTATTATTTTTATTATGGAAATATGTTTCAGAAGGTATACTTTTACCTCAAAGTAAAACCTGTCAAATTTAGAAAGCTGTTCTCAAAATTGTTAAACAGTGAGAAAGAGGTATTCTTACCTCTCTATAGCTGACATTTAAAAATTTCAGTTAACACATTTTATAATAAATTTTTCAAAACAAAATTTTTCTTCAAAATAAATAGAAATTATTCTTTCTTGCTTGTCTCTAACCTCTTACCATTTACCCTCAGTTGATTAGTTGAGGGGTGGGGTTGGTGAGAAGCTTCCTATCTCAAGATACAATGTATAAATTTGAAGTTTTCCCACCCTGTGGTACAGAAGTCTGTAGGATAGTCTGCATCTCTGAAACTAGGCCAGTGTTCTGGGTCCATAGGGGACTCTCAACAGGGGGTAGGGGGGAAGAATACATTTGGATTTTTGCTATATTATTGTGAGATAGACTCAGATTTAAATCCTAGATCCCAACCACTGATTAGCATTGTGACCTCTAGTACACTACTTAATTTCTCTAAGTCTTTATTTTCCATCTGTAAATATACTTTCATCTGGGAAGGGGAGGAGGTGAGAGTTAGGAATACTGTATTATAACTCAGTGCCTGGCACAAAATATATATAATAAATTGAATAATAGTAGAAATGGTAGTAATTTTATAGTTCTAATTTTTATATTTTTTATGTATTGTTTCTCTATTAAAATATAAATTTTAGAACATGAACTTTGAAATTAAAGCATTTAATAAATATTTAGTCATCAGTGAATGTTGTCATAATTGAGAGACTCTTCTACATATATCTTTTCTGTTTGTTAAATGGTACCTCATAGACACAGTTATGTGGTTGCTTGGGTACCTTTTTAAAGTGGTTCTGTGAAGTATAAACAGTATATTTGAAGAATAATGGTTTGCATTTATTTCAAATTCTGTGATTTATCTTCTAAGTTTTTATATATGGGTCAAAAATTAAATAGATTAGTTGTATGTAAATCATAATGAGGATTTAGAGTTAGGAAATAGTAATCAATAAACTTATTTTTAAGGCTATATCCCCTTTTGAAAGAAAAGATGTTTCTAAAATATTTTCAGTCAGTGAGAGAGTAAAATTTTTATTTATAAAACTTTATCATGAAATTTTTAAGAACACATTTTTTTTGCTAACCATATTATATTAGTACTAGATTTTATGTAAATTTGTTAACTTGTCCTTTTTTCTCTCCACTTATGATTATATTATACATTCCTTTCTAGAGCATGAAAGGAAAAAGCAAGAGTAGTCATGACTTGCTTAAGGATGATCCACATCTCAGTTCTGTCCCAGTTGTTGAAAGGTAATATGGTGTATTGTGATCCTAAGTTTTTATTTTCTGGTTCAGATAATTTTCCTGCTTTCTTATGAGTAAACAGTCAGTTCTCATAAGTCAGAATTTTTCACCTCAGCCAAAAAACTAAAGCATCTTGATAATAGAGAGTAGAGCTTCCAGCATAATGGAGAGAAGCACTGTAGTCACCTTCACTCTTCTCGCTATTTACCTCTGTTGAACTAATTAAGTTTAAAATTAATTGTTAAACTTTTAAGTTTAGGGATACTTTGAATACTAGGAAACTGTCTGCTTTAACAGCTTACTGTTTAATTCATATTTACTTTGCTAAACTTCTTTCTTGAAGCATTTTAGTCTCAGTTGGTATCATGGGTAAAGAAATCAGAATTAAAGTGTTTTGTGAAGAAGTTGCCACATTTTGGACCAATCCCCTGAATGTTATTTCTTATATATTTCAGAATTTAATAGAAAATTATCTTTGTTGCTTCTCTTTGAGAAAGGAAGATGTCTTACTGTTGCATGTAATTGCACATGATATATTTGGCCAGTGTCTTCTCAAAAGGGGACTAATATACTATTATACTGAGTTTAGCTCATTTTCAAAAATTCTATTTCCAAGCAATCTTTTCTTAATATCCTTGTATTTGAAAGATTTGGTATCTTTGGCCAAAATACATCAAGCTAATGAAAGAAATTGTTTTCTGCAGCCCTTTGTTCATAAAAATAGCATTGTTAATTATTATTGTGTTTTTTCTTTTAATTCTATTGATTTCACTTACATGCTAATGGAGTATAACTCTTATTCTATATATAAAATGGTTCCTTTTTAGAATGTTTCTATGTGTTCTAGAATGCCATTCTGAAATTTCTATGTTGAAATAAGTTTCTGAAGTATTAAACAAAACAGTCTAAATTTTTGGATTATTGAATAATTTTATTAGTTTCATTCTGACTATAAAATTTACTTGTTTTTCTTATTTTTTTATAGTGAAAAAGGAGATTCAGATGATGTGAGTATTTTAGTATATAGTTTGAACAATTTATATAAAATTCAAAATTTTATACAAAATTAAATTATGTTTTTCTTAAAAGGTAATATGTATTTTATAATTATACATATAAAACTTTGAAAAAATTTGGAAGATTTGAAAAATAATTAATTTATTTTGATATTGTTATGTTTTCTTATAACTACATGTCTACATGCATGTGTGTTTCCCTACAAAATGGAATCTTATTGATGAATTTCTAGCTTGTTTTTTCTTCCTCTGATATAACATTACTTGAATACTCAAAATTCAGATGTCATTGATTTTATTTTATGTTAAAAGTTTGAATGCTGATGAATGGTCATGCTCCATGATGTATAAGAAATGCTTGGGTCAGTCCTTTGTAGTAGTATTTCCTCTTTATACACACATTTCATAAGATTCTCTTTCATGATTGTAGTGATTTTTCTTTATTAGTTGTACTGGCTATTGAAACTGTTAAACCAGAAAGCAGAGTTTTCTTTATGTGTAAAAGATCAAGTTTTCAAGTCATCCATTTGCCACTCTATGTAAAAACCCTTTGATCTGTGCATTGCATAAATCAATAGAAAGTACATAACTTTCTGTGCATGAACACAGCTTCATCTATTACCATACTCAAAAGAAAGGGTTATTACTAACTGTGTATACTAAAGAAAAGATAAATATGTAACCTGTTCAAGAAAATCTTCCTGGAAGAGATTATTGTATTGTGTCTTATAGGAGAATTAGACGTCAACTAGATCAAGAAAGAATGTGGTGAAGGGCACAGTTTTTCTAGCCCTTAGAACAGCATATGCTAAAGCATGGTGACAAGGAGAGATTATATCTTATTTAGGAAATAGAAGCTGAGATTGAAGTTTGAGAAGGAACCTGCTTTGTGTGAAGAGCAGGGAGGAAGAGTATTAAAAGTAGAGAGAGCTACATGTGCAAAAGACTCTGAAGTAGTAGGGAGTTTGGTGTGTCCAGGAGCCAAACGCAGACCAGTGTGACCAGAATGCAGTGAGACAGGAGTGAGAGTGGAATGAGGTTAGAGCTGGAGGGGGAAGCCAAATGTTAGTGTCACGGGCCCTGTGAGGAGTTTGATTTTCATCCTAAAAGTAATAAAAAACAGTTAAAGGGTATCGATTAAAAAGAAGAGCGCTATGATCAACTTTGTAATTTAGGAAGATCATGGTTGGCATTACTATAGAGGACAAATTAGAAGAAACAATTGGAGTCAAAGAGACCCATCAGGAAGCTATGACAAGAGGAGAGTTTGACATATGACCACAGCTGTAAGATGGGAAAGAGGTAGATTTAAAAGAGGTCTGAGAGGTGACTGATTTTCATACTGTGAGGTGAGGGTGAAAGAGGAATCTAGGACAGCTGCCAGGTTTCTGATTTGGGCAATTCGTTAGATGGGTACAAAAGAAAGAGTAGGCTTGATGTGGGGAGAAAAATGAAAAATTGCGGTTAATTTTCTACATTTTGAGATTCAGAATACTTGTAGACATTCAGATAACAATAATGTGGATATGGAAGATATGAACAAGGCCTGATGTAAAAGTATAGATATGTTCTTGTGGATTTGAAGGGGGGTGAGGTCATCTAAGGGTAGTGATGGGCTCTAACCTATTTTGAATTAATCCCTGCTTGAGGTCAGTATTATGGCCAGCTGCTTCCAGAAGCTACATTTCCCATCGGGAAAGAATGGGAATATAAGTTTATACAATATACAGGGTGACACAGAGGGAGCCCAGTCAATGCAGTACAGAGGGGCTAGGTGTGAATTGAGCAAATAACTCTTACTAGAGTGTCATATACTTATTTAGTTCACCTAGAGCAGACCCCAGGGGTATTTCCATCTGTAGCAGATTCTTCAGGCCCTTGCTAATTCAAACAAATAAAGCAGAAAACAAAACTGGCCTAGAATGCAATGAGGAGGGTTTTAAATGGGTCTCTAGAAGTGAAAAGAGAAATGGAACTCCTACAAATAGTCCATTTCAAATTCCACAGGATGGAGAATTTGAAAGTGCAGAGCATAATGAAAATATTGATGGTGATGAGAAGAACCTGAGGAGAGAAAGAATTGTGAAAAAGTTAAAAAAGGAACCAAGTGCAATTGTTAAATCAGCTGGAGAGGGAGAAGTGGAGAAGAAATCAGTTAGCCGCAGGTAAGTCAAGTATTATGCTTCTAGGTATTAGCGTATTTATCTTTCTATACTTCATTTTAAATTAAGATTAAGTCCTCTATTTAATTTATTTTTTAAAATACAATTTTCATTTTGTTTGATACATATACCATTTGTGCTAAATTAGCCCATTTGGAGGCCTAAAAGAAAATAGATTGTTTTTCAGGTAATTACATCAGTGGTCCTATGAGTCAAGTTCTACTTTATTTTTATCTGATCTCTTCTATACATTTTTATATATGGGACAAGCAATATATTCACTAGTTATAGAAGGTTGTGTTTTTTTTTAATATAAATAAAAGCAGTAGAGTAATTGTATAGAACAAAAAGAGATGGCTTCAGATTAGGTGAGTAAAATTTGTTGAAACTGTTTAAGTGTGTGGGCCTGAAACCATTCTTTTTTTTTTAAATTTTTACAAAAAAATTTTTTAGGTGTGGCAACCCTTGGTTGACCGTACAGATTACAAGGATCTTGTCAGTTTACAACCCCTTATTTTTTTTATTTTTTACGCCTGTAGCACCTGGTCTTCCTAGGTGGTCTCCCATCCATATACTAAACCTGCTTTGTTTCCAAGATCAGCCGGGATAGGCTTGTTCATGGTAGCATGGCCGTAGACTGAAACCATTTTTAAATATCTTTTCAAGTCTGATTTGTACTATATACCCCTCCTAATCTCAATGGTATCATAAAAGAAACTTCAGCAAATGTCTTATGATAGAAAGTTGTTGAATTTTGTGATTCAATATTTTATTCTCTTGAAATTAGACTTAATTGAAAAACTCATGGTTTTGTTATTATGACTTTATGGTATACATTTTAAATAATAATGCTTTAAAAAGTAATCGTATTTGTTTTGTTTTGTTTTGTTTTGGATGGCCTGCCTTTGGGAATTTAACTACATATAATCAACATTCTTTTTTTCTGTTATGTTTCTCAGCCTCATATAGAAGAACTTAAGAGTAATAAGTATTTCCATGTTGTCATTGCTTAGCTCCTTTAATTTTTTCCTTTATGTAACTAGAAAAGTAATTTCCAGAAATTTCCACTGATAGTATAACCTTTTGCATTCAGAAATGGTACTTAGAAGTTACCTTAAATATCATTTTTTCCAGCACCATTTACCTGACAAATAATCACTATTAAATACTTTAATATAATAGATTAACTTTTAGCCACCATTCACTGAAGATTTTTAGAGATCATGTATATGCTTATACATAAATAGAGTTGATGAGCTTCTCATTAGCTTTGTAACTTTTAGTCAAATCATGAATATAATCAAGGATACTTTTTTTTCTCATTTAAGACATTTGTTTCCTGATTTTTAATAACTATGCATTTTTTAATGTGACAAAAATACATTTTGAATAAAATGAACCAACTATGTTACATTTAAATGTTTCCTTAAGTCCTCAACTTTATTTTGTTGGCCTTAATACACTTTTAAATACTTATACACCCTATAATTAATAGAACTTATAATTTAGCAAAGCTGAATTTTCTTTAGGAACTAAGGAAAGCTTATTTGGCAAAATTTGCCTTAATAAATGGTGGAAACACCAATCTTCTATTTGTAAGTGTTCTCCTCTTTCCAAAATTTTTAATATTCACATCTTCTCTCCCTCCTTAATCCTGTCTTTTCTACCTACAAAGAAAAATAAAAGAAAAATGAGGTCAGGAGGACATAGAGAATTTCTAAGGGAAAATACAGTTTTTCACCCTTGTTTAGTAATTTCCACGATTGTCTCATGACCATTTCAGTACAAAAATTTCCAGAATCGTTAGTGCTTTTCATCAGCTACACCAGCTTCACTGTAGTTTAAGTCTCAAGTTAGTTATATATATATATAAGTCTCAAGTTAGTTATATATATATATATATATATATATATATATATATATATATATATATATAAAAGAGATAAGAAAGAAAGAAAAAGAAAGAAAACGTCTAAGAGTCTTAAATTGTAATGTGGTGAAAAAGATAATTATATTTAAAGGAAAATCTCTGCTTAGCCTAAGTCGAATTATAAAGGAAAAAGCTGCCAGCTGAATAGGATGTCAGTGTGAAATCATTTTCTATTTAAAAAAAGTCATCTTGCTATATACAGACTTTTTATCTGGATGTGCTTGACATACTCTATCCTTCCAACATTTTTTTATTCGAGCAGGAAGGATCAGGGACTAGACTAGCCTACCAGCCCTTTAGGCAAGGAGCCATTCAAAGTATAATTTCAATGAAATTTTTTGGTATTTTATTGGTAAAGAAACATTTGGAATCTGTTTAGGCTGTTTTTCACTTTGGATGTTAAGGCTACAAGTAGTTTTGTTGATTACTTAATGTTTAAGCTGAGAATATTTAACAATATAATCTACAAAAAATTTACATCGAGTAGAATCTTTCCCTAATAATGTATTCTCAGCAATGTGCCTAGTCTGTCGTTCCATTGAAAAGTACTTAGGAGTTCAGGGAAAAAGATCTCTCCTTTCACTATACTTATTCTGATTTCTTTAGGATTTCTGTCCCTTGTCTCCTCTGTTTTCTAAATGCATCAGTCTCACTCTTATTCAGCCCATCTTATCTAAGCCTGTTCTTTGACTGCTGGATGTGATGAGCAAAATCACACAGCCATGTATAAGCTCAGCCTTAGTTGTGCCTCCAGTGCCTCTTCATTTTCAATTCCCCACGGTGCTTACTTCAGACTTCAAACTCACTCACTGGTACCAGATCACCTGGCTTCCTGTTCTCTGAAATAAAGAGTAACCTTTTCAACTCTTATTCTTTTTTCTTTTCACCATTACGCTTTCAGACCAATTCTTATCTTTCTCCTGTGCTTTAAAGCAGGGGTCCCCAACCCCCAGGCGGCAGATAGGTACTGGTTTGGGGCCTGTTAGGAACTGGGTGCATAGCAGGAGGTCAGTGGCCTGCTTAGGGAGGGCAGCTTCATCTGTATTTGCAGCTGCTCCCAGCACTAGCATCACCCATCACTGCCTCAGCTCCACCTCAGATCATCAGGCATTAGATTCTCATAGGAGCACTGGTCCTTGGTGCCAAAAAGGTTGGGGACTGCTGCTTTAAAGGGAGAAGAATCTCTGCCCTTTCAAAATGATTCCATCATTTTTCTTTTGTCTTTAGTTTTCTGTCTTCACTGGTTCCTTGCCTTCAGCTTGTAAATAGACTTAAGCCTCTCCCAGCATTCAAGAGTTAAAACAAACAAAACCACTTTATTTCCTGTCCCCACCTCCTTACTTCCCACTTTTTTTTAAATGTATCCCATTAACTTTTCCCTCACCACTTCACTGAAACTACTCTCACTCAAGCCTTCTAATTGACAAATCTAATGCCTGCTTTCCAATTTTTGTTTCTCAGTGTCTGTGCTGTGGATTTGGCATTTTTTGTGTGTTCTTGCTTTAAACCCATCTTCCTTGAGGACCTGCTTAATTGTGATTGTGGACCAACAACATTGGTATCACTTGGGAACTTTTTAGAAATGTGACCACCGACCCCCACCCCACAGTTTCCTAATCAAAATGTACATTTTAATCCCCAGGTGATTTGTATGCACATTAAAGTTTGAGATGCACTCCTGTAAAATACTAATTTTTATCCTCACTGCTACTGGACTAGTTCAGTAGCAGTGAGCTATTTTTCTTAGCTCCAAGGCCAGCAACTTGTTAGTACTTTCACTGACTCCCCTGGGCATTTCTATAGCACATTTCTCACATTTCTTTGATAGTTAGTATGCCATAAGGTTATACTTTTTTTCTCTCCTTTGTGTACCTTATACTATAACTTCCTTTAAGGCAGAGACTGTGTTTGTTTATGTTTATATCTCTGGTCAAACATCATAGATACCTAAATATTTGTATAAACGAGTGAACCAAAAAATGAGTGAATTCTTTACAGACAAACCACTTTCTCCTCCAGATCTTATAAGTAACTTGCTTGTGTTTATCACATGGGATTTATTGGTTTCCTTATCCCTTGCCTAGACTGAGCTCCTTATCTTTACATCCTTTGAGTATAGTATAGTATGCATATAGTAATTGGTTATTGAAGTATGTGTAATGAGTAGCAAGTAGCAATCATGAATACTTTGTGATTTGTTAGAGGAAAGGTTTTCACTCCTGACTGCACATTAGATCCATTTGGGGAATGTTTTAGGAAAATACTGGTGCTTGGGCCTCACTCCCACTGATTCTGAATCAGTTGAAGCCTGGGCACATTCTTTCCTTTTTTTTTTTTTTTTTTTACTTTTTAACTTTTAATTAAAGTATAATGTATGTATATGCAGGATACATCTGTATGAATTATATTTTATAGAGCATATATTATAAGTATACAGCTTACTGAAATTTTACAAACCAAATGTGCCCATATACTCATTCCAGATCAAGAAACAGCAAATTGCTATTACCTAGAAATCTTCCTCTTGCCTTATTCTGGTCACTTCCCCACTCACCTCCTAATAGTAACTACTTTTCTAACTTCTAAGAACACACATTAATTTAGGGCAATAATACTTTGTAAAATAATACTTCGTAAAAGCTCTCCAGATAGTCTAATGTGCATCCAGGATTAAGAACCCTACTCTCCACCAAACAAACACATACTCTCTTGATTACTTCTGAGGTGTAGAATAATATAAAAGTGGATTTTAAAAAATTATATTGTCAACTCATCTTTTTTACATTCTAATAGGGATAAGACATATCAACTAAACTTAGTTTTGATCTTTGAAAAAGATAAGGGTCAGTTTAGTGGAAATCAAGTAATTTTAGAAGAAAGAAAATATGATATTTGGTTATTCCTAATGTTTTTAGAAAATGTGTGCTGGTCAGTGTTTAAATCAGTGCCTCTCAACCTTTTTTGTACATCTGAACTACCTGAGAACAGGCCCTTCACCTGATCAAGTAATTCGGAATTTTAAGTATGGAACTATAGGAGTTTTAAAAATCACCCATGTTATTCTAATTTGCACTCAAGGTTAATTGAAAGTTTGGGGGTAGTTGGAGTTTGTCCTTTGAAAAGTCCTATTTTAAAGCTTTTTGTAAAGAATCTTTTTTTTTGGCCTGTAGGTGGAGCTCAGCTGCTGTAAGTTAATCATGTAAACCAAATTGAGTTGTCTGCTCCACTTGTTTTTTGTATCTATGTAATGATAGCACAATAAATAGCCAAACAGTAAAATCAGATGTAACAAGTAGACCAGATAGTAAAAAAAATCAGTGGTTTGTTGTGATGATTACAATCATGGAAATTCTGTCTTTTATTGTATAATTTCTATCATTTGTAATTTTATTGTGATTATTCATCTAAATAATCTTTATCAAATTGAAATATAAGTAAGAGAAATCTTGCATACACCATCAAGTAGCAATCATTAAAGATTTGATAGTAATCATTCAAAATTAACTAGAACATTATTAGTTTTCATGTTCAAGCAAGTTCTGTTTTGATCAGCTTCGTTCTCTTCGTCATGTTTAGTTGACCGGCACTATTCCTTTTTCAGAAAACAACTCTCTTATTTGGTAAGGTTAAGTAGAATTTGTCTTACTCATGAGATATCTGTATTAGGCTGACTATGAAATATCTTACTATAATGTTAGCATCAGATATTGAAATATAAATATTGCAGTCGACATTGAAGATCTATTGAGTTAGATTGAAATTTAAATTATGAAGCAAGGGATAATAGTCTTAAATATTTCCTGAAGTCTTTGTGAACACTCAGATGAGCTGCTGCTAATTTTAGTCTCTCACATCTCCCTTTGTTGGGTTTGAAATATGTGACTAGGATTTTTTATGGAACTTTGAATAATTTTTCTCCCAGTGCTTCTAGCCTTCTCAAAAACATAATTTTTCTCTCACTCTTTGGGAATTTTTGAGTCTTAATGTTTTCTGGTTTCTGTTTCTTCATAGTTAGACTTAGAAAGTACAGAGCTGTCTTTGTACATAAAATTCATTTGCTTTAACAAATTAAAAAGATAATACACAAAATTTTTAAAATTTAAGAGATTGTACACATTTTAAATGATGGTACACATTTTAAAAGGGTAGCATAATAAACACTGAAATCCACAGACATTCTAACAATCCTATTAAAACTGTTCGAATCATCATCTCTAATCAGAACATTTTACAAGCAAGGAATGAAATTAACCTGTTAGAGCATTTCTGCTTTCTTTCATCATCTTTGCCTTAAGATGTTGTGCTGAGGCAAACAGTAAAAGAGAGAAAAAGAAATGAAAGATCCAAATACTGGGTAATTGGTCTCTGAAGAAAGAAAATGTACAATTATTATTTCTTTGGTATGGAGTAGTGGTTGTCTAAATATTGTATTTTCAAGAAATATTTAGGTTTAACAGCAGATATGAAGCTTTGGAGCAGTCCTGATTTCAATGAAGCTTGCATTTACTAGAACTTTATTTTTATTTTTCTATGTTCTTTCCTAACCAATCATTCTAATTCTCAACTATATGTTACTCTTGTTGCAAGTCACCATGCAGAAACTGCTACTTGCCAGACAGAGTTGGGCTCCAGGAACATGAAAATAGAGAGAAATGTTTTTTTTTCTGTAAACTTTCATAACATAATGTAAGAGTGAGAGTTACAATTCAGTATGGCAGGTGCTCTTATAGAAGTGTATGCAAAGAATTAATGAATATTAAGTAGGCAATATATATTTTAGGAGAATTTCAAAATACCAGGTTAAAATATGGTTAAATATAAAATTGCCATATTTGTAGGTCAAAAATATTAAAATAGCAATTTCGTAAGTTTCACCTTAATGCTAGTAAGATAAACTATTTTTAGAGCCAGTATTTAAAAGAAATAACATTTTAACATTAAGTCCAACCCTTTAAATTAATGTTACATAATCTCCCAATGTAGACAAGATAGTTTATTACTTTTACCTGTGATGTGTAACATTTTGGGCTAATAACAGTTATAATATAAATCATACTATCATTTGTCATTTCTGGAAAGCTTCTAGTTTTCTTCTGTTTGGATCTTTATAGGAAGAAATTTGGATATTCTGAACAAAAGAGTTTCTTGGGCTGTTTAAAATAAAATTCCACTTTAAAAATGTCAAGTTAGTTCACTAAGAACCTTAATCCATATCCAAGGAATCACCTTCTAAATAAAACAAAAAAATCCTTGAATTTCAGTTACTTCAGAAATATGACAACCCTACTGTTTTTACAATTAGATTTTGTATGGCAGACAGGAAGCAATGAAATGCACATGTAGGGAAGATTCTGTCAAAATAGGGAAGAGGTATTTGCATGTCTTTAGAATGTATTGACTTGTATCACCCTTGAGAGAGTTACATTCTATTGATCTTGCAGTAGCAGTTGTTTATAGGGAATGGAATTGTACACTTGAAATGTAGTATTGAGATTATGTGCAGAAAAACATTCCTTAAGTTATTCATTTGAGGAAGTGTTCGCTAGCCTGGAACACAGAGTCCCATTGAAAGTTTTGAATTTTTTGTTGTTTTCCTACCTTCTTAGTCTTCCTAATGAATTTGCCTATAAATTAAATTGGCAAGTACAGTTTGGGTAAAATAAGGACGTGAAGGTTCACCCAAGATGCAAAGTTCTGTTTAACAAGAAGTTAAAAGCACATGAAATTACACAAGGACCTGACAGAAAATTATAGTTAGTGATTTCTTTTTTTCTATCTCTAGTCTTTTTTCCTGCCCCCTTCCCCTCTAACTGTTTTACTACTTTTTAGATAGCACTTCATTTTTGCACATTTTGAGTTCTTCTTTGTACTGGGCACTGTACTAAGTCCCAGGATACTCACATTAGTAAGTCTTAGTGTCGTCTTAAGTTGCTTAGTGTCTAGGAAAGACACTAACAGAGACAGTCATATAAGCAAATAAGGACTGTGAAGTGTTCCTAGGTACTCTAGCCAGAGAATTGTTCTGTTATTCCACAAATATTGATTATTTTTCTACAGTGTGACCAAACATTTTGCTAAATCAATCTATTTCTTTAATTTAACCCCTATGACAAATCTTAATTTGTATTATTATCATTTTACAGATGGGAAAAAATTAGATTGAAAGAGGTTAAGTGACTTGTGGTTATAAAGTGGCAAAGCTAGTACTTGAACTTGCAATGGTCTTACACCTCTGCAGAAAGGGGTCGGCCAGGGCCAAATCATATGTGTGCAACTAAAATGTGACTCACATGGAATACTTCTAGCAAAGGTGTTACATTATTTTATAAATATTACTCTATATTAGTGTAGGGGATGGATTAGAGGAAGGAGACAGCAGCAGAAAGACAAATTAATAGATTATAGTCAGCCCAAGGGAAGAGAGAGAGGTTGCAAGGGTCTAGCTAACGAAGGTAGTATCTATGGAGATGGATTTGAGGGATATTAAGGAGATAACAGATGGATGTAGGAAATGTGAAGGGGAAGGATATAGTCCAGTGACTCCTAAGTTTATGGTTTAGATGACTGCCTAAGTAGTGGTGATAAGCACTGAGGCAGGAACTCCGGACGTCTTAGTGCTCCCCTCAGGCATTCTTGTCCTGGTAGTCCTTTCTGATATGCCTTGATGTCTGTACACATAAGAATACATCCTGAAGTGTTTCTTATTTAGTTGCTCTCTTTATTCGTCATCCTAAGTAAGGTAATGCTATGGTACAAACAATCCCCAAATCTCAGTGGCTTAAAACAACTAGTGTTTGTTTTCTTGGATCTTACCTCATCCTAATGGGATCTGTGACTCTGTTCCAAAGCATCTTCATTCAGGGACCCAGGATGAAGGAAATAGCCTCTTTCTGAGAGACATGGCAGAGGTAAAAGGGCCGTGATGGAATATATGCTAGCTCTTAAAGCTTTTTCTTAGAGGTAGAATACATCATTTTACCACTTATTGGACAGAGCAAGTGATATGGCCAAGCCTGATGTCCATAATATGGAGAACCATAAACCTTTCATTGGGAGGAGCACTGTATTATTACAAGCAATAATACAATCTACTACAATCTTTGTGCTTTAACCACGAATTGCTATAGATAACCTGTGACTATGTAATAAATTTAATCATTGTCTTCCTGGCAAACAGGCCAAAAAGAAATAAGATTACATGATCACCATTACCTGAATTTTAAAAAGGATATCAATTCCTAATTATGTCAAACTTTTAAAAAGTATAAAACCCTAAAGAAAATTTTATCTTCTCGGAATTATCTGTATACAAGAACACAGTGAATATCTTCCACCAGTTTCACAGATAATGCAAAATACTTCATATGTATAAAATATTAAATTTTAAGCTTTTTATTGGATATTTTAAGGATCCTTTGGATATAGGGACTAGAAACCTATTCAAATAACCTCACATAAAAGGAATTCTGTATAAAGGGTTAGGGAAGTTACACAGAATCTAGATAAAAGAATTGCATACAGTCTTCACAGGAAAGGAAGTTGTCAGAAACTTCTATTTTTTCCCTTCCTCTGATGCCTCAGACTTCATGCTATTCTCTGTTCATTTGTTCCATTACCTTTTACAGACTTATGTTTTCTCTGGAGGCCTTTCTCTTGCAAGTCAGTTCTTCAGAAGTAAATTAACTTGATTTCTGTGTCCCAAATATAAATTCTCAGGAGAGAGAATCTTACTGACTTGGCTTGGGTTATGTATCCATTTTGTTATGTTATTGGAGAGGATAATGATAGTGGAGGGGAGTTAGAAAGCCATGAAGTATGTGGGTGTGACAAATATGGCTAGTTCTTTTGTCATCTTTCCTTCCCTTCTTAGTAATATGAACCCCGATTTTTGGCTAGGCTTATGACTACCTAGCTAAAAGACATTCACGAGTCTCCTTTGTAGCTAAGTATGGCCTTGTGACCAAATTCTGGTTAATGACTATGTCAGACTTTTTAATGGAAAGAAGAAAGGCTAGCCTTCCTTCGTCCCTTTCTTCTGCTACCAGCCAGGCCACAGCTAAAGACAAGGCTGAAGGGTCCTGGGTCCTTGAAGACTTAATGGAACCACTATTCCAGCATGCATTGCCTATCTGGACTTTTTCTATATGAAGTAAAATAACCTTCATGTTGTCTAAACCACACACATTTTTTGGAATTTCTGTTAAGTGTAGCAGAATCTAAACCTATATGCTACAGTAAAGCCCTTTCTTCTGTGCTGTAGGTAGATAGGCTCTCTAAGGTGGGAATATGGGCAGGGAGGAAATGAAGACCTGTTTCATTATTCCCAATGTCTTTCTTAGTTGATTTTCATATTGTTCCTGGAAGAGAATCATGTTAACTAATAACATCCAACACCTTCACCTTCCTTCTCACCTGTGGCTGGCCACCTTGCTGCTTATTTCATTAGGAAAACAAGTAGCGAGAGAACTTCCCCATTTTCCCACTACTAGAGCTACTCATCTGCATCTGAATCCATATTCTTCTAGCAAAGACAACCCCTTTGCTCTGTGCTTTGGTCCTCACACCCTTTCGCTCTTTTATACACTTTGGCCAAGTATTATCTACCTTACTGTTGTTCACGTCATACCAGACGTGTTGTCTTTACTGTTCCACAGACACACAAAGCTCATTTTTCTTTTAGGCCCTTGCACTTTGAGTTACCTCGGCTTGAAACTTTCTTCTCTGAGATATTCTTAGTAACTATTGCTTCTCTTCATTCAATTCCTCGCTCAAGAAACATCTCTTCAGAGAGATCTTTTTATACTATTTAAAACATGAATTATCCAAATGATCTAGAGACAAATTTTAAAAATTTTTGGATTTTTACAAAATGCATATTGAAGACCCACTCCCCTCGAACAAACAACAAATCATTCAGTATGTCTAGTATGTAGTTTGCTCATAGTTTTTTAGCCAGTTAATTAGTTATGAAAATACATGTTATTTAACCTTTCTCTGTATATTCAACATAGGTGAATAAAGGTAAATAAAGTTAAAAAAGCAAGTTTGGATCTAGATTATCTTTTTCTGAGCTCAGAAATTTGTGAAAAAAACAGTGGTCACTCTATATTATGGAGACAAAATGACAGGGTTCCTTCTCTTAGCCAAAATCAGTTTTTCTACAGTTCTACAACTTTTTAAGAACAACTGCTATAGTGTTTCATCAACATTAATCTTCTAAATGAGTGGATTTTGTTCTATTTTTTTAGCCTTATTGAATTTTTGCCTTTATTTAAACTTGCCTTTTAAAAAGTAGACACAATATAAACTATTACTAATGACCTACTTTAAAAAGTCATCTCACAGAATTCATTACAGTTCCTTTCTACTTTTTCACCAGTTCTGATATTTAGTAATATTTGATCTCCCTCCTTAGTCTTTATTTAGATATTGCTATACCATGTATATCACTTCATTAAATATATGTGTACATTTATATTGATTTCAATCTGTTTACTATTAAATGTACTTATTTGATTTATTTTTCTTCTACTCAGTTTTTAAAAAAGATCCTTAAAAATTTTTCCTGTTTTTGCTCATTGCTAATTTTGTGATGTCAACGTTGTCTGATTTCTATTTTAAAATTTAATGTGCTGATTTAGCTGTTTTCTTCAAAACATTGTCTAGTTTAAACAGTATCAAATTTATTATATGGTAATAGGTAGGTTTCTGTTGTTTCTGAAAAGTATTTTTTTCATGGTCACAGGCAAAGATATTAATTGGCATATGAGGTTAAGTACTGAGTCACTTTTTTTAAATTTGTTTTTTCAGTTCTAGAAATTCATTAGATCAAGGTATATATGTACTCAACAGATAGGAAGTTAGAGTTGTTCTTTGCTGTATATTTGATTTTCTTGAGTCTATGAAAAAGAATGTTTTCTTAACTTTAAAAGTTATATAATGACTTCTTGCCAATTTCTTCTTCCTTTTAGATAAGGATTTACTTTTTAGTTTTATTAATCATTACATATTAATAGAAAATTTCCGGATATGCTTATTTGTTCGCAGTATTGACAGTAACTTGAAATACCTTAAGGACAGGCTTTATTTAAGGGAGTTAAAAAGAAAACCCTTGGCTTCACTTCAAAGAATTATGAAAGATATGGTGTAGGCCTCAGACAAAGACTCGAGTGTTACAGTCCTTGTATTTTATATCCTGTAGCTGTTTGGTAAAACTAAGTTAGTTTTAGGTACAGTTTGTATGTAGTTACCCAGACACCTAAAAAAAGATACATTACTAACCTGAGAAAGTATGTTTAGTGAGATAGAAGGTGAGAATCTCACCTTGATGCTGCTGAAGAGTAGCACAGAATTAGAGATCAGGATAACTTTGCAAAGTTTATTCACTAGCCTGAATTATTTGGCTTTATGCTCATTATTATAGTCTAGGTAGGATTTATCAATATTCTAGTGAAGTTTTTAAAATTATATTTTATTTCTTTTAGTTTTAGCCTATAGTAGTATATAGTATAGAAAGAATGTTGAAACAAAATGTTTACATTTTAGTAGATATTTAAAGGTCTTTGCAGCAAATTAGTTTTTACAGCAAATTAGTGATGAAAATACACATCTTAACCTTTTCCTACATGTTAGGAGCATATGCGAATAAAGGTGAATAAAGTTAAAAAGAAAGTTTGCATCTAGATCGTCTCTTGTTTTCAGTGCTATACTCAGACGTTTGCAGAAAACAGTGGTCACTCTACTCTAGGGAAACAAAGTGAGAGGATTCCTAGTTATACTAGCCTTGTTTTAAGCTATAGCAGTCAATGGCAATAATTTTCGGTAGGATGAAAGGGATGTAACACCTATTATAGTACTTAAGTATAGCCTGTAACAAAACTTAAGCACTTAGGACCTTGAATGGAGTTATAACCTAAGGATGGTTGAATTGCAGCATCACTGCTTTGGGTCTTTGGTGTTATGGCCATAATATTGAAGGATGTTTGAATTACCATAATTCATGGAATTTAAAGCAATAGAGAGCCTTTTGTGATATGTAAAAGGTCCTACTAAGTACTTTTTATAGAAAACTGATTAAAATACTGTTTACTCCAACAAAAAAAGCATGAAAGGTGTATTTGTATGAGAAAATTAATTTCAGTTTGTTCTTTTAAAAAGTTTTTAAAGTAACATTTTAAGAATGTAAGTTCATACCATATATATCTTTGAATATTTGTTCTTCTTTAAAACACTGTAACTGCTGAAGTTAGTATAGGTGAATACCTGACACCTAAACCAGGTTAAAACAAAATGAAAAGATTAAAATCCCTACAGAGCTATAAACCAGACATGGAAATAGATTATGCCAACAAGATTCACCTCATCTTGGCCCTTTAAGGTGGGAATATTCTCAGTTTCCAAGCAGAGCTATTATCTAACCTTGCATGCTACAACATTCTTTTTCTGCTTTACATTAGTCAAGTTCTGCTAAAGTTAACTTTTTTTGGTTGTTATGTTTCTATTTCTGATTATTAGAACAGAAAAATCCTTATATAGAGCTATGATACCTTGAACTTGAGTGGCTACTTAATTATATGCTATTTACCAAAATCTAGAACATTACATACTTATTAAATCTTAAAGAGGAAAAAAAAAAGAATAGAGAGATAAATCAATGGAACAGAATAAAAACCCAGAAATAGATCCACAAAAATAGTCAATAGATTTTCGACAAAATTGCAGACAATTTGATTGAAAAATAATAATCTTCTCAACAAATGATGGTAGAACATTTGGAGATCTATATATAAAAAAAATGAACCTAACATGTATCTCACACTTTATAAAAAAATTAACTAAACTATTAAGCTTCTGAAAGAAAACATAGGACAAAATCTGTATGAACTTGGGTTTGATAAAGAATTTTTAGACAAAAACAGTGAAGTCCACTGATAAATTGGACTTCATCAAAATTCTAGCAGGCTGGCTCTGCAAAAGATGATGTTAAGGGGATGAAAAAAAAGCCATAGACTGAGAAGTATTATTTGAAATTGTATATCTGATAAAAAGATTTGTATCCAGAATATATAAAGAACTCTCTTGTTTAAAACTCAAAACTAAGAAAAGAAACCAATTTAAGAAATGGACAAAAGATCTGACTAGATATTTCACCAAAGATATGTAAGGCAAACATTATATGTAAATATTTTATATGTTTATCCTTGCTGAGATAGACCACCATTGTAAGCAAAAAAGAACTTAAAAATTTATTTGTATTATTAATTTACATTTTAGTTTATAGTGAATAAGGAGATAGAAAAACAAAGTTTAAAGCTTATTTGTTTTTAAATCTGGAACTTCATTTATTGCTTCTACCTACAGGGAACCTAGAACTCATTTTCTAATGCTGGCTCTTAGTTTTGTATTTTACATAAAATGCTGAAGTTGCCCACCAAAGCATAGGAGCACAGTGATATTATTGCAAAAAGAATAAGGGAAGAATGGTGAAGCTAGTGAGCTTTCCAGTTTTTCTTGCTTGCATTTGCAGAGTTTAACTTACTCGGGATTATTCTCCAAGTAATGGACAATCTAGGATTTCAACACAGATATGTTTGACTTGACTGTCATATTATACCTCCCCTGAGATGAGGCAAAAAAATGAGATATTAGAATGATGGACCAAGGATATGGATAGTATATGCAAGGGGAAAGATGAGAGTTTGATATCCTGATAACTATGGGAACTTGTGTACACATCTGTAGGAAGTGTAGTATAAAGTATTAGAAAAATAGACTAGGGCCAGATCAAGATGGGCTTTGTATGGCATGTTTAGAAACTGGAGTTTGTCTTTTAATTGGTGGAAAATAGTATAAAGGTTTAAAATTGGAAAGTGACATGATTAGGTTTTCATCTTAGAGGGATCACTGTGGTAATGATATGGAAAATAAATAATAGGGAACCAAAACTAAAGGTTGAGGAGACAGACTAGGAGACTGCTTTAATGGTCCAAGGCCAGGTGAGATATGGTGAAAACCTGAATTAAAGCAATGTTCTATTTACTAGGTAGTTTGCATTCAGCAAATATTTTTTTCAAACATCTAAAATATTCATGTGATAGATATAAAAATTAAAAAAAGATACTACCTTTGTCTATGAAAAAGCTCTCAGCTGAGCCTGATAGATAGCCATCTGTACACAATGAGCTCTATATAAAACAGAGGTTCAGAGAAAGTACAGTAGCTTCATGGAAGAGGGAGAGATTAATTTTGACTTTAGAGATAAGAAAGTCTGTATGTATGCAAAGTAGATAGCATTAATACCAGGCCTTGAAGAAGAGGGACAGTTTGAATAAGAGGAAATGGGTGGGAAAGGGAATTTCCAGTAGAGGAAACCGAGAAAAGTACAGAGTGTATTTGAAGAACAATCTGTTGTGACTAGAAATGAGAATATAGTTGGAAATAAAGCTGGAAAGATAGGATGGGACCAGATCATGAGGTACCTTCCAGGATAGTAAAGTGCAAATAATACTCATTTGGCTTTATTTATGTGTTAATTCAAGTGTACAAATAAACATAGATTAACTTATTTTTTCAACTAAAATAAATCAGTTTGAAAAATTCAAGGTTGGATAAATATTGTATTTCTACATTTTGGAGAAAGAGTAATTTAAGTAAGAGGGTTTGGTGAGATTACTATGTTAGATAATTGTGTTTATTTTACTTTTTATAATTTGAAAATGAATACCAAATCCCTATAGTAAATGAGGTGGTTAGTTTAGGGAGAGGAATGAATCTACTTAGTGGCAAGATGAAAAATTTTATTTCTAGCACTGCTAAAAATGTTATTTGTGTAATGAATCTTACTCAAATTTAATCACAACTGCGATCTATGAAGACTTAGATTCTGATCTCAGTATCCTTTAGTCTAAATGAGATCTGAACAAATCAACATTTCTGAATCTGTTTCCTCATATGTAAAATATGTAAAATACTACATGCTCTTTTTATCTCTAGGGGTGTGGTCAGGTCAAATGAAATAATGTATATGAAACTACTTTTAAAATGTGATGCCGTTGATAGCCTATGATGATAGAGCTGAAAGTGCCTTTGATGCCGCACAAAGCAACTCTTCTCATTTAATAACCATAGAAGAGTTCACTTTCTGATACCCCCTTCCAACGACGGCATATTTCAAAATAAATTGAAAATTAATTTGTGAAGTAATTGACAGTAGTTATTAAGTATGTATGGCAACCAGCGGAGTGTTTAAGGGGATGTATGTATTTAAGGGGTATGATACCAATGGAGCAGAAGAGATAAACACAGCCCATGGAGACAATCTGGGGAGACAAGCAGAATCAATCTAGAAAGATAGTCACTTCTATCCTTCATTAGCCTTTCGGTTCTCCCACCTCCTATATCCTATCCCTCTCTTGACGACAGAGAATGTACTCAGCATAGATGTGGTTAGTGCCTAAATCATGATCTGTAAATTATGAGCACAGGAAATTACTTTAGAAAGTAATACATTAAAAAGTACCAAATGGCATAGACAGACTGAGTACTCTAAATACATGGGAAATTCCAAGTAAAATATTGTTAAGTCAGATGAGGTTAATTGGTATTCCTGAAGGTGTGTGTGTTAAGGCACGTTTATACTGCCAACAGGCAGAATTTAACTGGATAAGTATACTGTAGGAGTAATTTTGCTAGTAAAAGAAACGGTCTCTTCTAAGATAATAGGTTTGCTAATTAGTTGTGTTTTACTTAAATTGTTAATTACTATTTTTATTTCATTTTGAATGTTTATAAAAATGGAACATTATTTTTGAGAACATCCTGTTTATAATAAAAACTTAATGACAACTTCATAAAACAAAAATAGCATGTGTCTACAGATGTGATTATGGACATGTTCACTTAAGGAAACAAATTTAAAAGATAAAATTCTAACTTTAGCTAGTGTATGCAACTGTTTTATTTTAGAAAGATAAATGTCCTGCTGAAAATTCAGTGATGACATTTATTGCTTAGGAAAGCATGTTGCTTTAGTTTTTCCTTCTATGTGTTTTTTAATATAGCACTTTATTAAACAAAAAAAAACCCTAAAATGTCACTTTTTAAAATGAAATATTAGTGATAAAGTTTTTTTGTCTACTCTTAATGTTGTGATTCTGCTTGAATATTTACAATATTAGAACTTTGATATGCCAAGAGTTTTAAGATACAGCTTGAGTTTTAAGACACGATTTTAAAGGATTTTTTCATATTTGACTCATTTGTGAATGGAATACTTTATGGAATGACATTACTTGGTTTTCTGCATTTGACAAAATGATTGATAAACAGGGCTACTAAAAACAGTATTGCAGATTGTGACCTGAAAAAGAAGGCTTAGCCATGGAATGTGAGCTGGAGCTTCACTGCAAGCCTTGTGCACTGGTGAAGAGCCACATTAGCCCCAATGACTGAGTGTAGTTTTCTAATCTTTTAGCCAAGAAAAGGTATTTATTTACTAGGTGGTTTACCTAGAAGGGAGTACGCTTTTCTAATTTACTTTAAGGTACTTCATATGCTAGCCTATGGATAAATTTAAGTAAAAGATAATAAGCAGATAGGTATGGTGGTATGCTTTCCCTGTGGTTGCTACAGCACTATGGCAGATTTTTAGTGACGTGTAAGGCAACTTGGAGACAATATATTACAGTTGGAGGAGCTCTGGAAAGGTTTTTGGAAACTAAGAGGATTCGAGTTCCTGCATGGCTTTTTTTCCAGCTGCTTTACCATTGTATTCTGTTCTTGAAAATGAAGGTATTGAACTACCTTACACCTTTCAGGGTGCATCCAGCTCTCAGCTTATATGAAAGTTTTATCTGGAGCATTGTAGGCAAGGAGAAGTTGGAGCTGGGAATTTTCCAAACTGGCACATCTTGTATGTCATTAAAAATCCTTGAGATATCTACTTACATGATCTATAATATAATAGTAAGTCTTGAAATCAAGTAGTTCAACTTTCTTCTGTTTACTTACTTTCTATTTAATTTGCTCCCTCTTCTTTTTTTCCTTCTTTTCTGTTTTATTGTTTTTTAATTTAATTTATTTTTTTAGCTTCGTATGCTGGAAGCTTAGATACCTGATTTTTTACTTTCTTCTCTTCGAATGTAAGCATTTAAAGCTCTAAGTTTCCCTCTAAATACTGCTTTCTGTGCATTTTACCAATTTTAATAGGTTGTTATGATAGTCAATTTTATGTGTCAACATGTCTAGGCTATAGACAAGGTTGTTTAATTAAACACTAATACAGGTGCTGTGAAGGTATTCTACAGATGTGATTAAAGTCCACAATCAGTGACTTTTAGGTCAACAGATTATCCAAGATAATCAGGGGGCCTGACTGAATCAGTTGAAAGCAGCGGAGCTGAGACGCCCCTCGACAAGAAACTCCATTGTGGAAAGCAGCGTCAGCTTGTGCTGTGCGGAGAGTTCCAGCCGGCTCTGATGGCCTGCTTGCTCACATGCTTGATCCAGATCTCTTGGATTTACTTGGATATATATATATATATATAATATATATGTATATATATATATATATATAATATATACATGTATATATAACATAACATAACATAATATAAAATAATATAATTATTTTCATTCTACTGGTCCTATTTTTTGGTTGAATTTGGATTGATAGAAATGTGCTTTCAATTTTACTCCATGCAAAATATATCCTAATTTTCCTTGTGGTCTCTTCTTTGACCTATGGGTCATTTAGAAGTGTACTGTTTGTTTTCCAAATATCTGGGAATTTTTCAGATATTTTTCTCTTACTGGTGTCTAAATTTTATTATGGTCAGAGTACATATTCTATATGATTTCAGTTATTTTACATTTGAGACATGTTTTTTGGGCCAGAATATGGCTTATCTTGGTTCATGTTCCATGTGCACTTGAAAAGAATGTGTATTCTGCTGTGGTTGTTTGGAATGTTCTATCAATGACCTCAGTATTTTTGATGGCACCTTAAACTTGCACTATAATGCTTAAGTTATACCTGGAAGCTTACAAATTCCTTTGATTGATCAGATTTTTTGAAATGAGCTTATTTCTGAAAAACTAAAGACCAAGCAGTAAGTTCTGAGTTTATACTTAAGTAATTATTATAATTAATAAGTTAATAGTTACTTTTAGTTTTGTTTCTTGCTACTTTAAGGTCATATTGTAAATATGTCTTTTGCTTTTAGTTTTAACCTGTGCAATACTTAGAAATCTTTCAGTTTCCTCTTGATTATCCAAGAATAAATTTTTAGTTGGTACATTTTCTTGGACTTGTCCTATTTAATTTTCTTCAGAAAATTATGTGTGTGTGACTTTTGTTTTCTTACTCTAAGAACTGATAAAGTAATGGCAATGGAAAATCGATATATTATTCTTTGGAGCAATTTTTTCCCATCTTTAAGAAAGCATTATTAGCCAGGCTTAAAATGGCCTTTTGAATTTTCAATGTGTGTGTGTGTGTGTGTTTTTTTAAACAAACTCATTGAAAGAAAATACAAAGTTAAATAAAAGCAAGTCTTTGGATCCTTTTCTAAAAAGATTCTCTATATTATTTCCTTGATTATATGCTTCTACTTATGATTAATCTATAATTTTATGTAATATATGTTGTAAATTTCTGTATTGAGTGGAAGATAGATTAGATAACCTGTGAAGTTTCAGTGAATAGGGAATGTTACTTAAATTTGAGACTTGGAAGATGCCTGAGAAGCCATCTGATATAGGATCTCACCCAGCCCCAGAACTCATTTTACTGGAATTTATTTCATGTCATAAAGCGTTACACCATGTTTGTGTGGGATTTATTTTTCCATGTTGTTCCTTTTCCCATTACCATTAGTAATTGAAACCTGACTATAAAAAAGAGACTCATTTGTAAGAATCAAAATGTATTATGTTGTTGTAATGGAAAGCATATTGCTTCGGAGTCAAACAGGCTGAGGTTGGAATACCAGCTGTGCCATTTTTTAATTTAGTGTCTTTGATTGAATTATTTATCTGTCTGAGCCTTGGCTTCTTCATTTTAAAATAGGAATAAAAATACTTGTTTTACCAGATTGTTTGTATGAGGAGATGAGTTGATAGATATTCTATAAATCATCGTTATTATAAATTTCATCAGTTATAATATTTTTTTATTTTTAAGATTCTACATATACTCTACTATATTTACAGAACCTTTTAGGTGATTCTTTCTAAATGCTGTTGATTTTACTGTTTGAATTTCTTAATTTAAGAAAAAATGATTAATATATAATACATTTTTTAAATAGCAAGGATGAGTCATTTGTACTACTTTTGTTTTCTCATCAAGTAGCATTTAATCTTTTGTCCCACTTAATTTTCCTATGCCAAATATTCACAGCACCTAAATAAAATTATGGAAGTATATAGTTGGAAGACCCATATCAACTCTCTCATTTTACAGGTAGAACTTTTAAAGGATAAGTGACTTGATCAAGATTATTTTTTTACTGTCAACCTAGGTAGTCTCAACGAGTCTGAATGTGAATCTGGCATACTTTTTCCTGTACTTCACTCTGAAAGTTTCCAAACCACTCACCAATCTACAATAACATACTAAATTGTGTAAGCAACTATTCAATTCACATTTTTCTTCCACTCACTTAATAGTTAATAAAAAAGAGTATGTGGTGCAAGTGAAAGGCCTGGAAACATCTAGGGAAGTGGTCACAGCTTCTGCCAGTGGTCATCTGGTATATGGTAAATATTCAACCATTGCTAAAGGAATGAGTATATGTTGAATCTATGATCATGCAAATTATAGTACCAGTAATTATATAAAACAAAAGTGTAATTTTTACTATTTTAATATTTATTTAAGACAAATTTTATTACAAAAGAATAATTAGCATATTAATGTCATTTCTTATAAAATGATTTTTGTTGAGTTGGATTTTCTAAAAACTGGCCTTACCTATACCTTTTAAGACATATATTTTATTTTTTTATTATGTTAGGTCCAGGAAATTTAATCAGTTTCTAGTTTTAGAATTATTGGCTTAATGTCAGCTTCCTTACTGACTTATCTTATAAATGGATCATACTTGAATGTTATGTAGAACTAAAGAAAAATTTTTCATGAAACAGGCTGTAATTGATAATTGGTTTTCTGCAGTTTCAGAAGTTTAATTTAGGATCTATTGGAATGTTACTATGGGAAAAATGGTATCAAGAAATAAATTATGTAGTCTATATTTGTATGCATGTACAAGGGGTGTGTGTGTGTGTGTAAAATCTATGAAATACCATTAGAACTACACACAAGGCCACACATTCAAGATTGCTAAAGATATCCTAACAGTAATTTCAAGGGCAGGTCTGGGGAAGGAGAATCATTTAAATCAGTTTATTCACTTAGTTTTTGGTTAACAGCTAACATTAATTGAGTATCTGCTATGTGATTAGGGCATATTTTAAGAAGCTTATATCTCAGCTGGGTCCTTTTTTTTGAAGCTTTTGAAAAACATTTAATTTGGAAAAATTCTAACGTTACAGAAATACTACAAGATTAATAACAGCACAAAGAATACATACATAACATTTACTCAGATTCACCCATTATTAACATTTTATCCTATTTGCTTCATCATTTGCATCATCTTTATATCAATCTGTATAATATTTTTGGGTAATTTGGTATTAAGATTCAGCCGGATCTTTAAGGAAAGGTAGGATTTGAATAGGTAGTATATTACATTATGTAGTGCTTATATTAATATTTGCCTTACATTATAAATATGGCCTGTTAGTGAATCACACATTTAATTTTGTGTTCTTCAAACATTTAAGAGTACTCAAATAAGTTTACTGGTCATTTGACCCTTATGGCTTTCTACTTTATTATTACTATTTTTCACTTAGCAAAATACTACTTTTTTAAATGATGGATAACAATTTCTTGAATTATAGAATTATAATTACCAAGCTGATTTTCAGGTTTGTGGTTAGTACATTCTCTTCCCATAGGGAAATTAGGGGTCTTCAGAAGCAAAACAGAGCTCTGAAGATTAGTGACTATGGAAGCAGCCAAGGGCTATTTTGTCACATAAAATATTGTGCTCACAGGTTGAAATTTTATAAAAATGATAATTTTTATTGCTCCATCAAGGATAAAGTGGAGAAAAATTTTTTCTTTACTTTCTGGCAGTGACAAATGTGATGACTTCTAGCATAGTGTGTTTTCACTGCCTTGATTCATACTACACAGTTTTACCCATCGTTGCTTTGGTACAATCAATGCAAATGTCAAAACAGTGTGAAGGGAGAACCGCACCTTAATATTATTATTATTAAAATAGTTTTTACCAGGTAGACTCTCTTGAAATGGTGTTAGGGTCTTCCAGGATCCACAAACCATACTTTGGGTACTGCTTGTATAGTGATTTAAGAGCATGTAGGATAGCCCCTAGACCTAAATAAATATGGCTCTAGAGGTCTGGGGCAAATAATTACCTCAGCTACCTGGCATAGAGTAAGCCTATGTGTTTGCAAATTATTATTTTGTGTTATACAGATTAATTCTGAATATTTGAAAACTTTATTCAGGTTCATCTCACAGATTTCAAATCAGCTCATATTGAAACCAGACCAAATAGATGGTACATATTTTAGTTCTGAAGACACTTGGAGACAGTTTTCGTGTACCTTGTTTATATTACTTCAGGTTTCAGAATATTCTTTGAATTGCTTTGCTAGCAGTGATAGAGGACTTAATGCTTCCATCTGTATTTTATAACTAGATTCTCTTAGTGATCAATACATGCTTTTGAGATGATTCCTTCCACAGTTTAAATGGCCTGGAAAGTATTTTCAGTGTGATATAAAGGTGTTGTTGGATTTTTCTGGTATTAAATGATGGCACAACTTGTCTAGTCTTAAAAGTTAAACAACCATTAGTATGCTTTCTATAGGCTTTTGCTTTCAGTTCATATATTTTTTTGCAATCTGGATTTATTTGAAAGTTGTTAGCTCTGTGACATACTTAAAGTTTTAATTCTCTTTTTCTTGTGGTCTTCATTCAGAGCTTTGTGCTAACAGGATAGTTATTGTCTTGGCCAACACAGTTGAGGAAGAAAATGTCTCTAAATATAGTCAAAATTAATCTTTACTTAAGTTAAATCCATCATTTATTCAGAGCACACAGACTGTTGATTGCTTCTATCTTTTTTGAACATATTTGTCAGAACTTCTGATTGAATGTAAAAGTAGCTTATTTTGGGGCCAACAGGAGCCTTTATACTATTGATCAGTCACACTGAATGAAATTATTGTTAGAATAGTAAGTAACAGTTACCTAAATTTATATCATATCACTAAACATGAGGTGGAGAAAAAATAACTGTGAATTTTTTTGGAAGCAACCTCAAAATTTTGCTCCCCCTTTAAAAAAAAATCATGTTTTATCATTAATATCGAATTTGTACATTCTAAAGAAAATAGAACCAAATTAATTATTTGAAAATTTTCAACATTCATTGAATTATATCTGTTTGCATAAAAGGATAATGAGTACAATTTTTTTGTCATCTTTGTAACTAGCAACAAAACTGTTCTTTTCTGATTCGAACTTTAAATGAACTTTTCTATGATGCTCTAATATTATGTCTCCTCATACTAACTCAGTATTCTACATATAATAAACACAAAAGGAAATTTTTTTTTTTAACCAAGGGAACTTTGATGTAATTTGCTAGGACCCTACAAAAGATCTGGAATAATTTTATATTTTGTTTTAGCCTCATGTTTATAATTTGGTTTTTGGAGTTCTATGAAACACCTTTCACTCTAAGTTAGACTAGATGATAATCACTCTTCCCATCCTGGCCAAAAGGTAATGCTCAGTTCAGTAACACAGGCAAAAGGAAAATGGAGAGATTTCCAAGCATTTATCTGAACTTTATTTTTACTGATGTGTGTCTTTTCTTGTATTTTCTGCTGTTAGTTTTGATTGAAACTAAAGCATTTCTTGTAAACGCCAAGGACACATATGTATTCTATACCAAGGGCCCCAAAATTTCCCATTCAGATGCTTATTCTATGGTGTTTCTTCAGACTTGTGTACACCTAAGCCTTTAATCCTTTCCCCTGAGCCATCTCCAAAAGCAAGCTTCATATTTGGTGAAGCAAGAATTGTTTCTAAAGATTGTCCTTGGATTCAGTTGTAGAACAGGAAAAGAGTTTGCAATTCTGGGAGTTCCCCTGGCTCCACTGCCAGAACAACTGAAGGTTTCTAGAGCCTGCACAGGTCCCCCTCTTAATAGTACAGAGACATATCTTTTAAAATCTCTGTTAACAAAACAAATGGTGAACATTAGGATAATTGTGTATTTTTTTATGGTTTTTAGATTTATAAGTATAATTTTATTTCACCCTTTCAGGCACATAATAGTAGGCTGAAGAAACTTTTCTAACAATAGAATCTCTATAGTCAACTTTGTCAGTATGTGTGAACATGGTGTGTTTAAATAGTAAACATCTTCCAACATTATAATTGGAAAAATTACTTTTAAAAAGTCACTAATAAATGAACAATTATTTTCTATGTAAAGAGAAGTTTAAATCACATATTTAAAGGATATTAAGCTAAATCTGTGTTCCTACTTCCCATTACATGCATGTTCATAAAACAGAAGTAATCTTGGCTATGGATATCTCATGCCTTCAAACTCTGTAGATTGCTGAACATTTGGCAAAGATAATTATATACTTTGGCTTGGGATGTGGAAACAGCACACTTTTCCACTTTCCATTATGTAAATTAGCAGTGGAAATAGCTGTATATTTCTCTATGATGTTATCTTGCTAAATATAGGTAATGCAGATTCATTTCTATTAGAAGGAATAATTTGTCACAAATTCATGGTAAAGTTTTTGGTATAACTTAGATTTTATATTAATATTCTTTCATTGTCTGGAAGATCCAGTCTTTTCCAATAATTTAGTTTTTCCTCTAAACGTCTATGGAATTATAGCCTCTAGCAAAATTAATCAGACTTCTCTTATGACTAGTTTTATAGGGTATCTTTATATTATGGGTGTTTGCTTTTATGAGGGAGACCACTGTCTTCTTGCCTAAGGAAAAAGGACTTGTTTTGTCATACTAATATGTTGCTTCTGTAGCTAGTTTCTCTGTGAGCCTATCTTAATTTTTAGGACTCTTGAAAAGCTCAAAGATTTAAAACTTCCTAGTATAATTTTAATGATAGACATTGACAGATAAAATATGCAAAAAGAAAATATTTAGTGAAAAGTAAACTGGTTTACAAATTTTATCCTACATCCAATTTCACAAATATTTAAAAACTATATTTAAGTAAGCTTTAAATTATCATATGTAAAGTACTTGGTTGAGAGTATATTATTCATATCAATTTATAAAAAATAATGGTATCTAGAACCTTCAGAAAATAGTTTGTAATTAAGTTTGAATATTGCTGAGGCCCCACTTTTTTTTCAAAGTGTTTATAGATGCTACACTTTTGATGTGACCTAATGTTCATTGGTGGTTTTGGAAGACAATGGACAGGAAAGAGACAAGAAGCGACTTTTAAACAGCTTGTCTCAAATAGCACTGGTTATTTGCTGTGGCTTTGCAGAGCTTTATATGATATGTTCTATTTTTAGATTTCACTTAACTATTATGGTTTTACTTTCATTCAATTGCTAATCAAGAATTTCCTCTGTGAAGATGTTTTTGCCATTCTTGGAACCACGTGGATTTTTTTAATAATAATACTTTTGCTGTGACCTTTAAAAAAAAGGGAAATCATTTTCCTACTTGTAGTTTATATGTAGTTAGGAGTAAGTTGGCCTATTCACATCAAGCTTAATTCGAAGTGAGTTAGTACTAAACTTTGACAAAATCCATGGTTTAAAATTCAGACTAGAAGTAGACGATAAATCTTACTGTTTAAATCACCCAACTGGGTAACAGTACTGTTTGTAACACTCTCCAATGTTCATTCCTAAATCTGTTATCCTGTGATGTAAAGCCTTGGTTGCTTTTCAGTACTTTTAAATTTGTTTGCAGAAGGCGGAGTCCAGAAAATGTGTCCATCATTGAATGGTCTAAGTTTAGCTGAGGAAAAGCAAGGCTGCTGTAATGTTTCTATTCTAAAAAAGTTGTATTTATCTGAGTTACAGGACTGGTTTACATAAGTAAGAAACTAAGATTTTCCATACACCAGGAAAAGTTTCTTTCAAAAGGATGGCTTTTGTGCTTGCCACTTTATACCCACCAAATGTTACAAACAAATACCTATGTCTGCAGTAGGCCATTTGTGGCTGTGTGTGTAAATGCAGTTCTCAAGTCATTCGAGCTCAAGGTTTTTCCAGGTACACATGAGAAACCCTCAGAAAATTAGTGCTCTGTCTGCATTTCTGGAATGAAGTTTAGCTTTAAAGTTTACAAATCTAATTTTTGCACAAAAGTAGGTATATTAGAGAATCCCTTTATTTTAGGAAGGAATTCTAACACCTTTGGTTAGACACTATTGTAATCTTTATCATATGTAACTTACATTTTTGGTTTGGGGAGATTGGGACCTCAGTAGCTTACTTTGTTGGTTAACTTTTAGAAAACACTTTGTACACGGGTAAGTTTTTAATGTGACTCCATTGCTTACTTTGACTACTAAAGTGCCAAATTTGGTTTCAAAACTCTTGAGAAGATTTCAATGAGTCTCTTTGTCATAAGGAAACCAGAAAAGATTTCAGTGAAGTTGTGTTTAATATTTAGGATTAGTTTTATCTCTTATATAACAAATGAGTTGTCCTTAAGCCAACAAGAAAGAAGTCCAGGCGTAATGAAACCCATTTTACCACTTTTTTTTTCTTTCTTTCTCATTTTGGACTTAAAAAGCAAATAAACAAACAAAACAAAAACAACTCATAAGGATCTTTCTTATTTAAAATATTACAACTTTACAACTTACTAAATTTAGTATGTGCTTTTGTTTAACTTCTTCCAGAATATGGAATCTCAAGTAGCTGTTGCTGGTTTTAGAAACTCCTTCCTTTTCAAAGTAATTTTGAAGTTGAAAACTTTTAATATTGTTTCCTTTGGAAGGCATTTTTAACATTTTCTGTCTTTTGAGGTATCATTTCTAGAAAGTTGAGGTATCTCTTCAATTAAAAGCACTTTACTAACACTGCATTTTTCCTTGAGATTCTTGAATTATCTACATATTGTTTTCTGATCAAGTGTTCTCTTAAGAGTGACTTTCTTCAATTAATCAAATGAGTATTCTCCACAAGTAATTTTGATCACATAATTGATTTATTCTTCAGTAATTAGCATTACTTAATCAAAATGTTTAGATTGCCTTTACTATCTTAGTTTTTCTCTAATTCAAGTACAGTGTTTTCGTTTGGTTATAGATTGACAAGAGGAGAACATATAGACATACATACATACCCATGCCTGCCTTTTAGCTTTAGTTCCCAATTTCAATAACCAAAGATTCAGTATTTTATCAGAAGTAAAGTTAAGGTAGAATCAGATGCAGTATAGCTCAGAAAAGCTTTTCTTAGTCAACATGGCCCAATAACAATATACATAACAAGATAGGATCCCTGAATCACGAAAGTTCATTTCTTGCCATGTCACTACTCTTTTATATTCACTATTCTAAAAGAAGTAACAATCTGTGGGCCATTTCATTTTCATAACTATTCCAGAAGAACTTGAACTAACAATCTCTGGGCTTCCTTTTAAGGGAATGTTTATAATTACCAGACTTTCCTGGTTCTTGAACTAAACTCAGTGTTAACAAGGATACTTTCTCATCCAGAAGAAGAAAGGAGAGTTAATACCCAGGTGTCCTCTGCCTCTTACAAGTGTTCTGGAAAGCCCATTTCCCCATAAGTATTGAAGCTGAAATTTATAACTTTGAATCTTAAAATAACCCAGTAAGCTCTTGATTTTTTTTTTTTTTTTTTTTTTTTTTTTTGCCTCAAAGAAAAAGAACAGAAGGATGGTAATCTAAATTGACCAAATTTGTAAAATCATTTGCTTGGATTTAGAATGATTTTTACATTCGGGTTCAAACATGGTCACATGTGTTTAGGGTATTTATGAAAAATAATGAATCATATTATGAAAACTTGACTCAGGAGGAACTTAGAAGCTACTAATGGGAAAAGAATCTTTCAAAACAATGCAAAGTTTTACCGTTAAAAAAATATATTTTCTCTACTCACAACACTTCTGACACTAAATGTGTGGGTGTTTAGCACCAAGCCTTTCTTCACAGACACCAACTAGGTGTCATACAGTTTAATTCTGATACTTACTACCTGGAGTTAGCACACACCCCATAGGTTTCATACATCTTAATCCCCTGCCCCATCCTGTTTTTCTTATACTCTAGCCTTTTAACCCTCAAGTCCCATAAGACTGCCCCTCACTTCAGACATCAATTCCGAGTATGTGGTGGGCTCCCAGGTTATCCACACTTATGTCTGACTTGGCTACAAATTTGGATTTCTGCAACCTCCTTCTCAGTTTTAATAATTTTCCATAATGGCTCAAGAACTCAGGGAAACACTTTTGCATACTAGTTTATTATACAGGATTTTTATGAAGGATACAAATGAACAACCAGATGAAGAGGTACATAGCATTATCTGGCATAGGACTTCTGTCCCCGTGGAGTTTAGGGTGCACCACCCACCTAGTGCGTGGGTGTTTCACAAACCCAGTAGCTCTCCAAACACCATAATTTAGAGTTATTCATGGAGCCTTCATTACTAAGTTATGATTGATTATTAACTCAGTCTCCAGTTCCTCTTTCCTCTCCAGAGAATAGGGTGTGGGGCTGAAAGTTCCTACTTTCTAATCATGGCTTGGTGACCAGCCCACATCCTGAAGCTATTCAGTGGCCCACTGAGAGTCACCTTATTAGAAAAGAAAAGATGCTCCTATCACCCAGGAAATTCTAAGGAATTTAGGAGCTTTGGATAACACACTCTTATTACCCCCATCACTCAGGAAATTACTATGGTTTTAGGAACTGTATGTCAGGAACCAGGGGTATATATTTGTGTGTGTGTGTGTGTGTGTGTGTGTGTGTTTTATGTCACAGACCATTTTTATAATTTTAGTTCAGTCCTCTGTGAATTTCTAACGTCTGTGCCTCACATATATTAGGTGCTCAAGAAATGTTTACTGAATGAATAAGTAAAGTACTTGTATCTATTAACTACTTTCATTAGGCCCTTAAGTATATTAGGTGCACAGAGGATAGAGATGTGAAGACACAGTGTTGGTCCTTACAATATTTGCTGAGAAGAAATGGATATTTTCAGTATTCATCTGCCATACATTGAATTATGGTGTACATTGAATTAAGATTCTGAGAATGAAGAAGACAAGGGTAAGAAAGCCATAGTATAAGAAAGTATGGCATGAGGCAGGGGGAAAAGTTGGGGAGCAAGTATGTATGATATAGGCAGTGTTAAAAGAGTTCAAGGTGACTTTTATGAACAAGGAAAGTTTAACAAATAAGGCAGCATTTAAGGTAGGCCTTAAAAACTGAGTGGGTTAAAGACAAGTAGAAGGAGGTCATTCCTTTTTGAAGGGGAATTGGGAAAGTACCGGGAAGTTGGAAAACACAGGCCCTAGTGAAGGAAGTAAGAGAGACTTGTCTTCATAGGCAAATACTGGGAAAAGAACTGGTACATTGGAGTGTGAAGAACTTGAGTTTGCACTGTTCCAGCTTTCTTCTGAGGTCTGTTTAAGGTTTCCGAGCACTACATTAATAAGTTGGGTTACAGTGGTGGAAGACTGGAGACAAAAAGATCAGTTAGAATCTGGTGCAGTTATATAAGGGAGGGATTAAAGCACTTGAAAAAAAAAAACCAGAAAAGAGAAGATGGAGAAAAGTTAGTTGTGAAAAAAGAAATGGCAACTAGATATGGTAATTGATTGAGTGCCCAAGGAGGATATAATCAAAGAGGATTCTTAATACTTCCTGTAAGTAGCATGGTAACTGCCTGAGCAAAGCCATTTGTGGCCAGAAGACTGCACATTATAAACTCCCTTAGACCTACTCTCTAAGAGCCGTCTTTGGGAGGAAACTACTGCAGATGAGCTCCCTGCCAGGGGCATAGCCTTTGAGGCTTGCCTTCTCCAGAGCCACACCTCCAAGTCTGTGTCTGGGAGTCATTTTGGTGGGAACAAGTGGCTAAGTATGTCAAACAGAGAACTGAGCTCTGCAGGATGCTCAGAAGGACCAGTAGCAAGAGTCAGAGAGGGAAGGAGTGACTGCTGCACCCAAGAGGTATCCTCAAGGGATAATAACTGAAGACAAAGGATTCCCAAGAACTGATCAGAAGGAGTTGATAGAAAAGGAAGTTTGTTCTTCTGTGTGGGTGTTTTAAAATTTATCTCCCTTTTCATTAAGTAATATGTACTCATTAAGGACATTTTATTTATTTTTTATTTTTTTCATAAGATATTGTTATACCTATTTAACTATTAAGTTTTATTATGTTGACATTGGTTAATGCAATCCAGTAAGTTTCAGATATACAGTTCAACAGTAAGGCATATATATTGTATTGTTTGTTCACTGCCCATAGTTAGATTTCTTTCTGTCACCATATATTTGACCCCCTTTACCCTTTCTACCATCTGCCTCCCCTCTCCCCTCACTCTTTGGTAACCACTAGTCTATTGTTCATGTCATGAGTCTCTGTTTGTCCAGTTCATTTTTTGCTTTTAGGTTTATATCCCACATATAAGTTGTATCGTATGGTTTTCAACTTTTTCTGTCTGGCTTATTTCACTTAGCATGATTATCTCAAGGTCCATCCATGTTGTCACAAATGGCAGTATTTCATCTTTTATGGCTGAGTAATATTCCATTGTATATATGTACCACAGCTTCTTTATCCAATCATCTATCATAGGATACTTCAGTAGCTTCCATGTCCTGGACACCATGAATAATGCTGTTGTGAACATCGGTGTGCAAATATCTTTTTGGATAAATGTTTTCAAGTCTTTGGGGTAAATACCCAGTCGAACGGATTGCTGGATCACATGGTAGATTAATTCTTAATTTTTTGAAGAACCTCCATACTGTTATCCATAGTGGCTATACCAACCAATTTGCAGTTCCATCAGCAGTGTATGAGAGGCGACATTTTAGAAAACAGTTGAAAAGGGAAAAAAATGTTTTCACTGCCTATATAAAGCTATTAGTATTTTGTTATAGTTTCTACAAGGTTTTCTCTAAAGCTTTTTTTTTTTTTTTTTTTTTTTTTTGGCTAACGGTAACAGTATGCACCATAGAAAGGCAAAATAGAGCTAATATGATTGCTTGTTGCTATTTGTCAACAGCAAATAGATAGAAGTCAGATCAAAAAAGGGCTTATTTGTTGTTGGGAAGCTGTTGAAGAGTTTTAAGCATGAGTGGAGGGCATGGTTCCTGTGTAAACTATATATAAGAAGGCCCAAGGCCTGATGCAAGGGCACCAATTCTGAGGCCATCCCAATAGCCCAGATCATAGAGGGCTAACAAAGGCAATGGGAATAGAGCACAAAAAAATTTTGAGAGTTTTATAAGGAAAAACTGACAGGATATGGTGATTGATAAGGTATCGAGGTGTAAAAGTATGCTATACTTTTCTGCTTTGTTACATTCCCTCAATTTAAAACTGTCTCAATTAGATGTCCCTCGGGACCTTTAGATTCAACATGCCCAAAACAGGAAATATCATCATTCTTACTAAACTTATACTCATTTCATCATAGATTCCCTCTCATAGGGACTATGTCCTCACCCACCTACTTGCCCAAGCTAGAAATTTAGAAGTCATCCTAGACTCTTATTTCTGTATGTCTCCTTCTGCCAGATCTTCCACTTGAATCTTTAAGATTAGTTTCTTTACCTCTTCATTGCCACTTAATTTACCAAGTTCCGGTGTTTATTTTCAGCTTAGAATAGGGTTGGCAAGCTATAGCCTGTAGACCAAATCCTTCATACCCTTGTTTTTTGAATCACCTGTTTTTGAAAGTTCCAATAGAACACAGCCAGGATATTTGTTTACATTTTATCTATTTCTGCTTTTACACCACAGTGGCAGAGTTGAGTAGTTATGATCGTGACCATGTAGCCTACAAAGCCTAAATATTTACTGTCTGGTCCTCTACAGAAATACTGCTTATAATGTTGTATGACTGGTTTCCCTTCTTTTAGTCTTCAATCTGGCCTTTACTGTGTTGATGGAGTGATTTCCCTAAAACAGTGTTCTGTTCATGTCAGTCCCGCTTGCTTATATTTCCTAATGGCTCCCAACAGCCAACATAATTAAATCTACAACTCCTTAGCATTATAGGTGATGTATTCTAGTATAGTTTTTCAAATTGCAATTCTTTCACAAAATGACTTTGCCAATAAACCCTAGATCTTAATCTTCAAGTCATTTGCAATAGTTCAGTTTAATGGGATCATTTCTATGAGAACAATCTCCACTAATGTTATAAAGTTTAATGTTTCAAGGTGTTGTATAGGGATTCTCTTAGTGAATCTGTATTTTTATGATCTATTTCTTGAAAAACTCTGGCCCATTGTTATCAGATGTGTGTGTCAGTAAAAAGGTAGAGAGTAAATATTTTTGCAGACATTAGCTTTACTTGTTCAGCAGGAACTCTGAGGCTTGCTGAGAATTTAACACTTCTGCTGTTTTTCTTCATTTTGTGATTCAGGAAACTCAGAGAGCCTTTTATAGACTTACAAATTCTCCACAATGGAAAAAGGAAGAATAACTTTCTATGAAAGAGAGAATAGAATCAAAGTTTTGCTACATACATGAGAGAGTATTCATTTAGCATCTCTATTTTTTTAAGTGTTAAGGCATTTCATTTGCAAGTTTAGTCTGAAATTCTGTTGATGACGCAATTCCCGAGAAAGATTGGCGGTATCCAGAAATTAGTACTCTTTTCATCCTCCATCCCAATAAAACTTGATACTACGTAAAATTTTTGATGTATCTGCATTTAGTGGAAAGAATTCTAACAGAAGAGAAGAACCTTATTTTCTAGGCTGAAAATGAAAAGAACTGGTAGATCAATTTGGGGAAGGTCGTAAATGCTTCAAAAGGAAATTACTTGCTTATCTCTTTCTGAAAATTAACATTTTATAGTACTGGAAAATCTAAATGGAAATGTACTTGTAGCCATTCAAATACCTATGTAGATTTTTCTTTCTTTAAATAAAATATACTGAAAAATTTTGAGAAATATAAGACAAAGTTATATGATTTTATTCAGATGCTAGACAAAAGATACAGAGTAAAAAAAATCTTTGCTCATCTCAGTTGAAGATTTATTGAACACTTACTAAGTGCAAGGCACTTAGATGCTCATTTATTCTATCCTTTATTGAAACTTGATCATATTTTCTTTATCTTAATCATTTTCTTTTCTCCTTTTAGATATATTACAACCTTTTTAGAAGCTAATAAAAATTTCAATTAAGTACTTGAGACCAGACTTTTCAAAAGAGTTTATAATTATTTCATAGCCTATCAGTATAATTTAGAGAAAATAGCCTATTGGTATAATTTTTAAAACTGGATATTGTTACCTAAATTGCTAATTTCCTGAAATAAACTTTCACTAATTCTTAAGCACAAGAGATTTCCTTAGAGATGAAAACATAAGTAATTAGAATGCTTCAGTAATTTTATATCTGCTGCTAATGCCTAGTATCAGTTCCATGTTTATATGTGTTTAAGTGAACCCAGTGATCAGTGACTAAAAACATTCTAATCACTTTAGATGTATAAGAGCGAAACAGCTAAAATCTTCAACACAATTGAAAATGAAATAAATAGTTACTAATAAGATATACTTCTGTCATAACCTTCAGCCCAAAGCACTTTGCTAACTGCATTTATTAGATGTCTGAGAGTACTTGGGAAAAGGACAAAAGAGTCAAATGGAGGTTCAGGGTCTGGCTACAGTAATTCAAGAAGTAAAAATCCTTTTAGTTATTAAATTAGAGGCTTATATTTTCAAATAGAAAACCTAGAATGAGAAATGATTTCAAATGAATTATTATTCCTTTGAAAACTTCTAATCAGAACATTTTAAGCTGTATTTTAAGAGAAAATGACTTAAAATTATATGGGTCCTGTTGCCCATCCTTCAGGACTAATGGACTTTCTGGCAAAAACAAAACAAAACAAAAAACTAAAGACTGTGGTATTATAGCATTGTCCCCTAACTCCTTTATATTGAAAGGTGTTCTTATGAAAGAAGAGCTAAGTTATTTCTGTCTTCTCTAGAGCTCCTAAGAACAGAACCACAATCAACGAATGAAAGTTTCTAGGAGGCAGATTTGGGTTCAATGATGAGGAAAAACTTTCTAACAGGTAGATCAGGCCCCACATCAAATGAGGCTGCCATATCACAAAGAAGTACAAATTTTCAAATGAGAGCTAGATACCCTTTGCCAGAGGTGCTAGGGGAGTGGACTTTTTATTTATAGGTATAAGAAATTAACTTTAAGGCCCCTTTTGACTTGAATAATGAAGCCCTGCTTTCCTTGGAGGGAGCCAAGTAAAATACTGTACCTTAATATGTAATGAATACTTTCATATGCAGAGTATTGACATAATTTCTGCCCCCTCTCCCTGCCCCTAGAATTTACTTTTTAAATTTATTTCTATTTTCAGTTGTGGCAAAATATAGATAACACAAAATTTATCATCCTAACCATTTTAATTATACACACAGTAGCATTAGGTATATTCATGTTGTGCAACCAATCTCCAGAACTTCTTCCCCTTGCAAAACTGACTCTCTGTACCCATTAATAGATTCCCATTTTCCTTTCCTTCCAGGCTCCAGGCCACCACGATTCTACTGTGTTTCTATAAATTTGATTACTCTAGGTATCTCGAAGAAGTAGAATCATACAATATTTGTCTTTTTGTGACTGGCTTACTTCACTTAGTATCATGTCCTTGAGGTTCATCTATGTTGTATAGTATGTGTCAGAGTTTCCTTCTTTTTTAAGACTGAATAATATCCCATCTTATTTCTGTACCACATTTTATTTATCAATTCATTCATTGATGGACCCTTGGGGTGCTTCTACTTTTAGCTGTTGTGAATAATGCTGCTATGAACATGAGGTGCAAGTATTTTTTTGAGATCCTGCTTTCAGTGCTTTGGGATACATACCCACGAGTGGGATTGCTAGGTCATAAGGTAATTATACTTCTAATTTTTGGAGGAACTATCATATTGTTTTCCATAGTACTGTACCATTTCACATTCCCACCAACAGTACACAAGGGTTCTGATTTCTCTACATCCTTGCCAATACTTGTTATTTCTATTTTTTTTTTTGATAGTAAACATCCAAATGGGTATAAGGAATACTGACCTCATTTTGACTTCCCTGCTTTGTGTAGTACCCTACACATAGAAGCTGCTTTATAAAATATTATGGTTGAAATATGTTAAAACTTTATGTGATGTTTTCATACACTGTTTGCTTTATAAAGTTGATCTTGGATAAAGATTCTTAATAGAGTGAATGTTCTGAGCTTGAGGATAAAATAAAGACACATCTTAGAAATAGCTCTTCTTATAGATATTGCTTTATTAGTATTCCAATTTTCAGCACTGCTGTTGACTTTTATGTGTTATTCTCATAAATACGCATCACTGTCGTAGCTTAAGGTCATAAACTATCCATGGCTTTAGTAGTGTGCTTCTTTATTTTATTCCAGCATTTTTTTTATAACACTTGTGAAAGAAAAACATGCTGATTCCTCCACAAGAAAACTATTCAGTGTACCTAGAAATTAAGGTTTTGGAGTTGTTTTCTTTTTTAAGAACTTTGTCAAGAAATAAGAATCTAGTTTACTACATTTAGAGTTGTGGTGTTTAGTTTTTCTCTTCTTTCCTTCCCTGCTGTGCCTACAGGCTGATATGAGATCACTGGTGCTCTGAGCCAAGTTTATAGTTAGTGTGGTCATGTTTAAATTTTTGCTATCTTGAATATATGCTTGGTAACCTCAGTATTAATGGCCTAACAATTAGCAATTCTTGGCCTTTTGAAAAAAAAGATTGTTGTCATATTTGAAAAAAATAATTTGGAAATAAATAAGAAAGTAAGAGAGCAGAAATTTTTCACTCCTAAGTAATTATTGCAGAATTTTTAAAGTAGTATTTTGTTAGCAGTGAGTGAAATCAACATTCTGAGAGACTTAGTGTTTGCAGCTAGATGAAATATATCTTTCTCTGAACATGTTGGTATAATGAACAGTCAGGTGCTTTGTTGCTGTTTCACCTTGTATAGTATTGATACAGAGCAAGGCTTCATTCTGTGTTTAAAGTGATATTTCAATTATTTGAGAGCATATAAGGTATAGTTGCTATGAGGCTCAAACAAGTAGAGCACCTTCTTTTAACCTTGCAGAGATAAATATTTATTGAATAATGACCAAGGATGCTCTGGGATAATCTGGCAACACTGCACCTACTTAAATTATATAGCATCATAAACATTTCACAAATAATATTTGGTTGAAGACAAATAACTTGTTCAGACAACTTCAGGTTTTCCATTTTGCTTAATAGGACAAGGCAAATGAAGGTGTAGAAGTACGAATAACTATCAGATTGAACCCATGGGAGTAACCTTTTTTATTCAGACATTTTCCTCATGCTTTCTTTTATGGAATAAAATTCTTTCATGATTTAATGCCATCTTATATTAGCCCTTCAAGGAATAAGCAAAAAAATAAAATTGCTGTTTGTAAGAAATCTATAATGTGAACAGATCAAATGTAAATTCAGCTCTCAAGAGGAAACTTGGCTTAGGGGGGAATTATTATTAATGGCCTTAAAAATCACCATCCTCTTTAATCTAAAAACTTATAGATTATTATTTTTGGATGCAGATTTTATTTTTTTAGATGACTGGAGCCTTCGACTTCAATGATTTTTTTTAGCAGATATCTCACATTCTATTAAAACAGCTAAAAGGAAGAGTCCTTCAGTGAGCCAATTACATCACTAGCACTCACCACCTAATATCAATACTTATGGACACAATTGATTTCTTCTAATTGTTTTAGTTTTTTAGGTGTTAATATATTTATGCTTCAATTAAAGTACTTGTAGAGTATATTTTAAAAAGCAAACGCACATAGTTTTTCTAATTAGAAGAAATATTATAAAGCATTTACTGTGGAAGTGGTAGTTTTTAAAAATTTTCTCAAAACTATTTCCTGTATATTTTGAGAGACATTATGCCATTTGCATATTTATCTTAAAAAAATTCATTATGTATATGAGAGCTTCATAGATTTTAATCTGAACTTTTAATAGTTTAGCGTTTCAGCAAGTTTTTGTTTTTGTTTTTAGTTATGGCATTTAGGGTAAGAAATTTGTGAGGTTCTCTTATTGCTCTAGTTGCAAAGAGTTATTCCAGAAAGAATTTAGGGACTTAGATCATTCAAGACTATTACATTAATTAGAAGAAAAGATCATATTAAGTGAGTGGTATTTTTAAGGGATAGAATTGTTCAAGGTAAGCATTTGTAAGACTATTTGGAGGCAATAGAAATTAAATTATTCTTAGTTGTTTTCTCACACCCTTTCTGTATAATAAAACCCATTATTTATGATTCTGAAAGTCAACTCTACATTAAATTTTATTTTGTAAATGGTCTTCACACAATACACTTTGTGATGAACCAGATGTGGCTAACTAATGTAACTAGCCCAGTTTGAAAATATAAGTATGATGATAAAAATCTATAAATGTATAAAAACCTATATAGAATAGTAATATTTTAGTAGCAAAGAGAAAAGTGTCAGTTGACAATGTATTTTCCATTCCATTCTCCCCAAGAAGGTACCAGATTAGAGATGTCGTAAGCTGTTACTTGATTTAAAGTTTGAGTAAGTTAACAGCTGGGCAATATATATTGTTTTAAATAATAAAGTTTAGGCAGCACCATTTATTACTAGTTTAAATTTCAATATTCAGTTCATTCATCATTGCCTAATAAAGGCTGTACTTCCTTTTTCACCACATTTACTTACTTACTGATATTCTTCCATGGTCCAGAAAAAGACAAAGACAAATGTCTATGTGTGGGCAGGATATGCTCAGTCAGGATTTCACCTGATGGCTACCAGGTTTAAGAAGTCCAGAAATACAGGCCTATAAAAGCAGAACCCCTGATAGGGACCTACTGTTAGGTACTTTAAGAATCACACCCACAAAGGATCTGTTAGGAGCTTTGGGCAACCTGGGGGACATATTGAGTGCCTGTTCCATGTTAACACCCAATTGTTGACTTTGAAAAAAGGAGTCAAGATAATACTCAGTACAGTTGCATAAATAAGGTAGCATTGCTAAAATAAGTCAGAGGGGAAAAAAGACTTAAAAATGGAAAGCGATTTAGTCAGGTCAGATGTACAGAATAGTGGAAGAAACCTTGGATCAAAAGTCAGTGACAGATCTAGGTCTCTTATTGAACACTTATTTGAACTTCACTGTGTATTCTTCTGGATTTAATAAATGATTATTAGAATTGCGATTGCACTTTATGTAATTTCAGTATCAATTGTACTTTAAAGGACTTTCACAAAATTAAAAATTTCCACTTATTAAAAAGCATCACAAAAAAATTAATAGGTGGCCACAGATTGGGAGAAAATATTTGTAACATGTATATTTGATGCAGACATATCTAGAATCTTACTATTCAAAAATAAGCCAATTTTTTAAACAGAGGAAGGACTGGAACAAACGTTTCACAAGAAGACAAATGGGTGACCAAATGCTCATGAAAAAAAAACATCAAATTCAGAGAAACAAATAACTATGAGATAATAGCCACCAGATTGGCTAAATTTTTTTAAAAGACTGAGTAAACCTAATTTTAGCAAGGATGTAACAAATCAGAACTATTCAACAGCAGTCACTGATGGGAGTGTAAAATGTGACAAGCCATTTGACCATTTTTTAAAAAAGTTAAGCATACATATATACAGTGACCCATTATCCCTAGATATTTTTCATGCCCAGGTATTTATCAAAGAGAAATGAGAGCATTTATCCCCTAAAATACTTGTACGTGCATGTTTATAAGAGTTGTATTTATAATAGGCAAAACTAGAAGCAACTCAGATTTACATCAACAGGATGATAAGCAAACAAACCATGTATATTCATGTATTCAGCAATTAAGCAAACTACTAATGAATACTATAGTAGTTTCTGTGAATCTTAAACACACTTTGTGCTCAGCTAAAGAAGCCTGACACCAAAGAGTCCATTCTGTATAATTCCATATTTACGAATTGTTACAACATGCAGACCTTATATAAGCAGTGATAGAAAATAGAACAGTGGTTGTGGGCAGGAGGTGGGGAGATGGCAGGATGGCAGAGATTATGTGCAAAGGGGTCTAAGGGAACTGTCTGAGATGGTGAAAACAGTCTAGGGGTTTGGGCTACAAAGGTGTATACATCTGTCAAAACTCATTGAACGTTATACATTTAAGATACAGTTCATTACATTGTATTTAAATTTTACCTCAAAGAAAAGAAAATTTTAAAAAGATAGGAAGACCTGATTAGAATTTAGAGTTGAATGGCAAACATCTAAAGTGTTAGGACGTAGGCCTATCAGGAATGGTAAAATTATTTTGAGCAAACGAAAAAGAAAACAGACTATTGTTATAAAGTTTGTCTAAGGAAGGTACTGTGTATACAAGCAATAAGAAAGTGACATTCTAGAAGCTGAATCAGATGATTTCTTATGATCTTTTCTTACTAGGATTCTACTATTATTATGAATGCTATTATGTCCACAGACTATACTGAGTCCTTTATGTTGACTTTCTCATTCTTAGACCTTTTCCAGAGAGTATAAAAGTTTAAAATTTGATTGTTCATTTTTTTTTGACCTTTGAAACTGTAACATCAATACCTTATTGTTGGTAAAGTTAAAATGTAACAATAAATATTTGATACATCCTATCTATACACTCTTCTATATTAATTCATTAAATGCTCTCAACAACCCTACAAAGTAGTTACTTTTATTAGACTCATTTTTGAGTTGACAAACCATGGTCAAAAGCTAAAAAGTACCACAGCAAAATTTCAACCCATATTATCTTACTTCTGACAACCATGTATTTTTAATTGCCATGTGGTACTTACCTTACAATTTTTCTTAACCATAACAGGCTGTCACTTGTTAACAGTTTTATTCATTTGTTGATATTTAAATGAATTAAACTACAATTAGTAGGATTAGAATATTTAATCCTATACCAAATCTTAAAATCTGTTTAAACCCTCCTGTGAATAAAATGCAGGAGTCATTAACATATGTAGTAAATAAAACATCAAAAATCTCCATCTGTCCAAATAAAGATTTTGCCTGCCTAGGCTTTTGGGGAGAATGCCTATATTACCCCATGAACTGCCTTACATGTGATTTCAAAGCATACCATAATCTGTGATAGATATCATCAGATAAGGCTGAAGTTCTAGCCCAGACTCCTGATTCTCACACTAGTTTTCAATTTTGTCTTTAGTTGTTTTGACTATTTTTATGATGGATACCTGTTCAGCACAACTCATCAATGTGTTTTGGTTTTTAATGTTGTTAATACAGTAGTATTAACCTTTCTAGCTTAAAATTTCCCATAAAATTTTGAGTGGGTATTATATATATATATATATAACAGTATATTTTATTAAAAAGTTTTTAAATTTATTTTTTAATTATAGTTGACATACAATACTATATTAGTTTCAGGTGTGTAACATAGTGATTAGACATTTATATATCTTACAAAGTGATCATCTCAAAAAACTCTAATATTCATCTAATACTATACATAGTTATTGCAATATTTGCAATATTCCTTGTGCTGTACTTACATCCCTATGATTATTTTAATAACTGGGAATTTGTACTTCTTAATCTTTTTCACCTTTTCACCCATCCCCCCAACACCCCTCCTATCTATCTGGCAACCACTAATTTGTCCTTTGAATCTATGAGTTTGTTTTCATTTTGTGTGTTTATTTAATTTTTTTAATTTTTTGTTTATTTAATTTTTAAATTTTTGGTTTATTTAAATTTTTTTTTAGATTTTACATGTAAGTGAAATCATATGGTTATTTGTCTATCTCTGTGTGACTTATTTCACCTAGCATAATATTCTCTAGGTCCATCCATGTTGTCACTAATGGTAAGATTGCATTTTTTTTTATGACTGAGTAATAATAGTCCAGTGTGTGTATGTGTATGTGTGCATGTGCCATATTTTCTTTATCCGTTCATCTATTGATGGATACTTAATATCTTGGCTGTTGTAAACAATGCTGCAATGAACATAAGGGTGCATATATCTTTTTAAATTAGTGTGTTGGATGCAATCCACAGATTCAGTGCAATCACTATCGAAATAACAATGGCATTTTCCACAGAGCTAGAACAAGTAATCCTAAAAATTAAATGGAACTACAAGAGACCCAGAATAGCCATAGCGATATAGATAAAGAACAAAGCTGGTGCTATCACACTACCTGATATCCAACTATACTACAAGGATATAGTAATCAAAACAGCATGATAGTGGCATTGAAAACAGACACATAGATCAAAGGAACAGAATAAAGAACATAGAAATAAATTCACACCTATGTGGTCAACTAATCTTTGACAAAGGAGGCAAGAATGTACAATGAGGTAAAGACAGTCTCTTCAATAAATGGTGTTGGGAAAACTGGACAGATACATGCAAAAAAAAATGAACGTAGACCACTTTCTTACACCATATACAAAAATAAACTCAAGTTTACGGCCACTCTGAATATACCCAATCTCCTCTGATCTTGGAAGCTAAACAGAGTTGAGCCTGGTTAGTTCTTGGTTGGGAGACCACCTAGGAAGACCAGTGCTACAGGCAAAAATAAATGATGAATGAATGAATGAATGAATGAATGAATAAAATAAAAAATAAATAAACTCAAAATGGATTACAGACTTAAATGTAAGACCTGAAAGTATAAAACTCCTACAAGAAAATATAGGCAGTAAACTCATAGCAATATTCTTTGACATCGCTCCTAGCAATATTTTTTTGGATATGTCTCCCCAGGCATAGGAAACAAAAGAAATAATAAACAAATGGGACTACATCAAACTAAAAAGTTTTGCACAGCAGCGTTTTAACAAGCCCTCAGGTGATTCTGATCTGTGTTCAAGTTTTAGAACTACTGTTTAAAATATATTTCATTAAAAACACTTTCCACCTGCCCCATTGTTTTCTTAAGCCATTTTTAGGCTCTTTTGTTTTGGTGTCAAGGGTGTAGTACGTGTGAAATATGTTATTTTTATTCTCCCAGGTTTATACTTTACACTTCTAGTTATTGTATACTATTCTCCAGGCAAGCTAAAGTGTTACCTCATTTGTTTTGCTGTTTTTTTTCTTCATTATCTTTTCATATACCATTTCCTCTGTCTAATTCCTCACACCATTCCTTCTGTCCAGTCCCCACCTGTAAAAATAAGACCCCTTTAGAGTTTGATGTGAGAACTAAGTGAGATTGTATACATGGATGTGCATATTAGCACAGTACTTGGAACATTTTTGGAAGAGAAAAAGATAAAAGTAACCATGCGAAATTGTAATCATATTACTTTATTGATCATATGTTTTTTCAAATTTAACAACTTTATTGAATTTGTAGACACATTTTATAGTAATACATTTTAAAATCACTTGATTATAATTTTTAATGAATTTATAAAGGAAAATTATAGTTTATTAACAGAATTAAGGACAAATATTGAATCTTGCCACATATCTCATATTAGTTTAACAAAAAGTAGTAGGCATACAAGAAGGCCAACTGTGTACCTTATTCTATGAAATGGTAGCTTTTATTCATGAAGCATGAATCAAGCCTAAATTAAGAACTCGCATAAATATAAATAAAGCATCCTTTCCATTTGGACTGAACTAGTTTGGATTTCACATTAGCTAAATTAAAAATATGTTTTTATTAGGTGCAAGTAGTTTCCAAAGTGCTTTTCCTGGCTCACATCTTGTTCTTATTTTCTTGAATGGTCGGTCTAGCACAGTTCAAGCAAATTTTTTGGTCCTGTTTGTCTGCCAGGTGGTAACAGAGTAGGAAACCCACAGAGAAGTTGTCTACATAGACTTATGGAAAAGAAAAACTGGCCTTTTCTGCAGCAATAGCCTGGGAATTAATCAGCTCTTGCTTGCATCTGTTCACTAATGCCTCTGAGGATGCAACTTGTTTTCATCTAACTGCCAGCCAGGTTCTACAAGTAGAGAATCTGCAGATTAGAGTAAATTTTTAAGCCACAATGCAGGTGAGACTTTAAAGTCAGGAAGCACAAATTGATGGTCCTTGCTGTGGCTTAGTGCCTATTGTATTCTTAATACCTGTATATTGTATTGTTTATTATGTAGCTAAAGAAGAAAGAAAACTATTTTTCCCTCTAAATTTGGAGCTTTATTATTAACTGTTGAAAAAATTGTGAAACCTTTTTTCTGTCTCATTTACTTGCTTCTCCCTACTCCCTTCCCCCATAGCTCTTAGGATAGGAAAGAAGCTTTAAAAAATGTAAGGGTTTGTTGTATTCATTCTCCAAAATACCTTCTTAGTGGTATAGTGGCCATAGAACAGAAGCATATATTTGTGTAGTTTCCAAAATGTTTAGTTATGATATGTGAGTTCAAATTTGAGCAAAATGATTTTGAGTGACTTGGGTTTGTAGTTTTATCAATTCATGCAATGAATTTAATTATCCATAGTGATGGATAATAAAATTGCAATGGAAATTTTAAGAAACCTTTACTTAAAGTCTTGACATTATAATTGTGGTAATAGACTTATTACTTAGTACAAATTAGAATATACCCTGTGATAAAATTCATTTGTCTTACAAACAAAAAAACAATCTAAGCATTGTATAAGCAGACATTCAATTATGTCACATCTTCTCTTCTTGATTTAATATATACTCTTTTAAAATACTATAAAATATTTGAGATTATGCAATGAGACCATTGTGAGAATCAAAATGTTTTAACAACTGGATTTTGAAATCAGTAAAAATGATGTATTAAGTGCCCTGGATATCAGAGTACTTTTGATTAAATTTAACATCTTAGTTGTAATTTTTTTTTTTTTAATTTTAAAGAAGGGCACAGAAAGAACAATGAACTATACTACCTATCAGCGATATTCAGGGAAAATCATTTGAAATATTCTACCTAAAAAATAAACTTTTTTTTTTCTAAACAGAAATAGGTTTGTCTTTATAGCCAGAATTATAAGTTTATAAAATCATTAAGTCACATGGTATCGCACTGTACAGAACTAATTATTGTTTTTATTTTGATAAACTTTTCAAAATTTTCTTTATTTTTTTGTATGTTGGCATGTACATATGTTTATTCTTATATAAATCAAATAATACTTTGTCTTTATTATGTAATCTATATTATGTGGTCTAATTATTTTAAGTAAGACATCTTACATTATAAGCAATGTTGTAACGAATAGCCAGAACATTCTTTTTTTTTCATATGTCCAGCTGCTTGAATACTTTTGGGTCCTTAGGATGAATACCTGGAATTGCTGAGTTGAAGGTTACATACAGAATTGATACTTGTCAGTGCTTAAGAGAAATGAATGATTTTTTAGTGTTAAATGTACTTTTTACCTACAAAAATGATGAAAAATTGCTATACTAAACAATCTTAAAGAAAAATTAGCGCTACCAAAAATTTAGTTTGATTCGACATATTTACTGAGCACTGAATACTGCTTATATGTCAGATTCTGTTAGTTATTAGGGTTGCAAAAATGAAATGACTCAGTTTTATTGGACTAATGGAGATTACAAAGAAGTAACAGGCCATTAAAATATGATATGGTAAGTATGACACTAAGGGTAAATATAGAGAGCTTGTGTGCCAGTATCAGGAATTCAGAAGTTTTTGTAGAGAAAGTGGCATGGAAGCTGAGATCTGAAGGATAAATGTGAATTACAAGGAGAAGGGCAGAGGAATGCAAGAGTGCTTTTAGCCATGAGGAGTAGGTAATCAAAGATTAAGATGCATTCTGAGAACTAATATGATTTTGGAATAGGTGGAATGCATGCAACAGTGAGGCACCACAGGTAGAGCTAAAGTGTAAAATTTTATGATTCTCTAGAAGCCAATTCGTATGATTCTAATCCATACTGATGAAAGTCTAGCCGAATGCCAGAAACACTTTTACTTTTCCCGCTATTTAATCCATACCATGAATTCTATTTTAAAAATCACTTGTTCACGGTTTCATTCTTTTACATAATGTAGATATTGTTTTGATATCAGAAAAGCAAAGTTAGCAAGGTAAGAGCACTGTGGGAAATGGGAAATCTTTAATAAATAATATACATAATGTTTATCTGTCACCAATCAAGTATGACCTTCACAAAAATGAACTTATCCTTTTTAGGTATACATTATTTTATCTGATGCAGTTTCTTGGTGATTTTTATTCTACATGCATTTGAGATGTCTGTCTTCTCACAAAATTCATCCTTCTTGCCCAGCTCCTACTCTTCCCTCTGATGGTTTCCAGGTTTGGTATTCTGATACCATTTCTCCTTTAGTTTATGACTATATTTATTTAACATGTGCTACATACTGAATCACAGGGTTAAATAGTGTGATAAATATAGCTCATTAAATATTTTTTTCTAAATGACTTTAATTTTTTTGTAAAAATGGTTACTCATAAAATAATTAAGGTGGGATTCAGAGAGAAAAGAAAATAGGAAACCCAAAACAACAACACACCTAAAAACATCCAGAAATAACTATTATTTAACAGTAAGTGAACATTATTCTAGATTTCTCTTGAACTCAGGACTGGGTACTGGGATAAAAGAGATGATGGTAAACAATGATCCATTTAAATATAAAACTAAGACTATATAACTGTGAAAATTACATAAATAAATCCTATGAACATTTTAATGTAAAAACAATAACATAACTAATACAAATTGGAAAATGAAGGAAAAAGTAGAAAAAATGTTAAGTATACTAATTTCCTCAGCCTTTAGGACAAGAAGTTAATCAGTATAGCCTAAAATTGAATCATGTAGTTTTTTAAAAAATGACTCTCATGTCTTAATATTTTCATGACATTTTTTCATAAAATGGAAGAATTTCTTAGGAAATCTCTGAGACAAGGAAACATTTACATATAATTTAGAAATTTATTTAATCTCACTTTTATTTAGTATTTTTATGTTAAATTCAAGTAAAATAAAATATAGCATTTTCTTTTAATAAAATGATCTATTTAACCTTGCAGTTTTCTCTTCTTGGATCTCTAAGAGTTGAAGACACAGGGCAAACCTCTGCCCCCAATTTCGGTGAGAGACAGATGAATACAGGGAGTTTCAGCTTGCCAGAGCACAAGCAGAAACCGCCATGGGAACAGTGCTGGGATGAAAACTTGAATTGTAACTGATGAGTGCTGGAGGCTCAATGTGGACAAGTCTGAGAGTTAAAAACTCCAGGGGGTCCCAGTCATAGGGATGTTCTCCATAATATTGAGATTTACCTCCCAGAGCTCAACTGGGTTCTCACAGTAAATATCACAGAAAAATCCTCTAGTGCTTCCCTTAGAGGGTAGGGGGGTGGGGACCATTTTGAAATATACCGTAATGCTCTGTTCTTCTTGCTTGCCCACAGGGAGAGCTAGTTAACCAGAGCCTAACCTGGAGTATTGTTAGAGCCTAACTGACCTGGGGGAAAGAAATAGCCAAGTTCAGCTAGCTCTAGGCTCCTTGTGGCAGAAGTGGAACACTCAGCTCCAGCCCACTTCAATCTTCCATGTGAAAGAAGGGAAATACAAACTCCAATCCATTCTAGCCCTCCTGCCTCACCTAAGGAAAGAGAAAAAACCTGAGAAACACTTGTGAGTTTTACAGTCTAGAAGAACAGGATCACTAAAAGACAGATCTAATCACAGAACTGGAGGACACATCCCCTTTCCCCATACCTCACCACCACATTACTAAAGTCCTTTATAGCAATTTCTTTTACCCAGTACATCATGTCTGGCTATCAAGAAAAACTTAGAAGGCATACCAAAAGGCAGGAAACAAAAACACAAACATAACTTGAAGAGACAAAACAGAACAAAAATGGGAATTATCTGACTGAGAACTTGAAACAACTATGATTAATATGTTAAGACCTCTAATGGATAAAGTAGACAACATGAAAGAACAGATAGTCAATGGAAGTAGAGAAATAAAAATTTAAAGAAAGACCCAAAACGAAATGTTACAGATCCAAAACACTGTGAGAGAAGGCTTCTTAGTAAACTGGACTCAGAGGACGGAATCTCTGAGCTAGAGGATAGAACCAAAAAGCCAGGAGAACAAAGACTGAACAAAACAGAACAGAACATCTAAGGACTGTGGAATAATTACAAAGGGTGTAACATATTCTTATTGGGATTACTACACTTCTCTTAATGAGGCCTATGATCATACATACTTTCTTGGCAGCCACATCGCAGTGTTGATTCAGATTGTACTGTCAGTTAAATGCCCTTAGTCTTTTTCACTCTTGCTGCTGCTATTATGCCTCCTACCTCCTTGTCCCATCCATGTGCCCTACACTATAAATGATTTGTCTCCTGCTTTATACACAACACAGCGTCATATTCCAGAAGATGCATAAGGACTTAGTCTATAGTATGCTAGTAGAAATTTATCTCAAGCTTAACTTTGACCGGTTATTTAGCATTCTTGGAATAGTTAAACTAGTTAGGACTAATCCATAATCATTTTTGTTTAAGCATCCAGCCATTATTTATTCTTTGCTTTAATGGTTGTAATGAAAGACATCATTGATGTCTTACGTTATGTAAGTCCATCCATGATTGCTTTCTTTTCACATGTGTCATCTACTTTCTCTGTCAAAGAAAAAAGTAAACTTAATTTTCAATAATTTATTATTATTAATTTATGCTAGCCATTTTAAGATCACTTTGGCTATGGTGCTCTGCATTTTGACTATGATATGTCTACATTTGATTTTTAAAATTTATCTTGCATGAATTCATTAAGCTTCCTAAATCTGAAGTCTAATGTTTTTCATTAATTTTGAAAAATTCTCAGACATTATTGTCTCAATCTCATTCTCTTTATTTTGTCTTTCTCCAATTTCACTAATAGGTGTAGTAGACTTCTCACTCTGTCTTCCATGTCTTTTTAACCTCCTATAGTTGATTTTTTTTGACTCTGTGTTTTACATTTTGTGTTGTGTGTGTTTTCACTATATCTCCTACTTTACTCTCTTTTTTAGCTATTCAACTTTTCATTGTATTTAACTTTAGTTATTCATTCATTCTTTCCCACTTATTGTTGTGGTTCGTATATTAAATTTTTATTCTCTTTTATTTTCTTCAAAAATAAGCATATTTGTTTTATTTTTGCATTATTTGATGTTGTGAGGTTTTGTTATCTGTTGTTCCCCCTGATTCTCACCTATAATACCTTATTGCTTTGTATATTATGAAAGTGTTTTTATGGGGAGTTAAATTTTTTTAGACATCTCCAGAGTTCTGTGAAATCTGGATCAATGATTCCTTTTGTCAAATAGAATTTGCCTTTGGTTTGAACAAGTGAATTAGAGTACTGTAGATTATTGATGGTTTTAATTAAAAATACTCCTTAGATACCCTGAGAATATTCATTAGCTTGAGAGCCTACTTATCTGCATGAACCTGAGACAGACAAGCTTTTTGTGGTCTTCCTATATTGTTGTTGTGGGTTTTTTTTTTTTCAATAGTTTATTCTCACCCTTCTAATGAGTGGAGAATCCTTAGTTTTATGTGTAAGAGTGCCAGTTCTATCCCTTTGATAAAAATCCCTTGTTAAAACCCACATTTCTAGGTTACCCAAACCAGTAACTCAGAGTATCCTAATAATAGTTTCAATGCTTCTTACTCTGATTTTAAATCCTCGCCTTGTTTTTCAAACCCTTAGTTTTTAGTGAGCTAAGCTATGCATTTAAAGGTTTTTTGTTGTTGTTTTTAAATGTACTTATTCAGCATTTCTAGATGTTCGATTGCAAGAAGTTTTCAGGTTACCTGGTATACTGAATTACTGGAAATGGGAATCTCATTTGTTTTTCATACTGAGTTAATATCATTTGTAAAGTTGGATTGAGGAATAGGCAAATGGCTAAAGACCGAATTTCTGCCACAACAAATTTGCTCCACTTCCCTCAAATATTGGTGAAGCCAAGTTCTTGCTGTTAAACAACATGTCTGATTCTGAACTTCTTACTTGGTGTTTAGACAGAATAGCAATATCACCTTCTGTTGTCATGGCCATTTTATGATTTTATGCAGTATTCACTCTTGTTTAGTCTATTTTGGAAAAGACAATACCATTTTTTTAAGATTTGAAAAAGATTTTACAAAGATTAATGACAGATGTCTAAACTTTTTATTTAAAAATAAATGTGACCTTTCACATGAAAGAAGTAAGATTGTAAGTCTACAGGTTATATGTGGGTGCATTTAGATTGCTCCTTCTTTCCATATTGTATTCTACATTCCATCAAGGACATATAGAACATTACCTCTCAGATTAAATTTTATCTTTTGATAGATGTCTTCCAGGGTCACTTAGCCTAAAATAATTCAGGTTCTGTTAGCCTCTCATAGAATTTGTAGGTATATATATTCATTTCATTATTAGCGTGTTTTTTACCTTCTCAACTAGATTATAATGAAAGAATATAAGCATTCAGTTTCTCGTGTTAATGACAAGAATTAGGATATGATGATTTTGTAATATTTAGTTTTTTAAAACTAAAACTATTACATTTCTCATTTTCATAGCATATGGTCTTTAATCCCAGCAGTTTGTCAAATGCAAAAATGTATCATTAAGCTATTGAAATCTATGCATACACGAGAAAATGGAGGGATTTACCTTTTTAATTTCTTTACTTAGTCAGAGGTCTTATTTTGTAAGTAACTGAATTTGTAAATATGGAAGTAGTGTTGGTGATAGAGATGAAAACAATAATGATAATAGTAGAAACAAACTAATGTTGAGTACATATTCTAGGCCAAGCACCATATTAGGTACACTAAGTAATTTTCATGGAATCATATATCTTTCTTACAACCTTTCTGTTATCTCATTCAAGATGAGGAAAGAGACCTAGATGGGTTAACTTGGTTGTCTAAAGGCATGCCACTAGTAATAGGTAGAACAGAGCTTTGAATGTACAATGGATTTCCCTGATTTAATTTGATTAGATATTTCCTGGATGTATGTATATATTTTTCAAAATTCATGTATAAGCTACAACATATTCTGATACTTTGTTTTGTATGACAAACCTGCATTTCTGCTACTGCTAATGATACCAAAGTCTGAAACTCGTGTCATACATGTATAGTTTTAATACCTATGATGGGCTTTTATTACAGCTATTTTATGATTTTATCAATGGCCAAACTGTTGTTTCATTGCAAACAGATTCAATACCTTTGTGATTAAAGCAATAGACTAAAAACCATGAAGGGTATACTGTTTGGTTTTCACTCATTTCCATGTGTTATGAATTTCTTTCAGATTTGGCAAATAACAGGCTTATGCTAACTGCAAGTATTACATCCGTGGTCCAAGAAACAATGATCTATAATGGATATGTGTTTACCTGTCAGCTTGCTTAATAAGGGCTCTAAGCAAATTCATTTACTGTCCTATATAAGAAATTTATACACATTTTATTCACTTTTGTAGATTAACATTCTCTCCAAAAGCATATCAAATGCTTAGGTTTTGACAACTTTACCTTTCCTTTTTTTTGAAGGTACATGTTAGAGAAGTTCAGTGTTTTGAGTTCATCACCCTTAAAATAAGATAATATTTCTCATGTCATAGGAAAAAGGAAAAGATATAACTCAAAATTTTCCTAAGGCACATTCCTGGAAACTGGAGGAAATTAGAAGAGCATCTGGGAAAAAATTAAAACTGACTGAAAATTATGCAAGAGACTTGTCATTGCCATTTTATTTATTTATTTATAGTTATTTTTTAGTGTCTATACTCCCACCCCTTTTTTAAAAAATTAAATTTATTGAGGTAACATTGGTTAATACAATTATGTAATTTTCAGGTGTACATTATAATTTGACATCTGTATTGTCGTTGCCATTTTAAATCTTCAATCTCAAGTTGAAAAGCTGCATGATTTTAGAAAATTGCAAGTTGTTTACACTACTTTTATAAAGTAATATAAGCAGTCTGATAAAAATGTAAACATAATGTAGTTCTAACAACTTTCCCATGTAATCACTTATTCATGTTGTCTTCTGTTATATAAAGAGTTCGGACTAAAAATAAGGTCTTCAACTCCAAATGTCCTTTTTCATTGAGTAGTTAGCAGATTAAGAGAGATACTGCATAAAGAATTAGACTATCTGTCTCATATGTAGAGGGCAATATTGAAAAAAAATCTCTTCCTTTACCCTTAAACTTCTTTGTATCTAAGATGAAGATGACTATATTTAGCACCTCATCATTTCCTTAGATAATGGACTCTAAGATCCTAAATCCAAAGGAAATGAAATAAAATGATCTGTAAAGCATAATTGCTTTTTACATTTATATTATGATTATGCGATTCAGAAATATTATTTCACACTTTCCTCAGACTATTCTTGGTTGTTGATAAAACTGAGGCAAAGAAGGAGGATAAATTGCTTTTTTTGTGGCCACATAATGATGTTTGGTCTAGATCTTCTAATTAACGTGGCTCTTTTTTTACCCAAATGTTTTGTTTAATCTTTTGGAATGGATGCTAGTTTTGAAAAGAAAAAAACATCCACCAATAACAATTAGAGTAGATATATTTACTAGTAATCAATATCATTTTCTCATCAATTTTTACTTAAAATTATTTATTTAATTTATCATTTTAAAAAAATTGATTATGTAACTCAACAGTCATAAATTGGTTATAGTATATTTTGTCATTAACCTACTTTCCATTTAGAAAAAAAGTGTAGCTCACTGCCAGCGTTAATTTAATTTTACATAAACACGCTCTTTAAGACTAAAACAAATCTGACTGATTTTCCGTGTGAAAATAAAATATAAAAACTGTTCTTGGAGTTATTTCTAAACAGAACTTGTCTCTAATCCTAAGGTAACAAAAATGTATATGATGTCAGTATTTAAAATTTTTTTTTCATGTGGTAAATTTCAAAGCACAGAACAACATGAAGCAGGACATCACCTTCTGCACAAATATATCATGTTTCTCTCCAGATCTTTTTGCCATCCTTGTTGCGAACAGCAAATTTTGCAGCAACCAATTGGATTGTTTCCCTGATGTTAGTGGTATGCTTGAGGAAATGTCTTCCAGACAGGCAAAGAGGTGTGGCATCATCAGAGCACAGAGAACCTTGAAGACATTGCTGCCATGACTTGTGATGCTTTTCCAGCATTCTTTCAATCAGCATCAGTTTATGTGGCTGATCATGTGCTGAGGATCGGCCTTCTTGAACAGGTTGTAGAAGTTCAGTACTGTAATATTTAGAAGGTGGTGAAAGACTTTCTTATACCAAAACTTGTGCCTTTTGCACTCAATTGAGTAAAATTGAGCATCTGATCAGCCAAGTTCATGGCTCCCATATTCCTGTTATAATCCACAATGACACATGGCTTCTTGGTTTTCTTTCCATTTCTATTGTCTACTTCAGTCACAATATCATTGTGGAATGTTGACAACGCTGTCACCTCCTTCATTTCAGTGCAATAAGTTCACCACAGAATCTGGCTACCATCGTCCTTTTTGTAATCCTTTTTTTTTTTTCAGATCATTTGGCAAGTGTTTTCTTTACAAACAAGCTATCCCAATTGCATCAATTTTGTTTTGATATAATTCTCTGAAAAACATGGGAGATGTTTGGGTAAGTTTAGGATTGTTATTTGCGAGCTGTCTTAGGGTAAATGCTGCAGCCTCAAGTGCTGCCATGAATATTCTTGGAGCAAGCTGGATGTGGATTAAAAAACTGTCTTCTAAGCACCAGATAGTGTTCTTACTCATATTAATTCTTAATTTTTACATTAGTCTTTTTATAATATATATACTGAATATAGCCATAGTTCATAGATGATAAAATTGAGGCTCATGGAGGTTGACAACCTTGCCTACTTTCTTTATGAAGCCTTGAAAGATGAGGAAGATTTTGGTAGACAGAAACAGGGAGGAAAGACCATTTTCGGTGGTGGAAATGGCACGAACAAAGAGGTATGTGTGCTGAAACTTAAAATTTGCCAAAGTAATTAATTATGACTAGTATATTTTGGCTGAAATTTAGAGTAACTATAGAGGGTATAAGAAAGATAAAGTTGAACGAGTAGTTTAAAGGTAGCTTATGAGAGGGTCTTTGATGCTTGGGAAATAAATTAGTGCACAATTCAATGGGATTTAGGGAATTATGAGAATCAGGGGAGTAGAATTGTAGGATTTGGGATAAGTGTGCAAAATGAATGGAAGAAAGATCAGAACAGAGGCATATAGACCAAGTAGGAGACTGTTGTAATAGAGAAGTCATGAAAGCCCAGACAGTTGTCACCACAGAAAGGAAGAGACTTTGTTAAATAAGAAGGATGTGACTACTTAGCAGCTGTAGAAAAATAAGGAACTAATATCGGAAGGTAGGCCTGATAGCCAGCATTCTAATGGCTTTATCCAAAATGGAAGGACAGAAATAAGGTGGTGTTTTCTGAGGAGGCGAATGATCAATCTTTTTTTTTTAAATTTTATTATTTGATTCAAATATATAGTACATTTGTTAGACATTTAAATAGTTTATGAAACGATCCCCCTAAGTGCTCTTTCTCTCCTCTGACTCTCCAGTTAGCCATTACATTAGGGCTAACTGCATTCCCTATGCCGTGCTCCCCATCCCCGTGACCATCTATTAACTACTGATTTGTACTTCTTTAACTCTTCACCTCTTTCTCCCAGCCTTACACCCCTTTCCCCTCTGGCCATCACCAGATTGTCCTCTATATTTGTGAATCTATTTTTGATTGGTTCGTTTTGTTCCTTAGATTCTGCATATAAGTGAAATCATATGGTATTTATCTTTCTCTGTCTGACTTATTTTACTCAGCATAATAACCTCTAGGTCAATCCATGTCATATTGACTGCGTTTAGATGGATTAGAAGTCCTGAATGTGGATGAAATTTCTAAACAGAGGGAAGAGAAGTTTGAGACTAGACTACTGAGAAGCACTTGTTATATTTGAGGAGCAGGAGGTGGAAGAGTAAAACCATGGAAATAGAGAAAGAATATCAGAAAAAGGAGGAGATCTGGAATGGCAGTGCCTGAGATAGCAAAGTGTCAAAGATAAAGTGGTCAACAGAGTCACATTCTCTTGAAGGTCTAAGTTCCAAGCTAAAAGGAAGCTGTCAAAGATTTTAATTAGGAGGTCATCAGTTACTTCTTAGAAGACAGCAATTTCATGAATGTACAGGTTACTAGTAAGATATTAAAATAGGTGGATAGTGAGTAAAATGAATACAATAAGAGCAGTTAAATTGATCCTAAAAAATTTTTGGAAGCTCAAAGGTGTGGAAAAATTGAAGGAAAATATTCTTACCTGGCCACTCATAGACGCTTGGCATTTACTTTGCCCCAGAATCTCTTCCTAGCTCTCTCTTTTGTTACTAGCCCTGCCACCCCTTTAAAACATTTATGCTTTAGCAAAATATTTTAACATGGACCTGTATTTTCTCAACTCTCTGTCTTGGTTTAGATACATTGCTTGGATCAGTTTCTTCACTGTATCTGCCAATATAGCTACCTCTTACTCATCCTTCAGGGTCCAGTTCACATGCCTTCTCTATGAAGCCATTCTTACTTAAGTCTATGTTTATCTTTCCTCTCTGAATTTCAAAATGCTCTAACATTTCTTTGTCAAGGCAGTTACTACTTTTTATTATGTACTGTTTTTATTTTTTTATTTTTTATATACTTGACTTATGTCTTTCCTTGGAATTTAGTCTCTCTGAGAAACTTTTCTCAAGGTCTCAGTGTACCATATGGAAAGAACATAGAATACAGATGATCCCATTTTGTTTCTAGCTCTATATCACTTAGACTGTGTGACTTCAGGCTAAGTATTTAATCTCCATAAGCCTCAGCCTTCTTACCTGTGCTTATATCACAGCTTATTGAGAAGATTAAGTGGTGAGGGAGGAAATGGATTTAAAGAATCTATGGAAGTTAGGTTCCTCTTTCTCCTTATTCATCTTGACTTCTGTGCCTTCACTCAGAATAGTACCAAACAAATATTAAATGCTCTAGAAGTTGTTGAATGAATTAGTAATTTCTTTGCTATTGCTAAATATATAAAAGCTACAATAATTTCTAGGTTACTGATATTTTATTGGGCTGATTTTTTTTAAGGTTTTTTTTTTTATTAGAACAGAGCATAGTACAGATTTACCAGATTAAAACATATATACAATGCAGAATTATCTGGTGGTTAACAGTGTTGTCATATAAACCATATTAAAATTCAAATGAATTCAAATTAGGAGCATACTATTAGGAAAAAATTAATTAACTTAGAGTTAATAGCAGCTAATAGAAGCCATTTCTTTTACCATACAGGCAGAAACTAGGTTCTGAGGGAGCCAAAAAAATGCTGCGTGGACTCTAAAATAAGCTCATAGTTTGTATGCTTGCTTTGTAAGCAGTATACCTCAGGCTTACAATTTTCGTTTTTATCATATCAGATTTAAATATATTTTAATTAATGTCAATGAATAGGATTCTATTCCAGGGAATATAAGATTGGGAACCCTAAAATTAGACTGTGATCTGAAGACTGTTCTAAAAACTTGCATTTTATTCCAAGAGTTATGGATTCCACAAGTACTAACAAATGGTGGTGTTTAAATAGTCTGAAAGATTTTGACAGTGTTGTAAACTCTTAATCACCTGAACGATCTGATATAATGAAGCATATCTTAATAATCTGTATAGACATCCTTCTCTATCTCACTTAGTCTTTTTTGAGTTTTTTTTCCATCATTGTTCGGTTCGGATATTACTATGGCTACTTCAATATCTAAATCTTTCACTGTTTAGGGATAGATTTTTAGATGGTACCATTATGCTTTCAATGCCTTTAAAAATTTTTTTTTGAACAGAGTTGATCTCCATATGTGGTAGAGGTAGCATTCGTCTGTAATAAATAACATAATAAATATCCCTATGTGGCAAACATCCCATAAATGTACTCCTAATTTGAACATATGATCTAAATAATAATAGCTACTATTTGTTGACATGTGTTGAGTACCCAATATTTTAAATATCTTACTCTGATTTTGTTAAGGAAACTTAGGCTCTGAGAAATTAAGTGATTGTTCTTAGGTCACCCAGATAGTAAGTGATGGACTTGGCTTTTATATCAGAACTTTCTGAATCCAAAGTTAATACTTTTATTAACTTTGTTCCATTGCCTCTACAATAGTATGTAACCTTTATTGCCTCTCATTCTTTGCATACTTCAGATTATTCTTTTAACAGTTTATTTAGCCATCACACAGCATAGTTTATTTAGCCATCACACAGCATTTCCTTTTATACTTTCAAAATAATCTTTTCCTCAAAGACCGTAGCCTTCTGGAAACAGAATCTAAATTTCTGAATTACTTACCAAAGTAAAAATTTTTAAACCAGTATATTGAGTTAAATAAAATATGTTGTTAAAAATAATTTAATCTGTTTCTTTATCATTTTTTAAAATGTGGCTGCTAAGAAACTTAAAATTGCATATGTGTCTTGCCTTATATTTCTCTTGGACAGCACTAATGTACATGGAGATTTGTAACAGATAGTTAGAAATGCAGGACCAAAATCACGACAAAACATGTAGATTTGTAAATAACTTCCGTAGAGGTGATAGTTAATGTTATGAAATTAGATAAAAATGCTAGTGTAAAAACTGTAGAAATGAGAAAAATACCAACAATTATAGGGTGAGAAGAGAAAGTAACTTAGAAGTAGACTCAGAAAATCAAGACTCTAAAGTGGTATGTAAGTCTAAATTAGGAAAGAATTTCAAGAAGAAAGGAGTGGTTAATTTCTTTGAATGATAGAGATTCAAAGAGGAAGGGAAGGACTGAGAAAAGGCCATTTGGTTGATACAGAAGCAGTTTCAGTAGAGTATAATAAGAAGGATAGATTGCAGGAGATTAAGCAGTTAGATATTGATGAGGTAGGCTGTCTATATAAACTATTCTTTCAGGTGAGGAGTCCACTGAGAAGATAATAATACTTGATTGAAGCAGAGTCTAGAGAGATTTGAGTTGGCTGAATAAAAGGGCCTTTAAAGTCTGAGTGCTCAACACTGTAAGGAAGAGAAGATAATTTCTATAGTAAGGCCCTACAGCACTGGATCCCAAACCTACATAATGGTATCACCTTGAGAATTTGTCACAAGAGCAAATTCCCAGGCAATTCCAATACCTAAAGAAATCATAGTCTCTGGAGGTTTGTCTTCTGGAATATGTTTTAACAAGTTCTTTTAGGTGATTATGATATATCCATAAGAACAAACAAGTCAAGAAAATTAAGGGTGCAATTGAGGACATCTATGAAATGGCTGGCCATAGCATTCGGAATGGATAGAGAGCCAACTGGGGCTGGAATAGGGCTGGTGGACTATGAACTATGGTTAAGGAGTTGGCTTGCATTATTATATGTGTGAGCCCAGACTCAGTAGGAATGAAAGACTAAGAAAGCTAAAAAGGTGGTAGATGTTGATCAGAGAGGAAAGTTTCAGAGTTCAGGATCTTGGAGGCCAAGCAGATACAAAATATGTGTGTTTGATGTGGAGAAGAGACAACTGAGTCATGCACATTGTTAAGCCCTGTCAGTTTGATGACTCTGCAGTAGGACAGTAGTGAAAAACATGAGATTTGGAGATCAGTAGGAAACGCTAGAACTATTTAGACTTGAGAAGATTCCACTAATCCTTGGCATGGGTCTTTACAAACCATTTCCAGAATGACGTGCCTGCTTAGGCTATTGTGTTCTGTCTCTGTGATCCACTCGAGCTTTTGTTGAAAATAAAATGGATGCTTGACAGTTACAGATATAAATGACATACTTTGGACTTTTCACAGGTGACCGTAGGGTTCATGACATGGGTAGTTAATAAGTTTTTCCAAGGCATAAATATGAACCTCCTATCCTAAAACCAGCTTGTGGAAACTAGTCACTTAACTAGTGACATGCAGTGAGGTCAACATTTACATTTCAGTTTGCTTTTAATATATGATTGAATTCACCATCTCAGCTACTCAGTCTGGTAGGTTTCACAGAAGAGGACATTTGACAAACTATGATATTAAAAGGGTTCAAATTTGAGTTTAAAAATTTAAGTTTAAATAACTTAAATGCTTAATAAGTGGTAGTTACTTGTTTCAGTTGAGGAATTCAGCAATTGTTAAAGCCAGTGTATGCCTATGTTTAGTGAATAGTACTTAGATTAAAATTTTGTTTTGATTTGGATCTCCATGAATTGTTAAACTGAAACTAGAATATTAAACTTTCAAGTAAATTCAAGGGAGAACAATGGGTCCCTTATCACTTATCTACTTCTGTTTAATATACTTGAAAGAAGGTACATTTTAAATTCATATTATATTACTATTATTAAATTTACAACTTTAAAAATATCATTCAAGTATGTTTCCATACCCCATATACACATAGACATTCTTAGAGATTTAATGTACCTGAAAACCAGATTTAGTTGTTTTTGCTAAACAACTTTCTCTCAGTATAATATATGCTTATATGATATGGTTGTTTTTGCTTTATAGTGAAGAGCTCAGAAAAGAAGCAAGGCAATTAAAGCGGGAACTCTTAGCAGCAAAACAAAAAAAAATGGACAATTCAGCAAAACAAGCCGAAAAAAGAAGTGAAGGTAAGGGCTTTTATCAAGCTTATATTTTTATTTGTTACTTCTCCTTCTTTCCTCTCTTTCCTCTTTCCTCCTCCTCTCTTCCTCGTTCTCTCCTCTTTTCTTCCTGAGTTTTTTGTTGTTGTTAATTGACAACATTAATGTCTTTGGACAGATAGCCAATAAAGTAAATTTCTACCTAAGACTTTTGTCTGAGAAGTAAATTCAGAAAAACATGATCATCTATTGTTCGTAAATAAAAAAAGTACTTGACATCAGGCAAGACTTAAATGTTGCCATAGAACATATCTAGAAGTGCACAGAAAGTAATGTTTATTTTTTTATATTGCATACCCTTTAAAACATCTAAGGAAAGTACTTAGGCCTTATGTTTGAGACCTGTGTAAACATTTGTGCATTGATTTGAATAGCATTAAACACAAACTCTTGGGGTTTTTTGTTTGTTATTTGGCTTATGTTTAGATGCAGAAAATCTAAAATATTGTTAAAACGAATTAAAAGCTGGTCAAAATGATACCCTGCTTTTTATGCAGGTTAAATATGTTCATAATTTTACTATGGTTTTTATAAAGCCAGAAGCTTCAAAAACATTTCACTGAAGAGCTCTAATTTAAAACTGTTTTAGCTATGAAGCATGTAATATTCAATTTCCAAATAGCAGATTGGATTCCTCAAATCTGTTTTTTTACAATAATAAATTACATAGGAATTGCAACTCAATGTTAAAAACATTTTAAATATGTGAAACTAATTTCTTTCAACTAGAAAGATCTTTTACTTAAATATTTTATTCATTTTGATTAAATAATTATTAGTACCCCCATGTCTCAAGAACCATGTTGAATTAGGGGTGTGAAGTTGGCAGTAGTTGAATGGTTCAATCCTTCGTAGTTCATGATCTAGTAGGAATGAGAGAATTGCAAGTAGATAATTACTGTAATAATGCTATATGATTATGGCCTATATTAGATATACACAGTGCTGTATTTATTTATATGCTTTTGAAATATTGAATACAATTAGGTAAAGATAGATTTAAGCTTAAAGAATGATTTCTTAACTTGAAAGAAGATTCTTATGGAGCTTATTTCAATCTATATGAAAGTTAACCATGTTAAAATCTTTTTTTGTGTGTCATAATTAGAGAATTATATTAAGTAATTACTTTTTGAATTCAATTTTTTGTATCATCTAGAAATTCAAATTTTCCTTAAATCTAAATGACAGTTAAAATTAGCTTCCAAAAAATTTGGGTCCTTATGGTTGCTGTCATTTTTTTTCTAGTTTCCGAATGAGCCATTTTATTTATTTATTTTTGATTGTTTTATTTTAAAATAATTTGGATTTACAGAGAGGTTAAAAAAAATAATAAAGTGCTCTTATACCTTTAATGTTAAAATCTTGCATAACCATAATACAATGATCAAAATCAAGCAATTAATGTTGATAGGATATTATTACCTAACTGCAGACTTTATTAGAATTTCACCAGTTTTCCTGATGCTGTTCTTTTTCTGTTCTATCTTTACATCCAGAATTCCATATTGCATTTAGTCATCATATGTCCTTATTCTTTGATCTGCGACAATTCATCACTGCATAGCATTATAGAAACAAAGTAGGATTTTAGACATCCTTGAATATATGTTAGAACTTAGCTGATCTTCCAAGGGTAGAACTATATAAACTCTGAGAACAGATCAAAGGTTTTCTATGCATTTGCATAATAAGATTATCACATGAAAAGAAGTTGGAAAGTGTTGTTGACCATGGCTCTGTAACTTTGTGCATCAATTGATCGGAATACACTCCTGAACCTATTCAAGAAAGATATCTTGATTGGGCTATATGGCTACATATCAAACTTTTATAAAGCATTTTATTTTAGTTCAAGGCTAAATTATCTGAGAATTATGGCAACTCTAGATGATTTGGTCTTTTCAATATGATATGCTATATCTTGCAGGAGCTTAGTGCTATGTTTTGTTCTATGTATTTTATGGTTTCGGATCCTACATTCAAATCTTTATACATTTTGAGTTAATTTTTGTGTATGGTATAAGGTAGTAGTCTATTTTCATTCTTTTGCATGTGGCTGTCCAGTCTCCCCAGCACCATTTATGAAGAGATTTTTCTTTCTCCATTGTATATTCTTGGCTCCTTTGTTGTAAATTAGTTGTCCATATATGCTCAGGTTTATTTTTGGGCTTTCAGTTTATTCCATTGGTCTGTGTGTCTATTTTTCTGCCAATACCATACTGTTTTAATTACTATAACTTTGTAATATAGTTTGAAAACAATGAGTGCAATACCTCCAGCTTTACCCTTTTTTCCCAGGATTACTTTGGCTACACCCACTTTCTTTTGGATACCATTTGCTTGGAATATCATTTATTACCCCTTCACTTTGAGTTTGTGTTTCTTTTTGAAGCTGAGATGAGTCTCTTAAAGGCAGCATATAGTTTGGGGCTTCCCCCCTCCACCCCAATTCCTCCAGATACTCTCTGTTTTTTTGATTGGTGAGTTACATTTAGGATGATTATTGATATATGAGGATGTACTACTGCCATTTTATCATTTGTTTTCTGATTGCCCTCTAGCTCCATTTTTTTCTTTTTCTTTGTGTTTCTGTTGCTTTTTTACTTTGGTAGTTTTTATGATGTTTTTCTGTTTACTCTTTTTTCATGTTTCATGTCTCTGCTCTAGATTTTTGTCCTATGGTTACCTTGAAGTATATATAAAACATCTCAAAAAATAGTCTTTTTTTTCCTTTTGATAGCAACTTGTATTCATTTGCCTATACAATTCCATCCTTTTTCTTATCCCCTTTTATGTTTTTGTTGTCACAAATTATCCCTTTTTATGTTGTATGTTTGTTATCAAATTGAAGTAGCTGTAGTTATTTTTAATGCTTTTTCCCCCTGTAACCTTTATACTATAATCAAGAGTTTAATACTCTATTCGATAATAGAGTAGCAATTTTCTGATTCTGTTTGTTTATCACTTTACTCAAAGTTTTATGTACTTTGCCTTTTGGTTTCCAGTAGAAGATCTCCTTTCAACATTTCTTGTAAGCAGGTCTTGTAGCGGTGAATTTCCTCAGCTTTTGTTTGTCTGGGAAAGCCATTATTTCTTCTTCATGTCTGAAGGATAACTTTGCTGGATAGAATATTCTTGGCTAGCAGTTTTTATCTTTCAATATTTAGAATATGTCACTTTACTCTCTCCTGGCTTGTAGTTTCTGTTGAGAAATCTGATGATAGCCTGATGAGGGTTCCTTTGTAGGTTATAGTCTTTTTTTCCCCTGGCTGCACTTAGAATTCTTCCTTTATTGTTGACTATTAACAGTTTTAATATAATATGTCTTGGAGATAGTCTTTTTGCATTGAAATAATTAAGTGCTCTGTTAAGTTCTTATACTTGTATGTCTAGCTGCTTTTCCAGGTATTTAAAGTTCCCATCTATTCATTCTTTCTTTCTTTTTCTTTCTTTCCTTCCTTCCTTCCTTCCTTCCTTCCTTCCTTCCTTCCTTCCTTCCTTCCTTCCTTCCTTCCTTCCTTCCTTTCTTTCTTTCTTTCTTTCTTTCTTTCTTTCTTTCTTTCTTTCTTTCTTTCTTTCTTTCTTTCTTTCTTTCTTCTTTTCTTTTTTTTTTATTATTTCTTTAAATAGGTACTCTGTTTGCTTCTCCGTCTATTCTCCTTCTGGGACACCCATTATCCTTATCTTTCCCTTTCTAAAGGAGTCAGATATTTCTCACAGAGTTCTTTTTTTAAATTTTTTTTTTAGTTCTCTCTCTTCTTCCACCTGATTTCTAGATTTCTATCTTTATGTCCACTAATTCTCTCATCCAAGTAGATCATCCAAGATCTACTCTATTTCCAGTGCTTTTTAGTGCATTCTTCATCTTATTTATTGAGTTCTTCAGCTCCATAATTTCTCTTTGGCTCTTTTTTAGAGTTTCAGTCTTTTTGGTAAAGTACTCTGCTTATTTATTTTATTCCTGAGCTCATCGAACTGGCTTTCTTAGTTTTCTTGTCTCTCATTGAGTTTCGTTATAACATCTGTTTTAATTCTCTATCATTTAGATCCCAGTCATCTGTGACACTGAGTTTGGTTTATGGAGAATTGTCACTTTATTTTTCTTATACCCTGTTTTTGTGATTATTCATGTTGTTTGATGGGTTATTTCTCCATTGTGAATTTGAAGTAGGAACAGTTTTCTTATTTAGGTACAGCTTTTTAAAAATTTTAACAATATAGCAGGTTGGTAAATAGAGCCCTTTTCTCCCCCCCCACCCAGTAGGTGGTACTTGCTATTGCAAAAGCTTTTGGTTTCTTTTACTTTCCACTACCTCTGCTAATGGTGTCACAGGTGACCTCTTTATTGCTACCTGTGCCTCCAGGGTCGCTGGTGTCTTGCTACTATCAGTGCCACCATGTTTGTGGGTTTTGCCACAGTCTCAAGTGTCACTGCCAGAGTCACAGGGATGTTGTGTGCCACTGCTGCATCTGGGGCTGTCTTGGGCAACTTTGCTGTGGTCGTGGGATAGAGCAGGTGATACAGGGTAGGGAGAGCCTGGGTTACAAGCTCCGCAGCTGCTGCTTCCCCTTTCCCTGTGGCTGCTGGTGCTGCTGTACCCGGGAGGTGGGAGTATCATACATCACTTCAGTTTCTGCTACTAGGCTCTCTGGTAGTCTAGCACCTCTGCAGCTGGGAGAGGGAGTTGGAGTCACTGGCTCTGATGTTGCTACTTTCCTTCTTTTTTTTTTGCTAGGGCAGTAGTTGGGGTGGGAGCAGGGTTATGAGCCCTGTCTCTGCAGTATCTACTGTAGCCACTAGAGCTACGGGCACAGCCACCACTATCAGGGAATCAGGGTCGTGGGCACTGTCCCTGCCATTACTTTGGTTTCTCCTCCTCTATGCATTTCAGTTATACAGATGTGTGGATCTTTCAGGCATTGTAGTGTACTAAGCAGAAGAATTTTCATTAAGTTATACATGTCCCACTAGTTATAGATTATAGGGGAAAGACAAAGGAAGCATCTCACTCAGCCATGATTCTGACATCACTCCCCCATAAAATTATTTTTTTATATAGTAAAAATGTTTATGGGACTATGCATTTTCTCTTCAGTCTTAAACAGTAAAGCCCAGGATCTGATATTCCTTATATCACAAGGGTATTGTCAGATAATGGATATAATCATATCTCTTTATAAGAAGAAAAGCATTACCTAAATATAACCTCATAATTTTTGCCATTGGTTTGCCATCTATTTACTTTTTAAAGGTTTCAGAGAATATATATAAGGAGGCTTCAGTAAATGAAAGAAAAGAATGTCAAGGAATAAAACCATTATTATAGTCATATAATTAGAATTTTTTGTAGTAGCATGAAATTTGGCTCTAAAATTCAAGAGTTACATTTCTTTGTTTAATGCAGAGTCTGCAGTAGGCTCTAACACCGCAGTTTAGGTAAACAAGAAATGTGGTGTTTTACTTTAGATACCAGCAATGTCAAAAGAGATGTACTGCAGGACAATCCTGTTTATAGCCTAGGATTCCCTTTAGTCCCTCTGTAAATCATCCAGGCCTGTGCATAGGATTTTTGTGGGGGGTAATACATTTTGAATAAGATTAATAGTTAATTGGAGATAGTATTGGATCTGTCAAGTTCCTTAATAAACTGTATAATCCTTTTCATTAAATTATATCTCTAAGTCCTTTGCAGGTTTCTTTAAGTTTCATCATATCAAAACTAGTACTAAACTGAACATAGTCACATAGAGATACAGGTTTGGACATATTCTCTAATCAGCTTTAGAGAGATAAGGTGTCATATCCTGTTTTCAAAGTTCTAAGCACACAATACCTGCTCTATGGTTAATGCCAGAAATTAGAGGAGGAAGGGCAATCTGAGCTTGTAAATCAAGAAAGAATTTAAAAGCCTCTTCATGAAACATCTCTTAGATGCTTAGTACCTCTCAAATTGCATTGAGTCATTTCAGGTTTCTTCAAACTATTTTTTTTAATGCTGATTAAGTAGACTAAGTCCCCTTAGGCTTGATAGTTGTGAAAGTGTATAGTTTTTGACTACTTTTCATCTATCTAACATATTATGTTAAACTAGCTTAACCTTGTTTTTTATAAGAAACAGAAACCTTTTTGAATGTTAGCTCTGCATTGTGCCTGATACCATGTAGGATTAATTTCTCTCTGAGCAAAGTAAGCAAAAAATCCTTTTTTCTAAAGCAGTTTTCTTTCTTCAGATACTCTTGAATCATCCCACCCCCACCCCCACCTTGGAGGCTAGAAGTATCATACCTGCTTTTCTTATAATCTACTTTTAAGCTATGTTATTTACATGGAAAAATGAAAAGATATATGTCCTCAATTCATAGAAAGCCTCTCAGGCCAGCTATTAGTAATACTTTGGGCATGATGCTAACAAATTGATTATCTGGTTCTAAGTTTATAATAAAGAATAATAAAAGGGAAGAAGAGTACCCTTTAAAAGGGCAAATCATAACATTTATGAATATAACACATATATATATGCATGTGTATATATATATATATATATATATATATACATGCATATATATATGGAAAGAATTTTAAAAATAAACAAAAGAAAAGCAAGGGCAGAGGCTGGCCTGTGGATCTGTGTAGCCTAATATTTTATTGGAATAAAAAAAAATACAAGATAAAAAAAGTGAGACAGGCACAGCTAGAGACATCTGTTCCAGCAGCAGCAAGAGGTGATAGTCGACCGCTTGACCCTAGGTAAGGAAACACAAGAACGTAGGAGTGGAATATTATGGATATATTTGCTGTAGATGTACTTCATCATATTCTGAGAGAACACGTCATACGTTCATTATAATAACCCTGATGCATTAAGAAAAATTTAGATATTTTTTATTGTTTAATAATTCAGAATGGGCAATGATTCTAACCTAATTGTTAAAATTTATTTTTATTATTTTAATCAATTAAAGATAAGATTCTCTTATCTGAAATATTCAATTGTGTGGAGCACCTCCTCTCCTAAGTCCTGGAGAAATAAAACTTCTCTCTGTAGCCAGGACAATCAGTTGCTCAAGTGAAATTTTATTGAATACATGTTACTGCCTTCATGTACCGGAAAACACACTATATTTTTAACAATATGTCTTTCAATAACATAATTTTTTAAATAGTAAAGACTTTTGAATGTATATAGGAAGCATAAAGATATATATATACCTTAATCATTAGATGAAGAATTTAATCCTTAGGGAAGATAAATAAGAGATGATCTTTAGTTTGAGAGTCCATAAAGCACTTTGTTCTTTTTTAGGATAGTTCATTTCGAACTTTCGCACTAGTCATCAAGAACAAATCCTGTTGAACTTTATTTTAGAACCATATGTTATGCGTTGTGGGCATATTTAATTTTATGTGCAATGAAAATAAACTAACCAATTCATATATTTTCATATGTCTTAAATGCTGTGCCATCTTACAGTCTTCCTAATAGTAACTTAGGTCTCATCTACTGCTCTATTTAAGAACCAATGTGCAGCACAATTTACAATAGTCAAGATGGAAGCAACCTAAATGCCCATCAACAGAAGATTGGATAAAGAAGTTATGATTCATATGTACAATGGAATATTACTCAACTATAAAAAAATAAAATCCTATTATTTGCAACAATGTGGATGACCTAGAGGTTATCATGTTGAGTGAAATAAGTCAGACAGAGAAAGATAAATACCTTATGATTTCTCTTATATGCAGAATCTAAGGAACAAAAGAACAAACTAATCAAAAAGAGATTCACAAATATAGAAGACAGTCTGGTGATAGCCAGGGGAGAAGGGGCTAAGGAAGCTGGAAGAAAGCCATGAAGGGTTAAAGAAGTATAAATTAGTAGTTGATAGATGGTCAAGGGGATGGGGAGCACGACATAGGGAATGCAGTCAGCATTAATGTAATGGCTAGGTGGAGAGCCAGGAGAGAAAGAGGAATTAGGAGGATTGTTTTATAAACTATATAAATGTCTAACCAATATACTGTATACTTGAAACTAATAACAAAAGAAAATTTAAAATAAAAAAAAAAGAACCAGTCTATTAGGAGTATCTCTTTGCAGCCTTCACTGTCTTTACATAGTTTTTAAAGAAGCATTCTTTCTGCCTGCTGATTGATGTAATTCCAATGTAAGAAGTTTGACAAGAGCCTTTAGCTCTATTTGTCATACTGAATGTGTCTTCCTGTTATTAATATCAATGCCATTTCTAACTCAGTATAAATAGGTTTGTTAATTGATACAAGTAGGTATTAATCTTTAGCTATAATGGTTTGATTTTTTTAAAGCTGTATTATTTTTTTAGTTATAAAAATAATACAAGTCCTTTGCAAAAATATCAGAAGTGTATAGCAAAGCATGTAGATAAGAAGAAAGATCACCCCATAATACTTCTACCAAAGATAGCCACAGTTAACTTTGTGAAATTTATTTTTCTGGGCTTTTTAATCTTCATGCCAGAAATATATGTGTTATTTTCTAATATGTTATTTTATTATTATCTTGTTTGTAATATGCTTTTAAAAACTTTTCAAGTGAAATTAAACAACTCTTTTCCGAAGTCTCTCATTTCAGACAGAATAAGGTGTAGAAGACAATGGATATAAAGATTATGTAAATGTAGTGAGATAAAAAATTTCCACCATTTTCAGCTGTAGAGTTTAGAAGATGTTGAGGGCACTGACAGCCAGAGACTTCATCTTCATTGCTGATGGGAATTATTTATACCTCTCTTAACTTAAACAAAACAACAAAAAAAGCCTGATTGACATTGCCTGGTAGCCTGCCATCTTTTCATTTCTCTGGTAGCTGCTGATAAATCTGCAAGGAAACATGATAAACTACATTAGATATTTGGAGCCTGAATTGAACTAATTACAAATTTGCCCACTTAAGAAAGTAAAAGGGGTGAGAGCTGTGTCTGTGTGTGTGAGCGCGTGCACATGCATATGCTGTTTTTAATTTTGTTTTGGTATTTAGATCCTCTCAAGGCAGAGAGACTAATATTGTCATGAGAGTCTGATGGTGACCAGCACCCCACTGGGAATGGAGTTGTTAACTCTCCCAAACTGCTGTCAGGATTTTGTTTTAAGTGCGGTGTTTTCCTTTCATGTGGCATTTTCTGAGGCTTTGCCAAAAATGACATCAAACATATAATTCATTTGAGTACTGAGTTTCTTTAACATCTTGCAGCACTTAATCAAATTTGAAAATGATATTCTTTTCACAACTTTATAGTGTAAACCTGTGAATATGTTGCATTAAAACTTCAGACAATTTAATCTTTGTGGTATTTTTTTAACAATTAATGCAAATGCTGACAGTTTTAAGTGGTTATATTTTCAAAATTTTTCACATAAACTCCTGGTAAATGGTACAAATGCAACTCTTGAGTATTAGTAATTTTTCATGCAAAAACTATATGATTCCTAATTATATTAATAGCTACATTAAATGATGATGTCAAAATATTAAAAATCATTAATATGTGTTTTGAGATACAAAAGTAGTTTATATTATTTTTTTAAATTGCCACACTAGACTGTTAGCTTATTTAAAATATTATGCTGCAGTATATTTAAAATGTGAAAGTGGGCTAGCTTTAAGAAATATGTTGTGCATCATAAACTATGATTTTGAGTGTGCTCCATTTATATTGATTGCATATTTCTGTGCAGTTATTATATAGAATTTTGGTCCTGAAATGAGCATCTGGCTCTATCCTTTTATTTTAAACAATGAAAGCGAAAGTCCAGCCAATTAAGGTGCTTTCTCAAAATCACGCAGCAAAGTAGGAGGATTAGAACTCAGGTCCCCCAGGCTTCCAATCTAGTGTTCTTTCCGTGACTCTATTTTACAATTTGATATAGCCTTGAGTAGATATAGTGTATAAAGTTTTAATTGGTATTTATTAAAATCCACTTTGGTTCTGGTGAAAATAATTGTTTCTAAAACCCCATCAGCAAACCTAGAGTCCTTTAGAGACCACATTATCATACTTATTGTCCTTTAGAGACCACATTATCATACTTATTTTCAAAGACTGAACATGTAGTTTTGGAATGGGTGTCAAAAATTTAAATGTTATAGGAAATCATTTTCTGGCAACATAGCAGCCTCTTTTCTTTATTGTCTAATTTTTAAAAATAATGTGTTTATTTTTCAATTACAATTGGCATACAATATTGTATTAGTTTCAGCTTGTACTGGTTGCCTCTTAAGGAGAGAAGATAGGGAATGGAATGGAGCCTGGGGCCTGGAAAGGGGGTGTTTGTGAATACTTCTTACTTTGTGTCTGGGTGCCTAAAACCTTTTCCATCTTAGTAAAGGTTAACTGAAAGTGGGCAGGCCTGTATAGGTATGTAACTTCAAATCATATCAGTCTCTGAAATTAAGTCGCAGTGACCCTGCATTGCTTGTACCTTCAGGCACTGGCAGAAGCCAATGTAAATCATCACTGGAGGAAAATTACATCATCCTAGGCATTATAATTTTTTACAAACAATTCAGCAAATGCAATATCCAGCATACAATAAAACATAGCCAGGCATACAAAGAGACAAAATCAGTTTGACTAAAACCTATCAGAAACAACAAATAGAAACAGCACTAAAGGAACTCCAGATATTGAAATGATCAGAAACAGTCTTTAAAATAAATATACTTACTTTGTTCTTGAAATTGAAAGATAAGATAGAGTGAGTATCCCTTTTAAGAAATTAGAAAAAAGAAAAGACAAACACTAATTCTTTTGAAGGACTAATCACATTGATAAACTCTTAATGAAATTAGATAAAAAAGATATAAATAATCATAAACAATTCATGCTACAACTTATGCTACTAAGAAATATTTTACCTTACCAAGACTAATTTAGGAAGAAGTAGGATTCTGAGTATTACTCTTAGAGAAATCAAATCCATAATTTAAGACTTGCACAAACCACACCAACCTTATAGAAACTCTTCTGCTGGAGACTAGAAGAAGAGAGATCACTTTACTCTTCAATTTGTAAAGCTGTTATAACCTTGATAAGAAAACCTGGTGAAGACATTGCAACAAAAGAAAGTTATAGACCACCTACTTAAATTCTAAACAAAATGCTAGCATATCAAATGAGGCAATATTTTCAATGCATAATACATCCTGACAGATGTAAATTTCTTCCAGGAATATGAGTTTGGCTTAACATTCAAAAGCAACCATTTAATTTAACACATTAATATAATCATTTTATCATTTTGATAGAAGGAGAAAGAGCATTGGATAAAATTCAGCATGTATTCATGATTTTAGTAAAACATTCTAGCATGCTAGATATAGGACTGTATTATTATAAAGGATATCTTTAAAAATATACAGCAGATATCATACAGAATTGGTATGGTGATATCTGGCATGAGATATATAAAATTTATAAAGATTTACTGGAAATCATAAGAGAAGAATTAGAAATTAAAAGGTTTAGAAAGTAAGGAACTGTTCTTTTTCTCAGGTACAATTGTATGCATACAAGATTCAAAAGAATCTACAGGTAAATTATTAAAATTAATAAGTGTACAAGATAACTGGATATAAATTCAGTATACAAAAATCAACTTTTCATATACAAGCAACCAAGATTTAGAAAATGAAATTTTAAAATATCCCATTTATATTAGTATAGAAATGTCAAACATAGACACAGAAAACTTCAAAACCATATAGAATAACATTAAAGATGATCCAAAGAAGTTGAGAGATGTACCACGTTTATAGATTGGATACTTCAGAACTTTACAGATGTCAGCTTTACAGATGTCAAGTTTCAGTGTAGTTTTAATCAAAATCTAACAGGTCTGTAGAACCTGATAAACAAATTCTAAAAATGTATAGGGATAATCATAAGCTAAGATAATCATAAAAGAGATGAAGAAGGCGATAATTCTGTATTTGATATTGTTTTATTTTAAAGTATGACAGTGTGAGTCTAGTACAGTGACTGGCAGATAAATGAAATAGAACGGGGAGACTAGAAAGGTGGCCTTGCAAAGCAATGAGGAAAGGAGAATCTTTTCGGTGATGGTGCTGGACTATTGAATTATTAGAGGATAGAAAAGTATTTGACCACTAATTCACATCATACATAAAAATCAATTCCAGAGAGACTGTAGATCTTAAAATATTATGAAAGGCATAGCAACAAAACTTCTAGAAAATATTAGGAGAATGTCATTATGACCTTGGTGTAGAGATTTAAAGATTAGGACACAAAAAGAACTAGTCATAAAGGAAATGTTTTCTAAGTTTTACTATTTTAAAGTTAAAAACTACTGTTCATCAAAAGACACCCTGAAGTAAGTAAAAAGGTACACTACAGAATAGGAGAAGATATTTGCAAACTAGCAGGACTATCTAAAGAACTATTATTAATGACAAAAAATAAATAACCCAAAGAAAAATGGGCAAATGATGTTAATAGCCACTTCTCAAAGGAAAATTTTAAGAAAATTTGCTCCACTTCATGTGTATTCAGGAAAATGCAGATTGAAGCCAATACTAAACACCCTGTGGAAGACTGAGAATATTAATGATTACTGAGAATGTGGGACATTGGGGCTCTCATCCTCTGATGTTAGAAGTGTAGATTGATGCCACCACTTCAGGAAACAGGAGGCTTTTTTTTTTTTTGGCACCAAACTTAAACCTACTGATTGTATTCTTACGTACTTAATCATCAGAAAGGTGTGCACATGTACAAGCATGTTTATGATAGCTATATCTGTAACAGCCAAAACCAAGAAATAGCACAAATATTCATTAGCAGTGGAATGGTTAAAAATTGTGATAGATTCATACAATAGAATACTATATACCAATGAAAATTAGTGACCTATAACTACACACAATATGAGTACATCTCATAAATATAATGTTAAACAACAGAAGCTAGACACAGAAGAAATACATGATATGATTCCGTTTATATAAAATGGGCTGCAAAGCAAATTTAAGTAGTATTTAATAACATGCCGAAGTGGTAAACTATGAAGAAAGAATGTGATTATCACAAAGCAGGATAATGATTGCTTTTGTAGAGGAGCAGAGATTAGTTAGTAGCTGGGCTGGGCAGCGGGGCTGCTTCTGCAAGGCCAGCAAGGTTTGATTTCCTTACTTGGATGTTTACTTTGTGATAAATCATTGAGCTGTACATTTTAAATCATCACTTTTCAGTGTGTGTGTTATGTTGCACAATAAATACAAGATTCTCTCTCTCTCTCTCTCTCTCTCTCTCTCTCTCTCTCTCTCACACACACACACACACACACACACACACACACGCACGTGCACACACGAGATCCTAACAAAGAATTAAAAATTCGAGTCCATTACATACTTTTATCCTTTTGGTTTCCAGCTGTGTATTAGTTCCAGAGTCTCCTCAGCAGCCCTTTCCTTTCAGCCCCTTAACCATTGTTAACCTGACTCGATTTAATGACAGCTACAAAAATAATAGCAACTACAATTTTATAAATGCTTACTATGTACCATGCTCTATACTGTAAGCTTTATATATATAATTTACAATCATCCCTCAGCATCTGGGGAGGATAGGTTATAAGATTCCACAGATACCACACTCTGGGGCTGCTCAAGTCCCTTATATAATATGTCATAATATTTGCATATAACCTTTATTTGCATGTAGGCTCCAGCAGGATATGCCTACACAGTACTTCATTCACATGGATTCATTGTACTGCTCAGCACATGGCAAATTCAAGTTTTTCTTTTTTGAACTTTCTAGGATATTTTTTACACCAAATATTTTCAGTTCACAGTTGATTGAATCTGTGGATGCAAATCCTTGGATATGAAGGACCAACTATAATTTAATTTTCACACAGTGACCTTATATAGCTAGACATTACTAACCCCATTTTACACATAAGAAAACTGAAGCTCAGAGAGATTAATTTAACCCACTTCATATAATTGTAGAGCTAGAATAATCTGAATGTTTGGGTATTTCCATCACATTAACCTGCAACAGAAGGTCTGTGCTCTCTTCACTTCACCTGCTTCTCTGAAGGTTTTTATTCTCATTTCTTCTTACTCACTGAGAAAAAGCCAAAGCTCAAGTACCATTTTCTGATACCTTTGGCTATCCTTTTATATAATATTCAAATATCCCAATACAAATATGCCCACTGAAGATTTTCCCTTTCAATAATAAAATTATGTTTTATAGAGTAATTTTACAAGATTTTCCATGTTAGCTTAACTGCTTTCAAAAATTTTATTAAAGAAGCCAAGATACAAAATCAGGAGAATGCTATAATTTCTTCTGGTGGCAGATAACATTACAGGATCCCAATCTTCAAAAACCAGTGAGGTGTCATGGTTAAAGCATAGCCTTTGAAGTCAGAAAACTCTAGGTTTGAGTCTTATCTTTTCTACTAATACCCATCTGCTCTTGGATAGATTATATAATATATCTGCATATTTCTTCAGACTCTTGGTTACAACCAACTTTAAGCCACAAGATGGGATACTGAATTAGCACACAAAATGGAACAAAGCACTGAATAGCCAAACTTCAGGAAGGACAGAAAGACTAGAGGTCACTCCAGAGCCTTGGATGCAGGAACTCTGGGACTTTTTAGGATCTATCAACAGACAACTCACCCTACCTTCTTTGTAACCTTCTTGAGCACCCAGCTCCCAGGAGACAGACACTGATTGATCATGTATCACTCTGTCATCGGGCAGGATATGTTATCAGAAGAAGGGATCAAAATCACCCTAGACAAACAAAAATATACCAACAACACTTGCCCTCTTCTTGCCTCAGTCTCCTCATCTGTGAAATGGGTGTATTTATTCATTTATTGTAAAATTCAAGTATGTAATGTATTTTAGTAAATCTCTTTCTACATATATATGCATCCTACTGGCTTTGTTTCTCTGGAGAACCCTGACTGATATACCTGATAAATGAAAAATAAAAAGAATTTAAAAAAACTTATTAATTTTCCCAGTTGAGTGTTTGTTTTTCAGCATCCTAGTTTCAGTCTCGAAAGAGAAGGAAGGAGGGAAGAAGAGGGGAGAAGTGTGTGTGTGTGTGTGTGTGTGTGTGTGTGTGTGTGTGTGTGTA